>KK122518.1:158762-205547 GCA_000611955.2 Stegodyphus mimosarum
TAAATTTCTGTTATGTTTTTTAATGAAATAGTGTATAATTAAGTTTAGACTTCTTTAATGCTGTATTTAATTTTGTATTTTCGATTTGCTTTTTTACTCTTAAATGAAATAGTTAGAAAGTAGTACCATTTAATAGTAAAGAAAAGAATAGAAGTTAATTAAATGAATTTTTTTTATTTTGAATGTATGCTCTTTGGCTGTTATTCAACGAAGGTACTAATAATAATGATAGAATTATCATATTTGAAGAAAAGTTTTCATATATTCCTATCTCATGCTTGTGTCTTCAGCCCATTAAAAATCATAGTTATTCTTTTTTAGAGCTCTTTGTTGGTGGCAGAATATTTTATATTCAGAAACTCTTTTAGTTATGCATACCTGCCAACTTTTACGAATTTTTCGTAATTTTTACGAAAATGCGCTTGTCTTTACGATTTTACGATCGTAATCCATTTTTTACCTTTTTCAAGTGTTGTTAGTGATTTTTGTCGAAATTTTAGAATTTTTCGCCAATTCAGCGATTTTCGCCAATTGCATCGTGTTTTCCCGCCAGCTACCGACTACTTCGAATCCAGTAACCTGCGGTTTCTCCCAACTCGCCGCTTAACCAGCCAATCCAATGCGCTGAACTTGTTTCTCCCACTCTTTTCTTTGTGGGCACCAGATTATTTTTTTCGCGTTCGCTTCAGCAGCAAGGGAATTTCTCAGCGAGCGTGGATTGTCGCATTCTGTTTTTTTTTTTTTTGTTTTTTTGTTTGCACGTGCTACGAATTTTCTTAATACGTCGTTGTTACGAAATGAGGTCAAAAAAACCGTATTCTCAATATTTTCGGCCTGCCTACAAAGCCGAATTTCCAACAATTAAAGAATCCTTCAAAGGAAATAACTATGCATTTTACAACGTGTGCGTGTGTGACTTCATAATAGTCACGGTGGAAGAAGCGACATTGTGAAGCATGTTAAGTCTAAAAAGCACAAAGTTAATATTTCGGCTTCGACAACGTCAAAGAAAGTGGATGATTTTTTTTTTCAAATTCGGCTACGAATTCGGATGCCGATGTCATTTTGGCAGAGTGTTTGTTTACTGCATTCCTCATCGAACACAACGTGCCGCTAAGCGCTGCCGATCACGCCAGTCAACTTTTCGGACGGATGTTTCCCGACTCCAAGATTGCCCAGAAAGATGCTTGTGCTCGCACGAAAACATCTTCTATTGTGAACGAAATTGCTTGCGATGCACAAAGTAAAACGATAGCTGCACTCCAGAATTCAGCATTTTCGGTGTCAATCGATGGCAGCAACGACAGCGATTGGATTTTTTTATTGATAAATTTCCATTTTTGTTAACAATTAAAGAAAATGAATGCCATAATGATGCTTTAGATGAACTACAGAACCAATTTTCTGCTGCACAGTTTGAAGACTTTGCCAGTTTTGGAGAAGATAGACTTGATGTCCTCGTTGGTACTTCAAAAAGAATAAAAAAAGCTGATGGAACACCAAAATATGATAGACTAGCAAGAGTTGTATGCGTTATTATCGTAATTCCACACAGTAATGCTGAGTGCGAGAGAGTCTTCAGTGTTGTGAAGAAAAACAAAACTATGTTTCGTTCTTCAATTTCACCAAAAACTCTAGAAAACATTTTAATTGCTAAATGTTATGAGGAAACTAATTGTTATGACAGGAAATTTTCCAAAGAATTTTTGGCTAAAGCCAAAAAATGCACTCTAAATTCATTGCAATAATTTTTTTGTGTAACATTAAGTTCTTGTTTTATGTTTCCTAATAAATTTTTTAGTTACTACTTAATTGAGATTTACTAATGTAAGTACAATTTTCTTTTTTCTATTTATATAAATTGTTATTTTTTTAATATCAAAGCATGATATTAATTCTTCGTGTTCTTCTGAATTTTGGAGAAATCTTCTGAATTTTTATCTTTAGAGGTTGGCAGGTATGGTTATGTTAAATGAGGTTTATAGTTGGGAAAGTGAAATCAAAGTTGTAAGTAAGGTGCTTCTAAACCTCCTTACTCTTGAGTTCTGTAACAGCTGCTATGTAGCAGATGTGACATGTAGCCAAGCATTGCCAAGGATAGTCATCATTTTATGGAAAAGTACTCTTTTGACACTGTAGAATACTGACATTTCTCTCTAGATAGAAAGCAGAATATATGACAAGGATAAGTAGGATGTCTCAAAATTCTTCATGTACACTTTGAGGGAGACAGCATTGGTATGAATTATATTCACACAGGAATGCACTACCAAAAATACTAATGGCAAGAGATGATGAGACACAAAGACAAATCAAAAACACAACACAGAAAGCAATGTAAAACAGGATGAACTAGGTAAAATTTAACAGTACAGCAACAGTTGAATACAGTATACAGTGTTACAAATGATGTTAAAAGTTCTGAACAATAATAGTGATGCGTATTGGACACCAGTGCCACATGAATTGCCCGACATTTTCGAAGATCCTGGAGTTTTGCAGAAATGGGCACCAACAATGAGGATTCTTCTCCATGAGACCCATGTCAGAAGGAATAGAAGTGTTATACTCAGTAGCCTTGAAGATTCCTTATAGAAAGAAATGAGTGCTTGATAAACCTCATAAATATTAATAAACCATGTGATGAATCCACAATACTCCCCCTGAACACTACCATCATGTAATTTTCAAGTCTATCTCCAGTATGAATATGGTTCATATTGATGTATTCTCCTTTTTCTTAAAATTTGTGCATGGAGTGTGAGATTGATTTTATCTAGCAGTATAAAAATGCATCTTAATGCAGTGCTTATGTAGAAAAATAGACAAAGTGCATACTTTCAAAATAAAGATATTTTACCCAACTAATGTTTTTCAAATTATCAAGTAGTACTACTTTTGAGATATTGCTTATATTTTTCACATTAACTATTGATTTCATGATCAGCAGTCAATGGGACTTGCTGTAAGGTCATCATACCTCCTGAGTAAGCCTGCTAGAAACAATTTATGTGTTTTTTATTCTATTTTTGATAATTTTTTTTACTTGCATTTATTTTTAAAAATTAATTTTGAAATTTTTGTTTCAGTTTTCACTTGTCCGGGTTATGTCTTCTATTCGTAAAGTCCTAATGCTGCTCTTGTGCATTTTTGGTGTAACTTTCTTGTTAGTTTGTTTTACTCCCCTTGGATTCCCATATTCTGGAGAAGAGGATTCTCCTGTTCCGATGAGGTTATACGTGTTGGTAATATTTTTGTTTGGCTCTTGTCTTATTTTTTCCTCAGTATTTTACGTTCTAATATCTAAATATTTATTTTTGTGAAAATTAATTGCAAACTTTACAGATTTTATATGTGAAAGTGAAATAATGTTGGGAAACAATATAAGACGATATAAGAATTTTTAAAAAATAATTTTAGATATTTTAAAAGTTTGCAAAATGAAGCACAGTTAGTGTAAAAGAAATACAGTATTTCTGAACCTTTTTCACGCCTTTCCTTTTTATTACATTCCTTCTCCTCATACGTTACAATAGATCCCCCATTACTCAAGTAGTGCATGTATATTCAGTGGCATAGCTAGGGTGGGGCAAGGGGGGACATCTGTTCCCGTGCGCAGCAAACTGATGTTACAGAATTTCAGATTGAAATGTTTTTCTTTCTTGTCATACAGAAGGGGGTGCTGAAAACCCTAGCTATGGCTCTGTGTTTGTTATATATGCATTTATTAACATATAAATTATTATTTTTTTAATGAATATAAAAAAGGAAAGTTTTCTGCTCTAAGGCTGTGCATGCATAATGCCTGTGTTTTAACCTTTTTTGGCCTTTTATATAATGATGACAGGGAACTATCGGTCTTCACCATGACCAGTGACATGCCATCGATTGACTAGATGGCCTAGGCTAGTCGCCCAACATTTTATGTATTAACATTTTCAAATATATCAACTAACATTCAAAACATAGAAAAGGAACATTATTTTACCTCTTTTAAATGGCACATCGTTCAAATGTAGTTTTTTTTGTGCGAAAGAGGGAAACTTGGCTGTATGCCAAGAAGGAATAGCTTGTTTTCATCTGTAATTTTAGATGCCGTAAGCAAACTGTTAACTACTAGTAGTCTCATGAGTCTTATATGCAAAATCAATTTAATTTTCAGTGATATATTTTAGTTCACTTTCATGAAAGCACTCTTATAATGTGTGAAAGAATTTGAAGTAAAACGTACTGATACATTAATTAGACATTTAAACTACAAAGAAGGAAAATGATGTGAAAAATTAGTTTTTAGGCAGGAGATCATTACAGAGTATGCGGAAGCAACTTCTGAAGCTATTTTTATGACAATGTACTCATCAGCTGCTAATGTTACAACCCTATGGTATTGAAAGCTTGTTATCATATTCGTCGGGATAATATTGTCGGATGTGTATGGGTTCGTAATAGATTGAATGCACAAGTCCGATAACAGGTTAATAAAAATTTATTTTTTATCAAGCGAAATATTTCAAAACTCTCAAGTTTTCTACAGAAATATTCGTATAGGTTTTCACAGTATCACACAGTATAATCAGTATTACACTTTAAACTAATAAGGGCGTTAAACACCATGCAATGCAAAGCACATCTAAAGAGATAGCTAACTGAATATCTCAGTTCATGCAGAACTAAACAACTCGCAACAGCAATAACTAAGCAACTGAACTTAGATGCTCTCTCTTTATAGTTTTCAAATGGCTACCGAGATATTTCTGGTACTTTCTGCTTCTTGAAATTTCTGGAAAGCAATAAGAGTGTAGAATTGTAGTTACAGCTAATATAATAGTCAATTACATTTATTCAATTTCAATATATATTACGGTGATATGGGGACCATACCAAAATGTTGGCAAATTTGCTGACTTTTGAGAAACCGTTGTCAGCTTGGCAATGTCTCGCCAAATTACTGAGATACCCATTTACTCAATGTTAAATACATTCGCCCCTGTATTCTTATTTTTCCGGCATAGCTTTCTCTTAAAAAAATTTGTCTCGCATTATATTATGCAGAAAAATACAACAATTTTAATTCCCTATCTATTAAAATTACCTATCTAAGTACAAAATTTGTAACAATATATTTTAAAACATACAAAAATAATGATAAACGGTAGATATACTCCCACAGTATGGTACATTGGAAAGCTTCTTCTATTTTGTGATGTTCATTATGTGGTAAGTCTTAAATTATTGTACTTGGTTTTTACAACAAAAATAAAACTTTCTGTACTTTTTAATAATTTTTACTGCAAAAATATATATGTATGGTTTTACAGTTATTTAAAATTAAAAATTTTTGGATTGTGTACTTTTATTTAGTTTAAACTGTGATATTCTGAAATATGTAGTCTATCGAAATCAGAGCATCATCTGAAATAATTAAAAAATCTAATTACTCGTATATATGTAATTTCTGAATGATCAGTATTAATCATTTTCAAGTTATGTTCTCAGGTAAACCATTTATAAAATTTGAACGATCGTGAAATATCTTACAAAAACTGAGATATTCGTAATTGTTACAGTAATTAACTGTAACTTAAAAGATTTGTAATTTAGTCTGACACTTTTGTATGAATATTTTTTCTCCCTTTCCCCAAGTTTTTTTTTGTTGTTTTGTTTTAAATGATGAACAATTTATAGAAGAATTGGCTTCCAGTTTCTCCTTTATTTCAAATACTATAATGCTAGAACTAATTAAGTTTAAAACTTAAATTAAGATTATTTACTCATAGCATACAGAACGTAAGTTTTACAACATGACAGAGCATGTTGTATCAGAAGATTCTGGCTATTGGATTGTGCCTCTGGATTATAATGGACCAAAAATGCTTAAGAAGTTCATAGATGAAGTTAGAAATGCTGAGCCTATTGACTGTGATGCTGAACTAGCTTGTGGGATGCCTTTTTATATGCCTGTGATTTCTTTGCTCAGGTATAAAAGTTAAATTTTTAATAGCTTTCTTTAATGACACTTTTATAATGGAGTAGTTCCGTAATTAAAATATCTGTAAAATAATTAATTGAAATTCTTTTGAGAAACATCCAGGTATGAATTAAGTTAGTAGCATCTAATGAATATTTCTTATTTTAGTTTTTGCTATTTATTTAAATTTTGCTTTTCTCAGTGCTTTAATTTATAAAATGCAAATGAAAAAGAAATCAAAGTCTTTTCTTTTACAGTAATCGCTGCTTAATGTGATCATGTTTGTCCATGACTGTTTTGATAACTTTAACCCTTTCTGGACTAGTGTCTCATATACACATTCCCTAAGAACATCTCTCACAGCTCGGCATCCCATTCACGCTTCATTAGATATTGAATTCAGGGGACGAATGTTTTTTTTTTTTTAAAACCTCTATATGGCATCCTATGTCCATTAATTTTGAAATGAACACAGTTTTAGGTTCCTGACCGTCAAATTGTATATATATTCTGCCTGACTTCGATGTTTTACTCACCAGCTGTTGCGAAAGTGGGGGGGGAAGCGTAATATAAACAGAACTGTGCTCTTTAAATCACCAGGTGTTAATATGAACATTCGCATATCCGATTTATATCCGATTCCTTTTTTTATTCTTTTTTTACATACTAGTGTATGGTCTTTTAGGGTTACTATGTGGAGCTCTGTTGTATTTTGCACTGCCTTCAGATATATTTTGGGGTCTTCCCTTTTTATTTTGGAAAACCTCAACTCCAGTTCGTTATAGCTCAAAAGTGCTATTTATCAGAAGAAGAATACACTCGTATAGTAAATGAACACTTAGTGAGAGTGATGATCCGCTTTCTAAAGATTTAGAAAGTGATACTCAGTTAGAGTTAGAAAGTGGGTGGCGCAGACATAGGAGACACAGTTATGATACATTATTCGTGTTTTCGAAAATCAGTTAAATGGTACAAGAAATTGTTTTTTGGGCTGAGGGATATAACAATATTGAACTCCAAGATTCTTTTTGACAAAAAAAAAAAAAAAAAAAAGACATTAAAATGCTGTTTCTCTAATTTAAAATGAAACTGATAGAATGAATTTTTAAGAAGTATGGAAATTATCGAGAAGAAAAGCAATTTTCTGACAGATCTGTACCAGAATCTATCCAATTATCTGGTAGGTATTTTCCTACCCTCTGTATGAATGAAAAGTGTGAAAAACCCGAAGAAGGTGCGTAGGGTGTTCACAAATTGTGCTAAAACAAAGAAAAAAGCAACAGACATATTATGCTTGTGGAACATGCAATGTAGGGCTTTGCATTTCTCCATGCTTTGAGATTTACCACACAGAGTCATTAACAGTTATTATTATTATTTTTTGAATTCATGTGTAAATTTTTTTGGACTGTTCAGAATACTTCTAGAAATTATTTAACCCCTAATTATTGTATCATTAATCTGAATAGTCACAGAGCACCCCTTATCTTAGCATTTATAGAAAATCACTGTTTTTGTTAACTTCTTCAGAAAAGTTTATTGCGATATGCTCGGATTTGTTTAAAAAAAAAATAACCTGCAGATATCTTCTTCTGTTGCTTAATCTGCAGCATGAGGTTTTTCATCAATATCCATCCAAGTATTGTATTTTTCACAATTCATGTTAGTTGGGGATATTTTTAATTCTGCATCTTCTTTTATTTTATCATTTATTAAATGTTTGAAATGCATTAAGTAGTTCTTTGTCTTTTTTGAGATGTGGTTCTTAGACTAATGTTGCCTTATACCAAAATCAAGATGCTTAGCCACTTCTTTCCTTACTTGGGGTCATAGATTTGTTATTTGACAACCCTCTGTTTCAACATGATTTGTTGATTTTATATTTTATTTGGCAACATTCATTCAGTTTAAAAAATTCATTGAATAATATTTTGATGACAGTAGCTGATTGATCACAAGTGGCAAAAAAATATATGCACCCAGAAAGAATTGAGCCATGACTACGAAAGGCCACTCATGGCAGCTGTACAAGCTGTTACTCAGTTGGATATGAAATTTATTAAGTTGCCAGTGTCCCTTTGCAGTAGATTGTGTTACAAATGGAACAACTGGCCAGCGAATTGGGATATGTTTGTACATGGATGAATTTGCTTGCCCAACATGCCCCAAACGTGTTCGATAAGCGACAGATCTTGACAGGCCATTCGAGAACATTAATATGTCGAAGACATTGTTGACAAAGCCGTACTGTATGTGGCTGAGTATTGTTCTGCTGAAAAACGGAACCTGGATGACCTGCTAGCCATAGGCAGTACAATCAACTGCAAAATACCGTCAATGTACCTGCGAGCAGTCAGAGTAAATCGCAGCATGACTTATGGTGCATGGCCGTCCCAGCTGATCACTCTCCAGACTGTCATACCTTGTGTTCTGAGGCTGTGTGCCGCTTGGTAACAAACGGTACATCAGAGCACTCACTTCTTCGTCTTCAGACATGTATGCAGCAATCATCAGCATTGAGAGAAAAGTGTGATTCATCACTGAAGATCACGGCACCATACCAAAAAACACTGCTTATGGTGAAGTGTCAATGGCAACTGTGTTAATGGATATCTAGATCTGAGCCCAGCATCACCTCGTTTTCTGTGAATCACATCTCTGAATATCCTGGGACCATTGCAAGTTATTAAATGGCTTTGATACGATGATAGCACAATTTTTTGTGCAGACATCGCAGCTCTTCTAATTGCGTGATCATCTTGCACGTTGGTAGCCTGGGAACAGTCCGAGCGATTGTAGTGGCTGACTATGCCTTCACTGATCCACTGGTTCCAACAACAGACATATTCCTTCAAGCAATGTGCTAGCTCGTGTGCTTGTTCAACCAATCAGCCTATTTTAGCTCTATGATGCAACCCCTCTCAAAGTCTGAAAACTGTTCGCAATGCCATCGAGTATGTCTTAAAGGCATCTTTCAATACAGAGTCATGTATCCAAGCCATCATAGTTATAAATGCTTATCACTTGCTGCACCTGGTCTTATATATTCTACCAGCTATGCACTTCAGACACGTTGTTTCACTCCACAGTGCTGATTGGTGAAGTTTAACCATTTACACAACTCACCAAGCCACATTTGCGTTCTACATTTCATAGTTGTGGATCATTGTTTTCTGCGTGCATATATATCTTTTTGCAACAGAGGGTATTTTTCATGTACAAATGCATCTGGCTTCGACAATACAATAACTATATCCAAATGATAACTTGAACTGCGATCACAATAAGTGGTGCATACTATATTTCAGATTTTTGCAATGGCTGAATTTTGTTGTTTTATCAAAATAGTAAATTCTGCAGTATATATATTATTTATTTATTTTTTAAATTTTATTTGGCAGCATTTAAGTTTTGATCACTGCTATTGAGTGTGAAAAAGAAATGTTTGACATTATATTTACTTTTAAAACTGTGTTTCTGCTGAATTTTACCACAAAATCACTTGATTCTGTTCAGATTTGTGCCATCTATGCAACTGTAAAAGTACCATTATTTTAATTTTTTTTTTAATTGTGCGTTCTTTACTCTGATTTGCAAAATATTTTAAATCAACAGAGAACTTATCTTCTGGTGAAATTGTTACTTGATCATTAAATAATCCAATTATTTCTTATTATTTATAGGTTAAGTTATTATGTCTCTGCCCCTAAACCAAAAATTCATGGCCATCATAAGTTTGAAATGACTTCAAAGGCACTTGTGAGTTCTCAAATATATCGCTTGTCTTTCAGTGCCAGTGGTAAGAGTTTAAATTTTTAGTTTTTATTAACATATTACTTTTAAGGAATTATTGTTTTCATTCCACTTAGAATGATGGTTTATCTGTAAACTTATCAAATTTAAAATTAATAGAAAGCTCAAATTCCTGAAATTCTTTTTAGAAAATTGGATGTATTTCAACACTGGAGGAATGGAATCTTTGACTAGAAAAATATTATGTCTAGAATCCTTCATTATTCTATTCCAGTTTCTATTTTACACCTATTTTATGTCATAGGCTTTCTAAAAGCTGAAACAATTATTATTGGAAGCTTATTTATTACATGAGCCATTTGTATGAAAATCTCTCGAAGTTAAAAATAGTTAAGTTAGCTTCAAACTGCCCATCAAATTTTTGGATATAGAAGAATGGTACTGTTACTGGAAGACATATACAGTACAAAATCTATACATATACAGTATAAGTCCAAGATCCAGAATCGAGAGAACTTCAGTGATTTTGGAAATTTCTGGATTTTAGATCTTCAATTTAAATCTAGTAAGGTCAGATGTAGAAAATATAAAATAAAAGTATTCTTTATTAACATTTCATATTTTGCATAGCAGAAGTTTTTTTTTTTCCTTCCTGAATCACCACTATGCAAAATCTAAATGTGACTCAAGACCAAAATGGTGATACTTTCTGGATTTAAAACCATACTACTGATGTTCGTCATTCTGTTAACTGATTGTTGGTTGAAGCATTGTGATCTCAATTTAATATTTCAGTTATATCATTTTCATTTTTTTTAATGTTCCATTAATTGGAAAATTTCGCTTTTTACTTGTTATAGCTGAAAAACTTCAGATTTGTAGCTTTCGTCATCATGAAATTTGGTAGCTGGCTGTAAATTATGTCGAATATTTTTTTTTAATATCTGCAGGCACAGATATTGCAGTGCCCTGTACATCAGATTTTGTACTAAAATATTTCTAGAATTCTTGGATGGTCTTACTACTGCATCAGTTTTTTAAAAAGCTGCATTTCAGTGCGATATCCGTTGGCTTAGTGATGGATGTTTAGTTTTGGGAAAAGAGTAAAATGGAAAAATTATCATTTATTAAAACTGTAAATTCAATAAGATTAATAATTGAGCTGCTTCAAATTAGAAAGTTAAGGAAGAGTGTATTTGCTGCTCACTTATCATCATAATTTAATTCTTTCTCCCTGCTCCACTACTATCCCAACAATAGGAAACCAGTGTGAATAACCTCACATTCCAACCAATATGACTTGAGCTTCAAGTTAGATAGAAAGATGCTAATTCTTACAGCCATTCAAGGGCCAAAAGTGTGGCTGTGGCCAGTGCCAATACAGTGTCAGTCAATGTATTGTTATTAGCCATGGTGGAATTTCTCAGGCAACAGGTGCTTGAAAAGTGACATACAGGAATCTAGTTGGAAGACAAATCAACACATCTATTTTTCCTTGAGTATTATATTATCTATCTGAGACTTCATAAGAAAAAAAAATGTCATAATGATCATGAGGCTAGATGTTAGATCATTCCAGATATTGGAGTCCTAGCAGATGGCAGTGAGGAAATGTAAAAGGAATTAGAAAATTACAAACTTTTCACATTCATTGAAAGAATTCCAAGACTGAACAAAATAATAAAAAAACTCCACTAAATGCAAATTTTTATAAGTTGTATTTGAGTTATAAATAGATACAAGTTGTATTTAAATGAAATGATAGCATTTCTTGCTTCATGTGAATGATTAATCAATTAACACACTTTTTTCTTTACATTATGTGAAAATTGGAAATTTTATTGCCAGTTTGCAGGAGTTAATTTGTCTTAAATCCAATAATATTAAAAAAAAAAAAATTACACTACAGGAAGTAAACAACTGAGAACTAGCATGCAGTTTTCAATATTCATGAGAAATAATCAGGATTTTTCAATAAAATGTTGAAACACAACTGATTTTTAATAGCAGACTAGACAAGTCCCTGCCCTCTTTGTGCATGAAACATGAAAAGTCAGCTATGTCCTCTTGGGGACTTACAACACTGATCTTTTGATTACTACCTAGAAATGCTACCATTTAACTGAATGAACGTATGTGCTAATTCCTCATATTTTCTCATTTAAAGGGTGACTGGGGAGAGGCATGACAACCAGATGAGATGAATAAATGTAGAACAGGAGTAAAATTGTAGTTTGGTCTAATATTTAAATTTTAAAGAAGAATTTAAGGACTTTATTAACTGTGATAATATTCTTAAATATAGCACAGGATTTTTGTTCTCTTACTCCAAATTAATATTACCTAATCAGTGAATTATTTTTATTCATATTATTTATTGTATTCAATCTATGCAAATTAGTTTATCAAGTAATCATATTAAGCAAGACTTTTCTGTATTTTGAAGTCAAATTTGCTGAGTGGCTCACCTGAACTGACCATTTTCATTCTTAAACATGTACGGGGGTCAGTCGAAAAGTTAGTTTCACTGCTTAAGAAAACAAAACAGGGTAGAAATTTTACAATAACTTTATTTTTATCTTAAAATTCCATTAAAAATCCACTTTTCATCATAATTACCTCTTATTTAAGCATTTATCGAGGTATGGTACAAGTTTTTCAATGCCTTTTGCAAAAAATCCTGTCCAATGCCCGATAACCATTTTTAGGTTGCAGCTTTCACCTCATCACCCAAGTGGTATTGTCGCTTTGAAAGTTCTGCTTTCATGGGGCCAAAAACATGGAAGTGACATGTTGCAAGGTCTGGGCTGTAAGGATGGTGATCCCACACTTCCCACCTAAACTTTTTCGGAAGGTCGCACATTTGTTTTGCTGTATGTGATCTTGTGGTGTCATGCAGGAGCACAATACCTTTTGACAGTCCATCGATTTACCTGGCCATCGATTTTTAAGTGATTGTCTGAATTGTTTTAGTGTTTCACAATAAGATGCATTAATTGTGGCACCCTTCGGCATGAACTCTGAACCAAATCTTCTGTGTCAAAAAACAGCATCACCATCACCTTCCCCGCGGATGGAACAGTTAGGCACTTTTTTTGCGTCGGGGCAGTGGAATGAGGGAGCTGCATTTCATTTCAGATCAGAAGTGGTAAATCCGAGACTCATCTCTGGTCACAATTTTGTCCAGAAACTCATTCCCTTCCTTTTTGTGACATAGCAGAAATTTCAAAGCACTTTCAAAATGTCTCCCTTTCCATTCTCCTGTCAGTAGACAAGGCACCCATCAAGCAAACTTTATGAAATTGAAGCTGATTTGCAATAATTTTATGCATACTGCCATGAGAAATAACCAGTTCAGTAGAGATTTAAACTATTTCTGTGCGTCTATTTGCAAGAATACATTCATTCACAAGAGCAGCAATTTCAGAATTTTGACAATTGATGATCTTCCACCATGCTCAAGGTCGTCAATATCTGTATGTCTGTTCTCAAATATGTTGCACCACTTTGTGATAGCTTTATGTGACGTTGCATTTTAACCATAAACTTCATGCAGCTGCTGATAAATTTCACAGCAGTTATACCTTTTCATCCACAAAAAAACGAATCATTGCACGCATTTCCACTTGCAGCTGTTGAGACATGTTTACGACTGATTCTCAGACAAACTAAAATTGCTTTGTTAAAGCCACTACGTCACACAATGCAGCTATATGTCTGAAGTGCTACCAGACAGTTTCATAAAATACCCTTTGATAAAAAGTTTTTACATAGGGGTGCAACTAACTTTCTGACTGACCTGATTTTGATGTGCTGAATGGATTACATCATTTATTTGACAGTGGCTCTTGGAGCCTTACATTTAAAAGACATCTTTTAAACAATTATTACACTTTTATTGAATATACGTAGTCTATTTCTGAATTGCTTATTTCTCAGTTGAATATACCTATCTCTCTGGTACTTCAAATTATGCTGGACAAAATTCACATATGTGTCTACCAGCATTTCTGATTATACAAAATACAAAGCTGTGTGCATTGAATGTAGAATATCAATGATTAATTTAATTTTATTTTAAAGCAATAACAGCAGAGTTGGTGTTTTCAAGACTGTTAGCATCCAGTGTTTTATGTGACAGGAATGAGAATAAACTCATGTAACATTAAAATGTTAAGACAATAATCAATGTAGTATTATTAGTATATTATTTTCAAACATATTTTTAACCCTTTGAGTGGTATGACCTTTTTGAATCTGTTCAGGAAAACCTGTATTTAAACTACACTTTTCCCTAAATTTGAATAATTACTTATTTTAATTTATGCTTTCATATACTTCCATTTATTAAGATGATATGTAAACATTAAAGAAAGTAAGAAAACAACATATTTTATATTATAAGCTACTATATACAAAGTGATATGGTCATAAGCTGACCAAGAGAATGAAATTTTAAATTGATTAAGCACTACATATATAATAATTGGTCTAATTTACATCGGTTTGATAGGATGTTGACCTTTCATTACTAGAAATTCATGATTAGAATGTTCTCAAATGAAAAATTCTTTATTTAAGGTCCTGACCATATGACAGTTGTGATTTCCCCTCGTTCTGGTATTACTCTTCCCAAATGGTCATTGACTAGTGATACTCCTTTGCGAAGTTTAGACTGGAGAGATAGACCTACATATTTTATTTATTATTCATATGGAGAGTACAAAGAACCATGGAAATTTTCAATTGATTTAAAAGTAAAGCATTTTTTTAAAGTTTGTTTGAAACTTTTATTTTTAAATTCAATTTTAAATCTGTTAATTTTTTTTATATATACATCATAATTTTTATAAATAATCTTAAAAGCATGCTCTTTTTAAGTTTTTCTTTCTTTAAATAATGATGGAAGTATTAGTTTATAAGGTTATACTATTTTTTCCATCATTATTTTACTACAGCAGTCATGAAATTTTGTATTAATGAATAAAGGGTAATGTGACATATGTAATTACTTTATCTTTAGACGAATGAAAGATAGTAGTTGTTTTATTACATAGAGACATTTGCAATTTTTGTATTACGGAATTTGCAGTGGATTTTTATTTGACTTCCAAAGTTATGGACTTCTGAAATATCAATATGGTTTATCAGCAATATAAAATATTTTTTAAATTATTAAATTATTTAAATTCATTTTTCAGTTTATCATTGTTTTTAAAATTAGTTGTGTTTTTTGAGAAAGCTATTAAGAAAAGAAATGGGTTGAAGTTATTCTCTTTTGGGAAATAAGAAACAAATGCATTCCTCTTTATTGTGTATCATCATTAAAAACACTGGTCTATTTTTCATGCAGTTTTAGAGATAGAATAATTCCAAGACAATAAGTTTAATGCATTAAAGGTAATTAATTATACAGAGGCTGTTTGCACATTTTTAGATGACCTTGCTTTGATGTTAAAAAAAGTATTCTGCTTGTAATGTTTTTTAACTGCAGTTATATTTTTGAAAGTATAAATTATTGTCTGCTACTCTGCAATTTTTTTTTTAAGCAAAATGTCACTTTTAAAGAAGCAATGAATGGAATGTTATGTTTAGGTTCTTTTTGAAGAAAACTATTTGTATCTAGTTATTAAAAAGCATTGTGAAAGCCATGGTTACGATAGATAATGCTGTCAACAACAAAAGGGAAAAAACTTCAAAATTTAGCTTCAAGTGAAAAAATTGTTCCAAATACGTAGCCAAGGGGGGAAAAAAAGAATTTTTGAATGTTGCAAAAGTAAGATTTTTAATGTTAAAAAAAAAAAAAAATGGTGAAGTCAAAGGATAGTTGCAAAATCATTAAATGGTCAGTGTCAACTGTAAGCAAAGTGGTATAAGGTATTTCTCTTACCTTCTTCACATGCCTTCATGGTGTAGTGATCAGCACACTCGATGCATATTTGAGAGGTCTGTGGTTCGAATCCTGGCGAGGGCATTGCTCATTTTTCATGTACTCCCACTTCAAAAAATACTTAATGTCTCTACAAGTGGTGCCCAAACTATAAAAAGGTGGTGGATGATGATTCTCCATCACAGGGATTTGGCGATTGGGTCCCCTAATCCCCAGTCATCCTTTAAAAGGAGGAGTATGTAAGGTATTTCTCCCACCACCTTCACAAGCCCTCGTGGTTTAGTGGTCAGCACGTTTGAGACATATTCGAGAGGTCCGTGGTTCAGCTCCCGGTGAGGGCATAGCTCATTTTTCACATCTCCTGCATCCAAATAACCTAATGACTCTACAGTGATTAAGGTTGATTTGAATCTTAAAAAAGTGAAAAAACATAATGTGCATCGTCTTTCTCCATGACATATCGTCAAACACAAAATTCTTTATTAGAAACATTTATCCAGACATAAATTGAAAAATGTTGTCATAATAGAAGAATCTTGGTTGCACTTAAATGACTGCAATAAAAAGAGATCTGTGTATTATCATTAAAGAGGAGAAAAATGAAGGAATTTGAAGAAAATTTTCCTAAGGGATTTATGATTGATACTGGTTTTTCATATAACAGCAAATCAAAAATAAGGAGAGTGAAGCAAAATGTTAAGATCAACTCCACATATTATCAAAAAAATATTTTATACCCAATTTTCAAATACGAAATACCTTCTCTTTACACACTGTGTGATCAATCAGTAGAACTGCATCAAGACAAAGCAAGCAGTGATATGTTAAAATCTACTGTTAATTTCCTTGGGAAAATGGAACAAGAAACAGGTATCGTGGCCACCCTTCATTATATCTCTACTAAATCTTCTGATCTATCATCAATGTACTTTTGCGCTTTTGGACTTTTGAAAAGTGGGTTAACCAAATGTCAACCTACAACTTCCTTAGACTTAGGAAAGCTGTTTGAGAGCAATGGGATAAAATAACTCTTTTGATACTAGAAAAGGCTTAAGAAACCTTAAATTTTTTGGTAAAATATTTCTGTAATTACAATGAAATCATTAAAATATGTGCAAACAGCCTTTGTATCAAGTAAAGTGATATATAAGTTATGGGAGGCTAAGAAATTTCTTCAAACTTTCTTTCAGAAGAAAATATTTTAATTCTTGTATTTGTTCTGCATGTTTTTTTAATAATAAAAAATATGTAATCTCTGAAGAAGCACATGGGATTAACTTTAATATAACCATTAAAAATTTAAATTATTTTAGTCTTTTAGTAATAGAATTTAGTTGATATTGAGATCCTCAACTTACATATGCATGTCTAGTATTCTGCACAAAACCATTAAGTAACAGTGAAACTTTGATGTCTCAGAAAAGCTTACAATTTGTGTTTTGCTATCATATGTGATTTATAATTTCATACATTATGAAACAACCATTAAATTAGTCTTAGTTAACTAATGCATATTTTAATTTGGAAGAGAAACATCCCTTTGTTTCTAGTAATTAAGGAGTTAATTAACTGACTATTACATTAGCTAGTGTTTTGTTTCATGATGATTGTATAATGATTCTTTGTAGATTTGTTTTTCAACTAAGATAATTCTTTCATTCTTTTATTTCCTGAATTATTTAGCAAGATGATAATATGTGTGGGATTGAAAAAATCAAATTCCATTTGATTATAGTTGGCTAAGAAAATTTCATTTTCTGGCTATTGTATTGCAGTTTGATTCATATAAATCATTCTGTTTTTCAACATAGTCATCTAGTCTCTGAAAATACACAGTCCAGTCACATTAATGTGACCACCACGCACTTTCCATGTCAGAGTTAAATAACCAATCACAGAAGGCAGGTGGCAGCACAGTGAAGTTGAGCGTATATAAAGGGTGTGTGAGGGCTTTGGAAAACATTTCAATCGTTGGCGTAATGCAGAAACGAAGCGATTTATCCGACTTCCAAAAGGGCATGATCATTGGCTTTCGGGCCAAGGGTGGAAGCATTTCCGAAACGGCTGAGTTTGTGAACTGTTCGCGTGCCGCCGTGGTAAAAGTGTACCGTGCATGGCAAAATGGGACTGTCCAAAATCAGCGACGTGGCAAATGTGGTGCACCACGGGCCATAGATGACAGAGGCGAACGACGGTTGCGGAGATGCGTTCGGGCAGATAGACGGGCTACCGTTGAGCAACTGACCACCAAAATGAACCAAGGGGCTACCAAAAGTGTCTCCCAAAGTACTATTCAGCGAACATTGCTGCGTCTGGGCCTCCGAAGCAGACGCCTGGTTCGTGCACCTATGCTGACTGCTGTTCATCGACGGCGAAGGCTAGAATTTGCACGCCAGTACAGCAGCTGGACGTCCACTGAGTGGCGACAGGTTGCGTTTTCGGATGAATCGCGTTTTATGCTCCATCGGACAGATGGACGTTGGCGTATAAGGCGTGAAACCTCTGAAAGGAACCACCCTGCAACCATTGCCGGAACGGTCCAAGCTGGAGGCGGGAGCATTATGGTCTGGGGAATGTTTTCCTGGCATTCTCTAGGTTCACTGATCATTGTGGAAGGCACAATGGATCAATACAAGTACGCATCTGTCCTTGCGGACCATGTTCACCCCTACATGCGCATTGTTTTTCCTCAGGATGATGGCATCTTCCAGCAGGACAATGCGAGGTGCCATACAGCTGCCAGTGTACGTGCGTGGTTCGAAGAGCACCAGGATGAGTTTACCGTCCTCCCCTGGCCAGCAAACTCACCTGACTTAAACCCAATCGAGCATCTGTGGGACCATCTCGATCGAGTTGTTCGCGCCATGGATCCTCAACCGCGTAATCTAGCGCAGCTGGCCACGGCATTAGAGTCGGCATGGCTCAACATCCCAGAGAACACCTTCAGGGACCTATGTGACTCTCTTCCTGCACGTCTCGCAGCAGTCCGCTCTGCGAAAGGTGGTTATTCTGGCTTTTGACAGATGGTCACATTAATGTGACTGGACTGTGTACTTTGTCTAAATGTTTAACTACATGTTCTATTCTCTAATGATAGAAATCTGATCTTTGATCATGGAGCTATCATAGAATCACTGTTTGTGCCTCTTTGTCATTGGCAAATTGTTGTTTATCTTTGTAAACATAGATACTAATCTCAGATATCAACTTCTGTGCAAAGTTTGAGAATTTTACTCTGCAACTCCTGTGAATTATTTTGTCAACCTATAGAATTCTGTGATCAACACTGTTGTCTTTCCTTGTTAACCAGCATCAGTCAAGTCTGTGTGTCTTTTGCCTCCATAAACTTCTGTAATTTCTTAACGAATGCTAGTGTAGTTAAATATATTTTTATATATAAAAATCATATGCATCCTTACATTACTTTAGCTTAAGAGAAAATTTGCAATTAATGCCTTCATTTTGCTCTCATGTTGTGATGTATTTCATAACATTGTTTTTGTAAGAGGTATTGGACAAGAGCTTTGTTCTTTACATGCACCATTCTTGTTGCTTAATTGTTTATGATAATAATGATAGTTATAACTTTTTTTATTATTTTTTAGGTGCTAACTAGGATTTCTGAAATCTTTTTGACCCTACTTCATAAAAGTTATATTATAATAAATTCTTTATTGCCTTATTGTTCTTGAAAATTAGAATTCAAAAACGGGATTTTTAAAAAACAATAGGAATGTGTACTACTTAATATTTAATTGAATTACATGTGAAAACTAAATAATCATTCCACTGTTTTATTGCATTTCATTTAAGCTTTATTTAGCTTATTTTATTGTTCTTGTATGTAGACTTGAGTATTTTAGTATCATAGTCATTATGTATCCCATCCAAAGTACAGGGTGCAGCAAAAAGGTAGGCAGGATTTCAAATAGTGGTTGCTCGGTTTGTAAAACCTGCAACACTGTGCACGCGGTCACATTAGGTAGACAAAAGTATGCAATTGTCAGTTATTGACATGGCTTGGAGCGGAATGCATCGTGCTTTCATTGTCCAGGAGTTTATTAGAAATGGGGAATCTGTAATAGCGATCAGCATGCCTTCTGTAATCAGTTTGATGTTGGTCAGCATGACGCGGTTCGGATGGAAGAGCAATTCGCCGGTGGGTTTTGCACTTCAGGGAAACAGGTTCTGCACTTAAACGAAAATCTACTGTCCGACCAAGGACAGTAAGAACACCAGAAAATGTGAATGCAGTGAGAGTTTCCGTACAACAGTCTCCAAGGCACACAGCTCGTAAACATGCAGCTGCTTTGGGAATTTCCGAAAAAAGTGTTCGAAGAATTCTACACAACTTGCTCCAAATGCATCCGTACAAAATGATGGTAGTGCAGGAATTAAGTGAAAGAGATTTTGAAACTCATACAAAATTCATGCTGGGATATTCTTCAAAACATTCCCCAAGGCACTGTAAAAAATAATGTTCCTAAATGGAATGAAATGTAGATTTCAAAAAGAAATTAAACAAATTTTGCTCTATGTGGTTTGGTTTTATTGACATCCCAAATAGTACTTATCATTTTGCCGCACCCTGGATCATTTAGATCCATGATGATTACATGTTTCGTATGGTCTCGTAATTAAGTCATTTTGGAAAGATAATGTTTGGTAATATTCAAACCAGCATTCATTTGTTGGGATGAAAAAAAAACTTCTTGAAGTCTGGTAGTCAATAAAATGTATTCTTTGGCTAAGCTGTATGAAATACAGTCTCATTTAGTAATGTTACTAATAATATTTATGTTTGGTATCAGATCAATGAATTTAAAAAAAAAAAAAAAAAAAAACATGAAAACCTTCAAATTTTACATTACGCCCAAAGGGACCTTTTTTTAACATTTTGTGTGTTACTTTTATTTATTAAATATCATGTTCTCACTTGAACCATAAAATTCACTTCAACAGCAATATCGCAAAATAATTCTAAAATGAGCATATCTCTAGAATTTCCGATACACTGCCTCGCGCGCAGGAGACAAAAAAAATTTTTTTTTCCATACAGTGTTGCCATTCTTTGCTTTGAAAACGTTGAGTTTGTTAATCAAAAATTCGTTAAAATGTTATAAAATATGAAACAAGTAATAAAACAAATTTCAAATTCGGGCTTCCAAATTCCCATAATTGGTGGAAGATTACATTATTCAAAATTTGATAGTTCTAGGTACCGTTGTTTTATCACAATGCGAGAAACATACGTACATTTATACAGATTCTTTATTGTTTAATTTCTTTAAATAGAATTAATACAGGGCAATAATATTTGGTGTCAACAATTTAAAAAATGAAACACTTTTAGTGAATCAACACAAAATGCCAAAACAAAATTAATAGTCTTTCTGGGCAAATTGCCCTTTTGGACTAATTATTTGTATTTTATAAGAAAGCATTTGTCTAAACTTGTGAAACAATTAATGTGATAGTTAATGTCAAACATAATAACGTGTCATTTATCAGTTTGAGATGTGTGAGATATCTGTCTGAATTTTTTTTTTTTTTTTTTTTTTAATAACATTACAGACATACTTTTTCCTCAGTCTAGTGTAGTGATAGTTATATGATAGTTCGGCAACCATATTAAACAAAATATGTGAGTGTTTTAACAAGGACTTTTATTGTTCCTTAAACCACACTCTGTTGTTTCAAAGCTCCATTTTAATTATATTAGCACATATTTTTTATAATGTAATGAACACTCATTCTTAAATTGTTTTGTAAGTAATCTTGTTTATTTTCTTTTATAGGTTCCTAACAGCTATGACAAGAATTCTCCTCTTGTTGATATCAGTTTCATAACTCATTATCTTCATGGCCATGATTATATCACTGGAGACTTTCCATCTTTCTTAGCTCGGATTCCATCTTGGATTCATGCAACACCTTGGACTTGTACATTAGACATGTTTGTGTTTTAATGATAATCCTCAACTTAAGAACAAGAAATTTTAGTATTAATAGAGCATTCATTTTGATCATACATACTTTAAACTGTTTTAAATATCCAATGTCTTGTACATAATTTGAGGAAGTATTTTGCAATCTTGCTTGCACATTAACTTCCAAATTCGAATATAGATTTCATATGAGCTTTAAAATTTATTAACCATTTAACACCATTTAGTTATGTGTTAATGATTCTTAATGTTCTACAAAGAAAACAGTTTTAAGATTTAAAACTCTTCATGTATTGTAACTGTTAGTCATTGCCCCCCCTTTAGAAGCCATTATGTATTAAATATTATTTTATATGTTTTTTAATTTCTGATCATTTTATGTAACATATTCACAGTACCATATTTCTCTGCATATTTTTTGCCATTTTTTTACTAATATAAAATTAAGATATAAAAATATACAAATATTTTTTAAAGTAGGATTAAACTTGTATTAGTTCTTGCTGGTTATTTGATTAACAAAATAGTTCTTGCTGGTTATTTGATTAACAAAAGAGTTCTTGCTGGTTATTTGATTAACAAAGAGCTCGGTTTACAAACTTAGATGCCTGGAACAAAATCTGTTTTTGAAGCCTCATTCTGTAGTTTTTTTCAATAAAGTAGATGTCCCTGATATAAATAATATTTCATGTGAAGTATTCCTGCAGTAATCTTATAACTGAATATTCTTTATTCAGAATTATTTAAATAAAAATTAACATTTTACTTTTCTTGTACATTTTATTTTTACAGATTCTGTTTAATGTGTGTAGTGTAAGTTATAAAATTACATATTTTAAACTATTTTTCTCCCCTAAAACAAATCAGGGAAAGAAAAGCTTAAGAATTCTTACTTGTTTTATCGCAAACCTTTGTTAAATTATAGAGATATGACAAAATTAATACAATTAAATTGACAAAGAAATGAATTAAATGAGTTAAGAAATTCAGTCCGATTTTTAAGGAAAGGCATAATAAACTAAATTTAATATTTTATTCCCACTTCTAGTTACAGTTTATTCTGTTAGCGTACAAAATATAATATTTTATTTGCACTTCTGATTGTAAAATCTAGAATTGAAAAAACATTTTACTTTATTGGAAGTTTTGAAAGCCATTGAGTACTCTAAGAACCAAAAGCAAATTGATTTAGTTATTAACTTCATACTTATGTGGCATAGGAATGGAAGAGAAGCAATAAAAGACAAGATTCTGAAGTCTGCTTCTAGCAATATTAGTCGAAATATAAATGAATTCTTTATTTTTATCATCTGATGTGAGGCTTTTTCTCTTCAATGCCACACATTTCTAAATATTATTTTCAGCATCTTGTGAGATTAGGTTATAAAAACTGTATGCTACCAATGAAATTTCATGCCTGCATGATCTATTTAGATCTGAATTTAAAATCAAATTGTGGTTACCTCCACCTGTGCACACTTTGAATGAAATATTTGAATTGTATGTATGAAAGGTTATTAACGAAGTTGTCAAATTGAACTCAAGGTTCTAGGAATTGCAATCAGAGGCTTCTGCATTTTTTTTTTTTTTTTTAAGTGTAGTCTTGTTTAATGTTCCTTCTCTTGTATTTTTCATGGAAACTTTTCTTTTCTCAAAAATATATTCCACAAATAAGGACATGAAAATAGTGCTCAATAAAAGGTCTGATAAATATTCTACATTTTGCAAGTTTCATTATTTGTAAAAGAAATGGTTATTACTAAATTTTTTATATTTATTATGTACAGTTTTATGTTGAAATTCTGGTTCATTATTTTCCTAATGTTATGAATAAAAGATAAAATCTTTGTCCACTGTTTACTTTGATTCCCTAGATAGGGTCCATACATCCTAGCTCATCAATGTCTGGTACCTTAGTGGTGTTATTTCTTGGTACATGTAAGAATGCCTAGCATTGTATGCACATAAGGGCACTCAAATGTTTGAATATGCATTTCCAAAGCAAATTTTACTCTGACCTGATGTTAAACAGAGGCTGAGTGGCAAAACTAAATAATTATGTTTGTATTTGTTAATCCATTAGCAACATGTCATTCAACAGTAACCCGTAGTAAACTTTTTATTCAAGCCAAATTTGTCATCATTTACTTGAAGCAATACAAGAAATTAATTATCATATTGTTATCATATTTAACTATTCTTGTATTTAAAAATGAAAGTAAGAATTTGAGTAAAAATTTAAGACTGAATCTTATTTTTGTTGTAGTAATGAATGTAATACAAAGCATTATTCATTCATATACAAAGCACTATTACATTTTGTATCAAGAACCATTTTTGGGGTTTGCTAAAACATGTCAAATAGAGGTGAGCTTCCTGTTACAGTTATTGCAGTGATAAAAATGTTGTTTTGTACTGCAATTTCTCACATTATCCCTTTTAAATTCCTCTTACATTGCTTTTTTGCAACATTTTATTTAAAATTTGTTAACTTCAGATTACTTTTTTTAAAAAAAAGGATAATGATGAATTATTTATATTATTACCATGTAAGGTTTCTTAATTCAGAAGTTAATAAACAGTTGATGTCTTTCAAAATATTGCAATACACATAGTTTTAGTTTCATTCTTGCTTGGTATAGACAATAATGTATAGCATGATGAACACAGTTTGCTTGAAGTTTAAAATGGTAAAAATTAATGTAATTTCGCTTCAAAAGTTTTACTTACTATACTTTCTTTAACAAAATCATCAGTTACTCATATGTCAAAAAAGTTTCATAAAAGTCTCATCGCATGACTTGAATTTAGCTATGGATTTAGCATAATTTCTATAGAAGAAATGTATGAAGTTACATCAGTGATTACACTGTATTGTAGTACAAAAAGAATTAAAGCATCTTTGAACCAGCCAATGCTTTGTTTTATTTCAAGTATTTTTTTTTGGGGGGGGAGAAACTGATTTCTGTCATACCACATTCATTTTATGTATTAAATTTTCATCTTCTATGTCACTGTTCTATCTTATCTAAATGGTTTTGTAGCATTATCATTTTCAGATCATTCAAGCTGTCTGAAATGACACAATGGCCAGTCTATAAAAAATATCAAAAGAAGGATTTTTCCTAATACTTTTGGGCATTGCAAGCACATTTGGTGCAATTGTACATCTTCCACTCAGTGTTACTTTGAAGGTGAGTAGGTAATAATTTTTATGGTTTCAAATTGAGCTGCATTGCAGGAATTTTCTATGAGCTTATTCAACATAGGACTTTTGGGGGGGGGTGAAATATTAGAATGGACTGGAACAAAAGTATTTTTTTGCAATTATTTTTATCTGAGTAATGTGGTCATTCAAAAGAAATATCTTTTTTTTTTTTTAGTTCTAAAAAAATATTATTTTGGATATTAATAACTTAGAATTTGTTTGCATAGCTTCAAAAATTTTAGTGAGAAAAATTTAAGATTTTCAAATGATATTTCAGTATTAAGTAGAGAATGTGCTTTATCATTTGTCTTTTTTAAAAATGTTTTAAAATCTAATCTTTTTGTGTTCTGTGTACAATTCCTATTTGGATTATTTTGAAAAACATATTTTAAATAGTATTTAAATAATTTTCTCTACACTTTAAACTGAGCTATTTGTTATGACTTTTAATATATGCTTATTCCTTTCTTTGTGTTTAAATTGCAGAACAAATTAACTGTGATTTTGTGTAATGTGTTATACTTGTTAAATATAGGTATTTGCTTTTTTTTCTGATCTGATCTTTTGTCATCTTAAAAACTATTGTTCACATGCTTGTTAAAAACTATTGTTCACATTCTGGGTAGTCTGTATGTTAATATGTGGTCTGAATTTTAATATATGCAAGAAATTAATGTCGCATTTAACGTGAAAAACTGGCAAAATTCAGTTTAAGCTTGGGATAAAGTTTCTTACAAAAAAAGTTCAGTGTAATTGGAGAGGTAAGCTAATGCAGACAGTTTTCTTCATTTACATGTTATCTTGCTAATTCAGTCATTTTGAATAATAGAAATTTAGTGTCAACACTGAGCAGAATAACAGAGAAAAAAAATTGTGAAGTGAAAGCAAACAAATTCTGAAAGATTTTTAAGGGTTGTCGAAATGGGTTTGTTAAGGTTTTTTATACTCCATCTGAGCTTTCAATCTACCAGTTTGCTCCTACACCCACCTCTGCTTATCCCCCTTTGTATGTATTTATTTATTTATTATTAAACAGAATTTTTTTTGATGCAGTGTTAAGTGTTGGCGTACATTTTACTTTTTTTGTTTTTCAATCTTTTCCCAGTTTATTGTAGAAATATTCAGTTTTCGTAGTAAGATGGCTAGCAAAAACTTTTTTTTTGTTATTTTTCTATCATTAACTTTTTATATGTTAACTTTATTTATTAAATATCGTGTTCTTTGCACTTATGCACATGAAATCCAATTCAACAGCAAAATTACAAAATATTTAGAAACAGCATAGCTTTAGAATTCCTAATAGTGTTAGAAGTTGCCGTACATATTTTTATATTCGTTATATTATTGCTTTAAAAACTAGCCATGCATAATAATAGATACCTAAAATAGTTATAAAAAATGATACATATGAATATAATTATAATAAAAAATTATCTAAATAAATATAATACACAGATATATATAATATAATGATTTTGATGAGTCTAAGTAGTGTAATTTCTTAAAAATATTGAATATTTCTAATTAGACATCTCATGATTTTAATACAGATTTATTTAAATCAATCACATCAAAAAATATATTCTGAAGAACTGTATTTATTGCTTTTAAATTGCTTAGTGTATACTTCAGTAACCTTCCAGATTAAATTTGAAAGTATCTCAGGCTTTACTGAATGGCAACACACTTGTGTGTGAAATTATTCAATATTTGTGCCTGCAGCAACACATTGGTTTCATAGAGCTGAGTTTGTTAATTAAAATTTAACATTTTTCCAAATGGCAAAGTCCAGTGCGCCAGAGAAAATGTTTTATTTCGAACAGTGTTGCCACTGCTCACGTTCAAATGAAAATAGTCAAAAATTCATCAAAGGTTCAAAAAATATGAAAAAATAAATTAACAAAACAATAAAATTCAAAATTCAGGGTTCCAGGTGCACTTGTTCGGGTGGAGAACTATGTTATTTAAAATTTGATGACTGTAGATACAGTCTTTTGTTTTTTTCACAATGCAGGAAACATACTTACATGCATGCAGATTCATTATTATTTAATAACACTAAAAATAATACAGGGGATAATATTTGGTGGCAACGATTTTAAAATTGGTACACCATTTATGGTAAAACAATGCAAAATCTCATTTCGAGAGTAATAGCTAGCTTCTTTTGGGCTTTAAAAAAAAAAACCATTCAGATTTTACATTATGCCCAAAGAGGCATTTTTTAACGTTTTGCATGTTAACTTTATTTATTAAATATCATATTCTTCACACAAAAACCATAAAATTAAGTTCAACAGCAATATCTCAAAAAATTTTTAAGTGAGCATATCTTTAAAATTTCGGATACACAATCTTGCATGCTGGAGATAAAAATTTTTTTCCATACAGTGTTGCCATTGCTCGCTTTGAAATCGCTGAGTTTGTTAATCAAAAATCCGTTAAAGTGTTACAAAATATAAAATTGATAAGAAAACAAATTCTGAATTCCAAATTGGGGCATCCAGATGTCCATATTCGGTGGGGGGATAACGTTATTCAAAATTTGATGGCTCTAGGTACTGTTGTTTTATCACAATACGAGAAACATATATACATTTATGCAGATTCTTCATTATTTAATTTCCTTAAATATAACACAGAGCGATAATATATGGTGGCAACAATTTGAAAAGTGAAAAAGACGTTTAAAGTTGTCAACGCAAAATGCCAAAACGAAATTAATAGTCCTTCTGGGCTAATGGCCTTTAGGCTAAAAGAAAAAAGCTCCCCTTTTTTTTATTTAATCTCATTTTAACCCTCTTTTGGGCTAACAAAAAAAAAATCGTTATTTTAATCTTATTTAGTAGATGTTTCTATATTCAAGGTTATCAGATATGAGCAGCTAATTTAAAACAAATGAAGCAAAATGCATGATTTCAGAATAACTTGCATCAAAGTATAAGAAAGTACATCAGTTTATAATTCTATAAATGGGCTAAATTTATGGCATTCTTCTAAATTTGTATTGATTTTAGCTAAATGCTCTCTTAGTATCATAATCATATTATTTTGAAAGTAAAACAACAAAAATCAGCATTATATTTGCAAATTTTCACAGGACTAGTTTTGATGGTTTGGTAAAACCATCACCCTCAGCTGCCGTAGCATAAATGATTTGATGTTTGCATTTTGATAATTTTCTTGTTCTATTTGTAAATATACATACATATTACAATTAAATTGTTAATATAATTGAATTGTTATTAATATTATTCTGATGAAGATAATTTCTCATGAAGGCTTACAAACTTTAGCAGAGTCAAGATGCCATGAAGTCTTAAGCTTATAGTAAGAAATAGAGAACTTCATAATTATTTACATACAAGCATATGTATTTTTATTTATGCACCGAAGAAAAAATTTATAATGAATAGAAGGAGGCTAGGTCGTTATTATTTTTTCTCAAGTTTTGTTTCTCTTGGCAAATTTTCTCCGAAACTTCAGAAAGTTTTTATAATTCATTTGTTTTTAATTAAAATAAGTTATTTATTGATCAATTAAGTGTATTAGAATTATTTGCAAGAAATATTAGTCTAAGAATTTAATATTTAGCTGTCAGTATATTCATAGTACAAGTGTAACCAACAAAAATGTATTTACAGATACCAAACTTTAGCTATCAGCTAGAAAATAGATATAAATTTGAGTTTTTCTTTTGCTACATTATTAGCAATGCATATGTTTTGATAAATAAGTAATTGAAATTTAAAATATTTTTTATTTTGTTAATAAAATTTTTCTTTTTATTAAGAAAAGATATTCTGGCCTGTCAACTGTTTTCTGATCGTACATTCGTCCCACATGTAATTTGAGTTTGAGACCACTGTCTTATTTGATATAATTTATATACAGTCTATAATTTATAACAGTTATAAAAACCCTTCTGTCTATATTTTGCAGAAAAAGAATTAATAAAAGTGGTTTCTGTAGTGAAAGTGGATTGAGTATATTTTCATCAGTTGCTTGAAAATTAACAATATTAATGGAATTCTGTATTTAGGGTATAATAGAAATTTACTTTACTATGAAATAAATATTGGCAGTGAAAGTAATCTATCAATTTTAACAGAACAATATGTATTTTAAATGTAAAATTTAAAGTATTTGAAATAACATTTTGCTGTATTTGACATCCTCAGAAAAACATTTTAAAGGTCTCAGATAGCATTTGCAATTGCATATCAGATAGTATATGTTAGATGCAGTTATGTTTTTTATGTTAGATGGAGTTTCTTCATGCTGACAACAGTGAGAAATAATGCAATTTTTAAATAGATTTTCTACTCATTTTACATCATATTCAATCATAATATCATCAAAAAAGATCCATTTTCCTTAAAATGCATTTTAGGAATTTCTTATACCGTTTCTTCTTCTCCATTTCTTTTCTTAGGTTCTATCTATAAAAATTATCAGATATCATCCCAAACTGTCAGATTCAACTGTAATAATGTCCTCTTGCCCACATTAGCTATATCTTCTATCTGTTGTTTTTCTCAGAGGTCTAAAATATTATTCCCAAATGGCCTTTCTTATTTAGTTCAACTAATCACAAAGAAAATTCTACCTCAGGAATGGTCTTTTTTGCCAATATAAGCAATGTATTTCTATTATGTATACCACAATATATTTGAATCAAGTTACCTATTCAAGATCATAAACAAAACTGCTGAAAATATTAAAGCTGATTATAGAACTATGAAAATTTAAATCACAATCTGATAGAATTTTAAACAACTGAAACACCAGAGTAGGTATAAAGGGGTGGATATAATAGGGTTGTTCCCATGGGAGAGAACTTCTCAAAGTCTGCCTTTTGAAAATGTATCAGTGAGTAGAGAATATCATCCAGTTAATGTTCATCTTCGTTTTGGGATTGGGCTTCAGGTTTAAATGTTGCATCAACATTTAAACCTGAAGCCCAATCCCAAAACGAACCAACATTATCTGAGTAAAATGCTGTATGTGAAAATCTAAAAGGTAATCTAATCATTTAAATAGGTTTGGTGAAAATATGCTTTTAAGATAAATAGCTTTTTGTCACTTATATTATTCAGTCTGATCTGGCAATCAATCAAATTCATTGATACACAAAAATTAACATTGGATATATAGTTGAGGATGCATTCACTTATATACTTTAGGACTAGGGTGATTGGGAGGTAAGCTGATTCAAATGCTGTACTGCAATAAAAAAAAACTTGCCAACCATTATATGGGATATAAATGTAATATTAAAAAAATGGGAAAATATTTGCGACTTTTGCACAATTGCTGTCATGAATGGTTGTTATTGCACATGCTAGTTGTATCTAATTGATATTTTTTATAAATATCAGTAATATAAAAGATTTTTAATGCCATATGCTATGTGTTTTCCTATATGCTGCATAGCACTTAACTTGCTACATTTTGCTTTATTTTTTAAAATGAATCTATAATTTATTATTTTTGTTTTATGGCATTTGAATTGTGATGCTGTTAATTCTATCATGTGTTTCACCCATTTTATTCACAGAACAGGTTTGATGGTGAAAAGAAATTCTTATATGAACATGAAAATTTAACAATTTTTTGTAATTATAAATGCATTCAAATGGTGGGGAGATATACCTGTTTAGAAGCAGTGCAAAAAAGATCCCTCATTATTATTCTTGCTACTTATAAGACTTCCTTACAGACTATATTTCATAGCGCCGCCTTCCCTGATCGTGTTTCATAGGAGTAATTTTTCTTCTCTAGGTCATTTTTAGCATATAGCTCAATATTTCCTTTATTTTATTTTATTTTTTTTATTATTTTTTTATTTTAAAAACCAAAGGTATAGCATTGTTTCCATTTACAGCTTACTGTACTGTTGAAAGTAAGATATTTATATTTTATGGTATTTATTTCTTTATTTAAATCTTAATTATTGTTGTTTCCTTGTGTTCCTATCCATATTTATTGAAAGAGCTTAGGAATTTTTTGTAATTTCTGTGATCAACAACTACGATAAGAAGAAATTGTTAAGATTGGAAAACTACAAAATATGAATAGTTTTTATTTTCAGAAAATTCTGATTGTGCTTGTGATGAACTATCTTTTTATTATTTTGTTTCTTTTATTACTCATTTTTAATAAATTACAGAAGTTAATTAAAATAATAAACATGTGTTTTATATTATTTTGTAAGCTATTTTAACTAACATTTTTTTAAATTAAAATATCTAACGAAAAAGCAATTGTTTAAATATTTGAAGATATTTCTTACCATGTAATATATTGATAATGTGGTGATGTATAAGATCATTAGTTGTTCTTGTTTAAAAGAAAAATTGTACATATGAGAAATTGTTTTGAAAATACTTTCATTAACCTTGTACGAAGTTTTATTGTAAAGGCAGCAATAATTGCCGTTATAAAAGGCAAAAAGTCTGTTATATTTACTTGTCTCTTACAACTGCTATAGTAAAGTAACTTTTTGAATTTAACTGCATTCATATTAAACTTTATATAGAAATATTAATATTGTGAAATATTATTAGTCTTTTTCTTCCGTAATTTCCTTCTTTGGAAGAAATATCATTTGTACCACAATAAAGATGTAACAAACAATATTCTTCTAGAAATTTGCTAGTCAGTAGATGTTTTGGTAAGTAGAATAAGTATTAATGCCTGCTTTTGGAATGAACTCACGTACTAGGGAATTGGGAATTTATTTGCCTTTTTAATTGCTTTTATTTTGCCTTTTATGTTTATTATATTAGTATACATCCATTTTCTGTCCCCCCCTTTTTTTTTCGTGGATAAAAATTGTATTAGAAATACAGTGAATCCTCTGACAAACATCTGCAATTAAAGATGATTTTGGTTCTCTTTCATGGTAGTCGTTGCGAAGAAATGGTATTCAGAACTGGTGTTTATTTGCATTAAGAATCTCTTTCAGAGTTGATCATCACAAGAAGATGGTTCACTGTATTTTATTTTTCACATACTTTCTATATATGTAATGTGAATTATTTGTAAGAAAATTTTTATGTGAATTATTAAAAAATTATTTTGTTCTTGACATACTTATTTTTCATTTCCTTTGAAGAATAGTCATTTTGTAATAGGTTGTTATATACTGTATCTGTTGTAATGTCTACTTAAAAGTGTTATTAATTACAGTGAATGCTTGTTACTTTAGTTACATTGAATTACAGTTATTAGTACGGTGAATTTCATTACTGGATTACATCTTGTTCTGTGACATTAATTTTTACCATGTCCTTTTTATTAATTTGTGAACTTGTAAATTTTGTAAATTTGTTGTATAGTTTTACAAGAGCAGCTGTTAATTTTCTGGTTAACGTATTAAACATTTATAAAACAATTTTTTTATTTTCCTTGCAGCTAATTTTAGTTAGATTCTTTTTTTTTCCTTAATTTTGCAATATTTCAAAAGTAAAATTATTTTAGAATTTCTTTTAAAATATTATTGAACCTCATATATATTGCTTCTTTGTACAAGATTTAAATTTAGTATCTCATATTTTTATTGTTAAAATATGTTTTATAGCAGTTATGCATATAAGAAATATATAGTTATTTTAATAAATGCATTATGAACAAACTGAATTTTTGTATCACATTGCAACTTGCACCATATTCATAAACAACATTTTCAAGTTTTGTTAATCATATGTATCAAAATCAAAACTAGCACAATTTTATGCATATATTTTTTTTTCATTTCTCATGATATACAGATCTGTATATAACAACTGTAAATAATTATTCTGTCATGAATCATAGTGGTATTTTTTCCCCTGTATTAATACTACCCTGTTAAATGCTTTTTATATAAAATATTTAAGTTCATAATGAAATGGGTGATTTTAAGTGTTAGTAATTTTTAATTTGAAACATGCAGAAATTCTAGAACTAAAAATTTTGAAGAGGAAAATATCCGTAATGTTATTTCGACTGAACGTATTCAGTTTGAAGAACTCAGATATATCTGTAAAGTTCGTTATATCCGATTCTTATACGTTTGGAAGTTCGCTGTAGCCCAGTGGTTCTTAACCTTTTTTGCTCCATGCACCCCTTTCACCTTTCTTAGAAGATCATTCTTCCCTTTCCTTTCCCAAACTCGAAAATTACATATATGCATTCATTTAAATTGAGTTTTTAAATTAAACAATAAAAAGCATAGAAAATGTTGGTAAATACTAAAACTTGAATAAAAGTATTTTTTTTATATTTATAAACTAGAACTAAATATTTATACAGCTAAATAATAGACTGACCACAATAACCCGCTGAATCTATGAAATTCTTCCTTAGGAGGGAATTCATCCCTAGTTGAGAACCTCTGCTATAGTCGTATAAAGTAAGATTTAAATGTATAGAAATGCTACCACGATGGTTATCATCATAAAAATTGTCAGTTTGCTACTTTCGCATATGGCACCTGCGATTGCGTTGAAATGCGGTACTTATTCAGCTCTTTTTCTAGAAGGGTTATGCGTTGGCACTGACCCCGTTAGTGTGATTTAGCCAAAGCCGCTGAGTGGCAACAAAACGTTCGTTATATATGCAGAGTTGCCAACTCTCCCGATTTGTAACCTTTCTCCCGCCAACCTGATTTACAATATATTTCTCCCGACTTTCTCTTATTCTTAAAATTTCTCACGATTTTTATGTAGCTTGGCTTAATACTTCTTTATTTGCATCCTCAGAAAAGTGATTTGAGGTGTCTGAAAGCACCTGGTTTTTCTCTAAGACTGCATAGAAAACCAAAGTAATTTCATGAGTGAGGAATTATGGTGCGCTTCTGCTTTGTGAGTGAGAGCACGTGCCCGAAAACGTCATGTTCCATTTCTCCAGTGAGCATCGAGTGCCACTGCGTGTCATCTGGCACATATTAGCCAATGAGCACATAATAAGATCGAGGTTGTTATTTTGTTAATCTTGTCGCTAACCTGGGTAAACGTACGTGCTATCGAGAAATTACAATACTTCGTATTAGTCATGTCTGCGAAAAAGATAAAATACTCAGGTACTTTTCAAATATCGTACACAGATGACTTTCCTTCTAATATTTCCTCGAGGAAATGTAATGCATTTGCGATGTGTATCGTTGGCCATTGCGATTTTTCGATGTCGCGCGGTAGAAGTGCCGATGTTCTCAAACATGTTTAGTACACACAAAAACAAGAACAACATGATTTCTACAGAAAAAAAACGAAAATTTAACTTCTATGGAAACAAAAGACCAAAAGGTTATTAATGCAGCATGTACTGTTTGCATTTAAGAATTAGTAACTGAACTTTCAGATATTAATCAGTAACGATTTGAAGTAAATTCATTATTAAAAAATATATTTTTATCACTTAAAAGTCTTTTTGTGGCTGAAAATAAATCTCCCGGTTTTTGAGCGTCGTAAGTTGGCAAGTACCTATATGGGATTGGAGGAGAGGGTTGTTATAAACCCGATTCGTTACAACGGAATTTAACTGTAATTATTTTATATTAATTTCAATGAATATGCAGCTCTTTTTCTGTTGGTAAATTGCAAAACATTGGGAAATGCAGAAATCCAGCTTATGTGAAAACAAAATTATGCAGGTCGGTGGTTTTGATATGAAAACACACAGTATTAATAAAATTTCAAAGAAATAGTTTCCTACTAGTGTCCGTTATTGAAGTCAATGATACACATCATGTAAAGCAGTGTGATAGAAGAAAATTTATTATTTTAGCTATCTGCTAGCAGGAAATTTATTATTTTTACCCATTTTGCGGTGGCTCATGCTTGAAAATTCAGTAGACTTATTCGAACCTCACGCGCAGAGGTGTCAAGTTGATATATGGCGTACCGCAACGTGCCATCAATATCGGTGACGAAGCATCCTTTAATTTGGTACCTCTCAATGCTTATCATTCATATCGAGTGAAAAATAATTCGTCTATCCTATTATTTTTATTTTTCCTCTTGCCACACAACGTTGTATCGCCAGAGGCGAGAAACATTTTTTGGAAATAATTAATTTGGTCATTGTGTTGTCATTCTTTAAGGAATGTATTGTCGTTAGGAAGCATTTTATTTATGTTTAACGGATCTGAATTTTTTAGTTCAAATCGTTCAACAATTTTTTGTGATGTTTTTACATTACTAATATTAGCTATTAACGTTAGCTAGCAGCACTAATATTAGTTATTAAGAGATGCTTTTATCATATGTTTACAGAGAGTTAAAAGCTAGTCTTATTTTAATATTTATGTATCTTTTGTGTAATCAATCTTTTGTGTTTTAAAAGATAAGTTTTATAGTATATGCTTACAAAGTTATTATTGTGCTTAAAACAGACTTTATCAGAGAAGCTCGCCTGCATCTGCATTAGAGATATGATAAACCGCAAAAATTTCGTATAGTTAGGCCATTAAGTTGCAAAGAATGAAACCTAAGCCGAGCCAACAACTTCACCCATTTAGTCATTACTCAAACTTAATGCCTAAGAAGGAAAGATGACAGTTTATTACATGAAATAACTTCTGAGAATCGGTGAATTGAATAACTGATTAAGTTAAAGCAGATTATCGGCTCAGGGACTACTTGCCCAAGAGAGGGATACTTTTGTGGAAAAACTGTTCCAAAATAATTCGTATTTACAGGGTGGTGCACGAAATGTTATGCGAGTCAATAATACCGTAAAAAATTCAATAATATACTGTGATGTTATAAACACGTATTCTGGTACTTCGGTTATCAAAAATCTAGAAAATGTCAGTATCGGACTCTAATTTGCCGCGAAACAACAGTTTGCGAGATAACGAAGTATAGCTAGTTGAGTGTTAAATACACTCTTTTGCAAAACAATCGAAGCACCAAGAAGGACTTTTGCGATCGTGACGAAATTTGGTATGAAAAGCATCTTGATCGAACATGCAAATGATCAAAGTTTCAAGGCAAATGAACAGGAATTGCGATCATAGCGCCCATTCCTAATGCGCAATTCGCAAAGTATAGAACCAGTAACAGACGCAGAAAATTTATCTTTTTTTGTTGCTGCCATTTTAATTCCGTAAAGAAGTAAATAAAAATGCCATTACGACGATATCGAAAACCTTACAGACAACTAAAAGACTTCAAACGTGGTCGCATTGTAGGGTTGCGTGAAGCTGGGTGGTGATACTGAAAAATAGGCCGCCATCTGCAGCGTACAGACACTGCTGTGCAAAGATGTTGGCAGTAATGGTTGCTACAAGGAAATTGCCGACGAAATGAAGGCCAAGGAGCACAAATGCGAGGCAAGATATGATGATTGTTCGCCAGGCCCGAAGCGCCCCAACGGTATCATTGTCAACTATTCAACGCATTACAGCCACGTCTATACCTCCCGTGGTACCGTCTACCATCTCACGGCGTTTGTCTGAAGCGGGGTTACGCTCACAGAGCCCTTTAAGACGTTTGTCTTTGAACGGTGGAATCGTCTGGAGTGGTGTATCATCGGTGGAATCGTCTGGAGTGGTGTCGCAGCCGATCATCATGGCTACCATCAGACTGGCATCGTGTTCAGCAATGGATTCATCGCTTCACTCTTGAAGCAGATGACCACCGTGTTCTTGTCTGGAGAGGACGGGGCCACTGGTCCCAATCAGCCTTTGTTTCACAAAGGCATACAGCCATAACCCCTGGTGTGATGGTGTGGGGTGCTATTTCTTATGACAGCAGGTCGTCTTTAGCCATTTTCTCCGTACATCTTTAACAGCTCAACGATATGTTGATACTATCCTGCGGCCGGTTGCATTACCCTTCATGGCACGTCATCCTGGGGCCATTCGCATATTTCTGGACATTCTCCGTGAGGTTAATACTCTTCCTTGGCCAGCAAGGTCACCAGACCTTTCACCAATCGAGTATGTCCGGGACATGGTAGGCCGCCGTATTCGGGTACCACAAAATATCGCAGAGCTGGAGCGACAACTCATGAATGCGTGGCAGAATGTGTCGCAAGATGACATTAGGAATCTCTACCACTCCTTGCCTCGACGAATTCAAGCATGCATTGGCACCAGGGGCGGTTCGACCAACTACTAATTTGAACTCTCAGTGGGTGATTGTGAGTCGTGAACAGGTACTATGACCTTGATTTTTAATCATTTTATTATCTGTGTATGAGCATTATGCACATATTCAGTTTCAACAAAAACAACCACTTCCTTCATGATGCTTCGATTTTTTTGCAAAAGAGTGTAGAAGCTGAAAGTTGTAATGTTTTTATAAGAAACGAAAAGCCAGATGGCGACATATAGACGCTTTCGCATATACTTTAGTACAAGATGGTCTCATTGCAAGCATATCATTCACAAACTGAATCAGCAATTGGAAGCCATTGGCTCTGTGTTGGAGAAGAATCAACGGCTCCCGATTAAGTGTCCGTGCACTTGAAAATGACAATAGATCTATCTTCCTTTACGCACTCATGGAAGACGCAGTCCACCAATACGCCGCAAATGTTGTTTTTGCTTTGTCAGTCAAAGACATTAAGCGCAAAGGAACTGTAACGAAAATTTAAGTAAATACTTATTAAATATAATTCGAATGTAGGGTTCCCCTCCCAAAAGAATTATTGGTTCTTGAGCAACAAAACTGTCACAAGATAAACTTCAAAGAATAGATTTGAATTATTGATGATATTTTAATTTACGTGGTGAGTTTCCTGTATTTATTCTTAAATGGTAGAAAGCATAAATTATAGATTACAATTTTAAGAAAGATAAGTTTTAGTCTTAGTTAAAACGAGAGGCAATCTTATTTATTTTGCAGTTAAATTTGCACCAAGAAAGAATGCTGCGTGAATTATATTAAAATATTTCTAGTGTGACTGTATTAATATATCCGTATTTCCAGATCATGGATCAAGGGTGGGGGAGTAAAGAGAAAGTTTTCCGTAGCAATATCAGCGCAGTAAACTGCATTTTAAATGGAATAAATCGCATATTTATTCATATTAGTCTTTCTTTAATTGTGGCTTCCCCTTTCATAAAGCCTTTTAAAAATTAAAGAATTCAGAAATAGAATTACGTTTATCACTTAATCACTAGTTATCTGATATTCCTTCTTTTGAAATTACGGCGTTCAATTATTCAAAACTCTTTCGCTTTAATTATATAGAGAACTTCCTCTACATATCATGATTAATAGCATGTGTAAGGCAACAGCAATATCCTTGCACATGTATTTTAGATGTAATTTGGCTCTCGTATGGTCATGCTGGAAGGAAGAAGTGACTTGCTAATTGCAATTCAATGAAACATGAAAAAAACCTTAATTGCTACTTTGCTTAGCAATTAATTTTACATGCTTAATTAGTCTTAATCGCTAAACATCTGTGATAAATTGAAGAGTTCTACAGGAACATAACGGTGACTTCAAAACCTTTCAATGAAATTAAATTGTTGAGCCTATGGATTATTGAAATGTTTTCTTCTTGAACTTAGAAGTGTTTCTTTACTACAAAATAATCACTGAAATTTTCCATGTAACTAAATTTTTTACTGGCATCTACACTCTCAGATGCAAAATGCAAACGTACAGGAGTTGTCCAAAGTAATGAAAACATTATGTTTATAACAGTTAATTTTGTTTCAGTCAATTATACAGCAAGCCTTAGTAGCCGTAAATTTTTTGTGATTATTTTACATACATTCTCAAGGTTGTGCTAAATTACAAATTTCAGTTGTGATTTGTTCTTAGTTCATATTGAAGAAAGATAAAATAAATTTTAGTTCGTCTTGAAGCAGAATAAAATGACCTCTTAGGAAGTCAAATTGTTGGTGCATCTGTAACTTCCATTATAAAAAGATTGGAGACATCGAGAGGTACTGTGTTTGACAGACACGAAAGCATATAACATTCTTGACAAAACGTCGTCTGCGAGACACAATTATAGGATGAAAACAAAACTTACTGATAAATCCAGAAAAACATTGAAGAAGATTGCTTTACTTCAGAAAGAAAACTAATGCAAAAAAGGTGACTTCTGAACTTAAAATGCATTTACAGAACACAATTTCGATACATACAGTACGAAAGGAACTACATAAGTAGAATTATTTACAGATCGCCGCCAGATAGTGGTTAGTGACTCTGACTACCGTACCGAAGGGCCGGGTTCGAATCCCGGAGAAGACATGGATGTTTGTAAATGTATAGTGTCTGTGCGGCATGGAGGCTCTCAAAATATGTGGCGAACCGAAAGTCCTCTTGAGGGGTTCGTGGCAGGGGAAGAGGGGTGGGAGACCCTCGGATCGGTCCCTCCCCCGGGGTGCTCTCCTTCAAAATTAGGAGGGCACCCCAAATTTAATTTCGTGGGTTTGCTCTGATATTAGACAAGCGAGATTAGTCACAACAACAATACTTACAGAACAGCTGCTATTTCAAATTATCTTGTTTCACAAATAAAGACGAAATAGAGAGTGCGGGATCAAAAATTGAGGAACAATGATCAGTAGAAACAAGTGCTATTACAAACCAATAACCTTCACGCTACTTTCTACTTAGAATTAGAAGTGTAATTCAACCTTCACGCTACTTTCACCTTAGAATTAGAAGTGGGCAAAATACAATTTTATGGGATCAGATCAAAACTATTCGCACAACAAAGTGAGTCTGTGCTTTTTAAAGACTCTGCTCGCTAGAAATAAACCTGATGAATGAAATCGGGAATGGGGAGTGAATCAAGAGAGATATGCTAGAGCGAAACGAATCAAGCGAGAAATGGGTTTAGGAGAATCCGTTAAATCGAATCGCTAACTCCCTGGATTGATATTTTTTTTTTTTTTTTTTTTTTTTTTATATTTTTATTTTTTTTTTTTTTTTTTTTTTACTTATAGCTAATAGTACAATCCTTGACTAAAAAATCTTCAAAAACTTAAGAAACGATAAAAATTAAACTCGCTTTTAATTTGGAAGAAGAAACATTCAGTTCACCCCTTAAAGAAAGTGGAACTTTCCTGGCATTCTTTCAACAAGAGCTGTTAAAGGAGCTACCTCCTCATTCAGTAAAGTGAATGAGTTCGTTCACGAACGGGTCGCATATCCATGTTTAAGATGAGTTCATGTGCTGAGAAAAACAGCCAAAAGATTACGACCAACATTTTCAACTTCCTATAATAAAATACAGTATACATAGTTATGTTTAGGGCAATTATGCCATGGTTTGCAGTATACCCAATTATCACCTTATAAAAAAGAAAAATTACCGTTGACTATATAGCCATTTTAAACAACTGTTCAATCAGTTACCCAGGACATGGTTTCCTTGGTTTTGACTGCATTTTTCAAGATGACAGTGCCCTTGTTCATCGAAGCCACTTGTTCAATTGTAACTTTAAGAAAGCTAGGATGAAGAATTGTAACTTTAAGATGAAGAATTGTAACTTTAAGATGAAGAATTGTAACTTTTAAGATTGTTCAATTGTAACTTTAAGAAGCTAGGATTTCTTCCCTGGCCTGCACAGTCACCAGACTTAAATATAAGTGAATCCTGTATTGTTGAAGAAAGTCAAATTCTTTCTTTTCCTACTAGCATCTGTCGTGCAACTGGAGCAGTTTCTGATAGAGAAATGGTATAGAATACCTATTACCACCTTTTAGAACTCGCACGCCTCCAGTCCAAAAACATTTTAAACAGTTTTTGAATGTCCAAAATGCTCCTTCGCCATATTACATAATTTTCTTTATTGTTTTCCCATTAATTTTCAAATACCTTAAAATTGTAATTCAGTATTTTCTGTTCTTGACAAGATCAAAGTAAATTGGAAGTGTTAATATTTTATTATATCTTTATATTTTTATAATTTTAGTGAGTTATTATTTATTGTTTTATTTACTGTTATTTTATTTATTTATTTTTGTTTAATTTTTTTTACTGCCTCTCATAAGGCTGCACTGCTTTTAACTGTAGAAATTAGGTTCTGCAAAACGATGAAGTAAGTTAAAATTGAATGGGTGCCGGAACAAAAAGGTGCGAAAGGCAATCATTTTCAATTTATTTAATATTTTCTTATGATTCATAAACAGATCTATGTTTTGTAACGTAAATAAATAATGGCAATATAGTATTTCCATGCAAATTTAGCAAATGCATTGCGAAACCTCTATCCAGGAGATAACATTCAAGTATCTATGTTCATTGAAGAATTACATCAATCAAAATTAGAGCTGTACCAAAATGTTTCTTTGAAAGTAAAAAATGATTACTAATATGAAAGCTTCAAAAATCGTGAAAAGTATTCGGTTAATTCATTCGCCGTCCAACTGCTATGGTATAATGGTTAGTGACGCTGATTGGTTTGGGTTCGAATCCTGGAGAAAACATGGATGTTTGTAAGCGTATAGTCTCTGTGTGTCAAGGGGGCACTCAAAATACACTCCGAACCATGAGACCTCTGGAGAGGTTGTGATAGGAGAAAAGACGTGAGAGATCCTTGGACTGCGTCCTGGGGTGTTCTCCCTCAGAACTGAGGAGGAAGCTTAACAGTTAGTTAGGTTCAACAATACCTCAATCACCTGTTGTATTACAGAGGTTCTGGCCTAACTTACCTGTTACTTCATCCAAATGAAATTTTGCCGTTTAATTAAGTAATGGTTCTTTTTTATCACCATTTTTGAATGCCCGAAGAAAAATCGTCGGATTAAATTTGTCTGAAATTTGCCATAAAAGTGAATTTTTTTTCATATATCAATATTTATATATAAGATATGAAAGAATTAAGATAAAAATCTTAAATTTAATTTGCAGCAACTCTGTAAGTTTCCTTTGGTTATTTTCCTATTCGTTCCGAAAAATGGTAATAACCTAATAATAAATCGCTTTGAAATGTGTGTTTCCGAATTTAATACTAGTGATATGATTCTTATATAATACTCGTTCCGCATATACTATTTATATAACGGCAAATATGAAATCATTTTTTTTATCCGGTAGTATTGAAAGTATTCAAACAAAATCTTTATTAGCCAACAGGAATAAAGCGATGCTATCCTACAAGTTGGAAAATTAACAAAGGAGACCATGTTGATGTTACACTGTTCTCATTGTAACATCAACATGGTCTTCTTTTTGTCCCGCTTTCATCTGCTCTTGTATCTCGTAATGCGTCTGCAGCTTCTGCCTTTTGCTATCGTCAGCTATAATTCTGTGAAGAATGAATCTGTTATTCTGGAACAACAGATGCGGCTAGCTTTGCCCTTGTATATTGTACTACTGTGCTTTATTCAAAGAAATATGCAAAGCATAAAGAAGATCAGTAAATATCTGCAACTGCCTGTTATTAGAAGAAATAATCAGCAGAAAAAACATCATTGTGATGTTCTTCGTTACTAAACTAAATGCCTTTATTATGTAGGTATAATCAGTAAATATCTATATCTTTATCTATCTCTCTCTCTCTCTCTAAATATATATATATAAGCAGTGTATATTGTAAGGAATTACAAATGCATATTTTTTCCTAATTTTAAAGTTTATGTTATTCTAAATGTATTCAAAATAACATAATTGTCAAAAATGATGAGCAAACATTAACCATTCCTGTCTTTTATGAAAGCAATCCTGATTTTGGGTTATCCAGGGAAAAAATGTTATCTGAAATCCATCTATACTAGATATTTAGGATAAACGGGGTTTTACTCCACCATCGAATTTCATTCAAAATATTTACAAATCCGATGTTTCTAAATGTAATGATGATGGTAAACTTGGAGTACATTTGGGATAGAATTTTCCTAGCAATATGAAAATAAAAACTGTTTGCTGAACATTTTATGTATTCATATTTCTAAAAGAGGGAATTCTTATTATGACCGAGTAATAGCGAAAACAACATTCACTAAAGCTATGCAAAGGAATTCGCCGTAGAAAATGTTTTTGTTTCTTTATTATGCTTATTTATTTCTTTATTATTTACCTATAAGAGGAGAATATTTTCTCTTCCAAAAACGTTCGCGCTTTCCTGGGTTTAAGTTATAATACATACGAATAATTAAAAATGATAGTGATTAAAATCGAAATTAATTAAAGCTGAACAAATAATTAAAAACGCATAGTCAAGAAACGATAGTTAGTTACGGCAGACATTGAAGAATAAGCTAAGAATTCTACGTACACTTTCTTATACAAAAAACTCTTTTGTTATATTCTAAACCTAAATTTCAAATTTTTTCTACAATTATTATCTTTGAGAAATATTGCTTTGATCTGAAGCATTTTAGATTTGTAAATGTATTTATGTATCTATAGTTTCGTTCGTGTTTCTTCGAAGCTACCTCAAATAACGGATGCGAAATTCAATTTTCATTTTTAATTTCTTTTGCTCATTTAATTTTAATTATACCAGTTATCACTCATTCAATCTCAATTTTAGTATTCATTGTAGCACTCATTCGATTTGAGCTGTAGTGTGTATTGGAGTATCTACTAGATCAGTGGTCTCAAACTCAAACTGCATGTGGGCCGAATGCCACATTATTTTTAACAAAATAAAATTTTACTACACTGCTGGCCACCCAAATTGCAACACCAAGAAAGACAAGAGATATCACAACAAAATTTATTTAGTAGATAACACGTTGACCAAGTATCAAATGATTAAATTTATAGACTTCTGTGAACTGTGGTTCCTTCCAGAATCAGTAGCCAGAGTAGCCGCCATTGTTGGAGATCACCGCTGCCACACGCCTCGGCATTGATTCAAAGAGACTTTGGGTGTGTTCTTGGGGTACAGCAGACCAAGAAGCTTCCACGCGTTGCCAAAGTTGATCTGGTATGGCAGCTTGGGATGTCATCTGGGTCAATCGTTCAGCAACCCTGGACCACATGTTTTCTGTAGACGAAAGATCCGGAGAGCGAGCCGGCCAGGGAAGCAATTCAATCTGGCGATTGACAAAGAACCCTTGGACAGTGCATGCCACGTGTGGCCGCGCATTACTGTGTTGAAATATGGCTGTGAGCAAGCCCTGAAAGTAAGGAAGAACAACTGGCTCCAACACCTCGGAGATGTAGCACTGGCTGTTTAAAGTACTAGAGGAGTGCGAGAGTGATATCTAATGCCGCTCCATACCATAATACCCGGTGGAGGACCAGTGAGGCGGTGCATAACGCAGCTGTTCAGCATCCTCTCTCCACGGTGTCTCCAGACTCGAATTTCATTAGAGCAGCAAATATTGTCGATAGTCTGTTTCGGACAGAGGAGAATATTCACGAGTAGACCACGTGCATTAGTTAAGCGGCCCTGAATTGTCTGTGAAAAACTGTTTCTTTTTTATTTGTTTAATTTCTTAATCGTCCACTTCCTTCTTTCATCGCACCATTGGCGGCGAAGACATCTGTGGTTCTGCATTAAGGGTAGACGAAGCAATGGATGTCTTGCGGACAGACCACTCTGCTGTAAACGGCGTCGAATGGTACGCGCAGACACTGGATGATGCGTTAAGACTGAACGTGCTCCGCTATGGTTCGTGATGTGACTGAACGATATGTCACTGCCATGTGCACAATGTTCCTGTCATCACGTGAAGTGGTGCACTGAGGTGGATGCAATCGAACACGTCGGTCCGCCGTACCCTCTTGCGTCCAACGGTCACATATCCGCATTACAGTTGTTTGGTTTCGTCCAACACGACTACCGATTTCCGTGAAAGATAATCCACAATCTCGGTAGGCCACTATCCTTCCTCTGTCGAACTCAGATACTTGATCAAACGATGATCGCTGTTTACTACGAGACATAATTGATCTTTTTTTGATGAAATCGCAAGAAAAACACAATTGCCGAACTTGAAATCGTCGAAAACTCCAGGCCTAATAGCGCTTTGAAATGGCGCCACAGGCGCGTGTGATGTGTGTCTGCGCTGAAATTCTAATCATTTGCACATCTCACCTCCGCTAATGCATGTTGTAAATTTCATGTTATTTGCGTGCTTCCTTCAGGGTGCTGCATTTACGGTGACCAGCAGTGTAGAAAAATAAAACGTATCTTAGGTAAATTTTAAATTTTAATTACTAAATATTTATTGAAACATATATAAACAATAATAATATCGAGGGAAAAAATCATATTTATTCTCTATCGTGAATCTAAAATTTGGTGCCTACCTGATATTTTTGTTGGTTATGCTTTGTAATTCAAATATACTGATATATAAATGTAAGTTCTTAGACTAACGCTTTTTCAAATAATTTTAACATGTTTCATTAATCATTAAATATTTTACTTTAATTTATACTAAAAGCAAACCAGTTATGAAGACTTTCTAAGTTTTCAGCGAAAGTTTATCAAGGGGAACAAAATTTGAGAATAAATAATGACAACTTAGTCTCTTTCTCTTATTTATTAAATTTTTTTTCGATGAATAAATAAAAATTATGTTTCTATGCAAATAACTGAAACTTCTTTATTTCTTATTAAAGCATGACACTTGATGGCGTTTTTATTCTGAAAAATTTATGAAGCTTAATAAAGCCTTGGGTAGAAATTAATAGAAATTATCTTCATTATGGATTGCAGATGCTTAAAGGCGAATCGGTTTTTTTTTCATTAATTTTTTATTGTGAAACAAAACTTTTCATATGTGAATGTTCGAGGGGATATGAAAACGTTTCTGGACTAGTTCTGTAATACGGTAACAGATAGCAGCGCAAATGCGGGCACATAGAGCACCGAACTTCATAAGTAAGTGTGCCAAGAGACATTGTCCTGTACACATCGGGAGCTGTGCAGCTGGTGCCGTATGCGTCACCACGTCTGCGATTTTATCATGGATAGCAAGTTAAAACAACGAGGGAACTTGAAATTTTGTGTAAAAATGGGCAAATCCGCCACAGAGACCTTTGATATGACTCAATTAGTGTACGGTGATACTGCAATGAGTTGCTTGAGGTGTTCTGAATGGCACACGCGCTAAATTTGAAAAACATCACTAGAAGAGGGCGAGAGATCCGGACGACCTTTAGCGAGCATAGCACCCGAAAATGTCGAAATTATTCGGCGACTTGTGCAAGAGGATCTTCGGAGAACATCTACAACATTGCCGCCATTGTTGGTGTGGGTTGCGGAACAGTACAGGCAGTCGTGTGATTCGAGCGCCGTGTTGCTGTTGATTTCGTTCCCAGGCTGGTGACTGAGGAACAAAAGGAACATGACGACGAAGTCTGCATGCCATGCAATGACCCGTGCATCACATCAAGGATCATTACCGGTGATGAAACTTGGGTGCTCTTGTAAAACAGATGTAATATGGAAACGTTTTGATACCACCTCGTATTCTCAAACAGAGTGATTATTCTTAATGCAAAAATTCGTAATCGGCTTATTTATTTTTTGACATAAACAAGCAAACAATTATTTTTTGGCACAAACAGTGCGAACAAAAGTTAATAAAATCTATATTTTCAAATCCTTAAGTAAGATTTATAACACAATGTAAATTAATAAGCTCGGTTTATAGATTTTCTGGTGCGTTATTCACACTCGTTTTTGATGGAAATGAAAATAATGTGAGCTCGGATTTGAAATGACTAAATTCTAGAAATCTTTGCAATGCCGTATTTGCACCAAATACATAATTGAAATGTCTTCGAATAAAATCGCTTCGGGGGCATAATGAAACTGTAGAATAAAAATGACGACTTCCATCTACAGGACAAACATTTATTTATGCTTTGAAGACGTAGAAACATAAGTAAGATACATGAATTACGTAGTACTTAGCGCTTCTCGTGTGCATCGGATACTCACCACAGACTTTGGCTAACTCCTTCTGGAAAAAAATATTACGCAGCAGAGAGCTTGCTATGCGCCAGGGGAATCAACGGCGGGTGCCAACATACCCCATTTCGACGTTGATTCTCCTGTTCCTGAAAAGTAAAACAAAATACATATTAGACAGTATTCAGTCCTATAATTGTACAGCAGTTCTGATATTTAACAGGTGTCAGCAGG
>KK122518.1:209480-254350 GCA_000611955.2 Stegodyphus mimosarum
ACAGACGGTTTATTGCGCAGTTATGCAATGCCTGGGCCCATAACCAATGTAGAATAAAAATGACGACTTCCATCTACTGGACAAACATTTATTTATGCTTTGAAGACGTAGAAACATAAGTAAGATACATGAATTACGCAGTACTTAGCGCTTCTCGTGTGCATCCGATACTCACCACAGACTTTGGCTAACTCCTTCTGAAAAAAAATATTACGCAGCAGAGAGCTTGCTTATTATGCGCATGCGCCAGGGAAATCAACGGCGGGTGCCAACAGAAACCACCGGCTTCCAGTTTGAGACCATTCTACTAGATTTTTTGAATATAAGATTGAATCAGGCTTAGTTTTTATGTTAAGCTTTTTAGAAGACGAAAAATATTCGGAAGAAGTAGCAGATTGTAAAACCAACTGATAAGAAGTTATGTAGAACAAGATTTTTGTACTAGGACAATAGAGTTAAAAGTGCTCTTTCCAGTAAGATGAGAATGTTTATTCCCTCGAAAATGGTTTGCGTTCAGTTTTAATTATAATAGTAATCGGAGTATATATTAAATTACTGTATATTTCCGAATATATGTCGATCCGTGTATTAGAGGAGAGGTAAGATTTTGTTGCAAAAATTCAGTCCAAATTTAAAATCCAAATGTAAGCTGAACATAAAATCACCTTTTAAATCCAACTACTATAAATCTTAAAATGTGCTAGTGATTGGTAGTGCAGCTGATTTAGACCTATCAAACAAGTTGAAGGCTACTTCTACCAGTCAGTCAGCATACACGTGAAAGCATTTTAGAATGAAAGGGCAACTGGACGTCATAGTTTCTCTTTTTCAATTTTCCTAATACCAATAAAATGGGCAAGCTCGGTATTTGATGTGTTGGCAATGTTATGGCAAATTTTACATGGTTCCCAGTCATGGAAACCATTCTCAGGCAATCACAATTTTTTTTCTCCTCAACTGCGATCTTGTTTTTAAAAGTAAAATGCAATTTTTGTGCTACTGTGTAGAGAAAGATATTCAAACGAAAAGGACTGCGTTTCTTAACTAAAAGTTATCACATTTGCTGAGCAATGCTGTGGATGGAACGGAAGATGATACGATGTACGAAGCGCATGACAACGATGTTAATGACAAGATAGCAGATGATGACATTCACCCGGAATGACTTCCGAAATTTGCAAGAAAATTCCGACACGAATACCACTGATTAATAAATGCATATTAAAATCAAATAAATTAATAACATTTTTTTTGGAAGTATTTAACCCATAATACAATTTTGATTTTAAATGAATTTTCGACTGAAGACGAATACCCATACTTCAGTAGTAAAATATCTGCTAAAATTTATCGGTTTGTACCACGGAAATACACAGTATTTGAATGTAAGTCTCAAACGGAGTTAATTTTAGGTTAAGTTTTCAGAATATGAAGTGTATTCGGATGGTGTTATAAAACCATCTGATGAAACTGATGTGAGTTTAGAGAATATTACAGCTGAGAATGCTCATTGCCTGAATGATATTAATTAAGTTTTATTTATACCGTATTCTCGCGTGTATAAGCCGCACTTGATTAAAACCTCTGACTAAGCCTTAGTTTATAACCTCTGATTTAAAAAAAAAAAGTTTTTTTTTTCAAGTATGAACCGCGGATAGCCTGTCTACCACCTAAAATATTTATTCTTTTGGAGGTGTGAAGCAGCTAAAATGGAAACAGTACTTACAACAGATGGAGATAATTTTTTATTATCGGTAAAAATTAACATGTTTCTGTGTTTTTATCATCTTTTATTTATTGTCACTGTGCGCATCACTAGAGCAGTTACCAGCACTACCAGTATCACTATCACAGGTACTGGCATTTCACAGCATGACACCAAGACCTGCAAACACAACTTTGTAGAGTCATTAGATTATTTTGAAGCAGGAGATGTGAAAAATGAACAACGCCTTCGCCGGGAATCGAACCACGGAGCTCTCGAATACCCGTCGAGCATGCTGACCACTACACCACGAAGACATGCGAAGCAGGCGGGAGAAATAACTTAACTTGTGAAATCCTATGTAACGTTTAACTAATGGCAACGGATTATATACTCAGTCCTAAAAACGAGTTGCTATGTTGAGCGCGCTGCTGTGCTCCGACACGTTTTTGTGTACTTGTTTCTAATCATTCGCATGTATAAGCAGCACCTCTGATTTGCATCTATATTTTTGTGAGAAAATATCTGAGGTAGAACAAGAGTATAACTCAAGGATAATACCAACCTTTCTCTCGCAGTCTTCAGTCAGTTTCGTAGCGCACAGAAACTAACTATTTCAGAGAAAAAGTCCAGAGCGACGATATTTCAGAAATGTGGCCAAACCATACAATGAAAGCCATCCTTCGACATTAACGGAAAGAAAATAAATTTAACAAACTGAAATTTCTTCGGATTATAATAGACGGAAATCTCAACTGGATAAAGAACCTTCGAGATATTAGAATAAAAACTTCAAAATTACTATCTCCATGAGAAGAATGAAGGGATGTGATTGGGGGATTAAATTCTTATATACATAAGCTACAATTCAGCTCCGTGATAGTAAAGATTGTTAATTATGGAACTGCTATCTCGGCTATCCCTGTGACAGAAAAGAAGAAACAACAGCTCCTTGACATTCAATTACCATTTCTTCTCAACATAAGAAAATCTTTCCGCACCATTTCTAACGTTGCCCTGTGGTATCTCTGGAATACCTCCTTTATATTTTCTGTTGGAGCTAGAACTTACAACTTAGGAAAAGCTTTCTTATACGAACTAATTTACAATCGAATAACTTTGAATTCCCAACCTCTCCATTTTCTTGGTGTCTTGCAAATTCACCTAACATAAAAATCTACTTTAAAGAGCCTAAAATATTAGTACATACCGAATAGCATTTACAGATGGATCAAAAATAGACGAAAAAGTAGGATAAATCTGTATTTTCCATAAAACCGAAAATCTAAAAAAATACTTGGACACCTGTGCCCAGAAAATACTGTTTTTCAAGCAGAAATTTAGAACTTAAAAAGGCAATAGATATTGCAGTTAATAATAAATGCAGTCAGCTTACAATTTAATCAGATTTTTTTTCTTCGTTACATGCATTAGGGAATTTCAAACATTCTTCTCCAATAGCACAAGAAATCTTCTATCTTCTCCAAAAAAATAATGAAATTAAAATTTCGCTTGGTTGGGTGAAAGCACACGCAGGGAATGAAGGAAACGAAGACGCCGACTTCTTAGCTAAATTTGCAGCTAATACTCCAGATTCCAAATATATGAACTTAAAATGGCCTAAGTCATACTTAAAAAAAGCTCACAAGAAAATAAATCAAATCTGGCAGAGCGAATGGAACTCTCTCCCCAAAAGCAAAAGAATACATGAACTAATTAACATAATAAACGGGAAAAGGTGTCTCATTAATCCCCGTTTAAATCAATTTATACCTGGCCATGGACCCTTCCCCGCTTATTACAACGAAAGAAATATTTCTTTGCCAGACAACTGTGCTCGTGGCGAAAGAGAGTCTCTAGAAAACTACCTCTCCTCATGCCCATTAACACAAGGACATCAAAGTGATAGACCAACTACAGACGAACTCGAGTTTCGAAGAATAAAGATCATCATACATAATAAAGAACCCAAAATTTCATCACAAAATCAACAATATTGTAAAATACCTTTCGGAATACGAGCAAGATATTTGTGAGCAATAATTGTTACGAAAAAGGCTTTATATTAGTACATAAATTCTTCTAAATAATAATTGCATACATGAAAATGCTTTGGAAAGTTTGCATGGAGCTTCTGTAGTGACTACTACACTTTTACTGATTCTTCACTGAATCAGTAGCAGGGCCGGCACTAGCAGTTTCGCCGCCCCGGGCAAAGAGGTAAAATGCCGCCCGTTCATAACAAAAATTAAAAGAGATAACCTAAACCCTTCCCACGCTTAATGGTAAAATAAAACGTGAGCAAAAAAATTGCTATCAATAATGATGAAGTTTTGATTAGCAAAAAATACCAATTTATTAATTTATGTTTTTGACACTAAATTAAAACTAAAGTTCCACAGAAAAAAAGAAAAGAGTCATTTCTAGTGTATAATTATAAAATACAGATATTAAAGAAATACTAAAACAAATTATAGAACCGCTAAATACTAAAACTTAATTACGTATTAAAAATACATATAAACCGAGAGTTAAACTTAAAAGTGCTTTTTTCTCACTTTTAAATCTAAGAATATTTTTATAATTTCTGTAACATTAATTTCTTCAGCCAGTTCATATTCAATGGCTATTGTTGTCAAGCCGTTTAGCCGATTCTCGGTAGTTGTGGAGCGTAAAAAATTTTTAATTAATTTTAATTTGGAGAAACTCCTTTCTCTACTTGCCACACTTTTTGGGAGAGTAAGCAATATTCTTAAAACTATACCGAGATTTTGTTGGAGCTTTTTATTCTTAAGAGTTTGTGTATAGGTTTTAAGTTCAATATCCAATGAATAAGTCAATATTTGGATAAACAATTCTCAAAAACATGAATGTGTAAAGTTTGTGACAACATGATAAATACAATATATACTGTAAAAATAGTGTTCAAATCAATCGTAAATAGTGACCAAGAGCTCCAACAGAATAATTAAATTTAATGCGTTGTGTTAACATAAAGACTGGTCCAGTGTTCTAAATTAAAGTGAAAACATTACAAGAAATTAAAATTAAATATAGCATTTATTTAAGATACTTTGAATTAATACAGAATTGTACATGGTGGCGGTGAAATGGAAAATATAAAAAGTAGGCTCATACCCATCCAAACAGGGAATTTAACATTTTTGATATGGTAGACAGACAAACTTCGGCCAACATCCCTGCGATAAACAATTAGACATTCCAAACAGTGATGTAGTAGTGATGTAAACAGTGATACATTGTAGATATGGTTACGGATTTTCTAGGAGAGAAAAAAAAATATATATTAGTTAAGTTTGGACATTTTCGTCGCCCTCCATAGTATCCTTCTCTCGTCTATTTCTTCCGACATCGATGTTTCTCTGATAACGCTGACGCTTTCCGCTCCGTCTCCTTCCGTCAAAATGGCTGCATGTCAGTCTCCCGTCAGTCCTCCTCGTCAGCAGCTCCCAAGCCTTTTTACTCGAAACGCCAAGACCGCTTGATTGGCGATTTTTGATGGTAGGAAAACCGCCAACAGCCCGGCAACCCCAAGGGAAAAACACGCAGGAAGGTGCAGCCCCACATAGAAAGAGCTTCCTCATTTGGCGATCATCGCTGCTAGCCTCGTCGAGGGGTCCCAATCCAACATATGAATAGCCTACGAGTAAGAAAAAACATCCCGCCAACCTGACCCTACGGCAGAGTTAGTAATGTAGAAACTAGCCTCTCCGCAGGGTGCAATTTTTACGAATGTTGACAGAGGTTTCACAGACTACCGTCTGGCGGGCGAAGAAATCGAAAACAAGTTAATAAATCTCTTTGGAAGGGCAACGGACTGGAATCGAAAGTTTTGAAGGGATAAGAGTTAATTATAGAATTTACAACAAATTAACTTCAATACTGATAAGTACTTAAATAAAAATATAATAATTTCACAGATAATTTTCTTGGGTTTATTCCGACACCAAACACGACCACCATAGTAAGGAAATAAAAATTACTTCAGTTAAAATACAATAATCAAGTATGAAAATTTTTATATATTCTCCACAACACCAAAACGACCACCAAAGTCAGAAAATATGGATCCCAAATTTAGCAGAAAAGGGGGCATAAGAGAAATTAAAACCTAAATTAACTTTAAACACCAACTTGTGTAACAAAACTTTAAAAAGATTGACCTTAAGGATCAACTTATCAAGAGATTAACATTAACAACCAAAGTTAAGAAAAATTATAATTAACTAAACAGAATTTAAATAGTTAACCAACCAAAAGTAAAGAAGAAAAATTAATTACACAAGCAACTTAAAATCAGCGTTAACCAAAACTGTCAAGAGAACAAATTAAATGACTACAATTACTTTTAAACAAACCAAAGAAACTTAAGTTCAACTACAAAAATTAAAACAAATTAAACTTTAAGTCTGAAGCAAAATAAGTTAAATCATTACCTTTAAAACAATTTAAATCACAACTGAAATAAGTAATACATAACAATCCTCCCCCGTTCCGAAAAGAAAAATTTTGGTTTACCAAAATTTTCGAAAAGAATCAATAACCTCTGACTTTACAAAACACATAAAAAGTTAAACCTAAGCAGTGGTGACAATGGCAGAAATTACTCATTACTTGAACCAGAGCCAGCTGTTAAACTGACGAAAGAATACTAAATACAAAAAGGATTTTTACCAATTAACTTTTAAGTAAAACAAAATAATAACCCTACCACCGGAAACTCAGAATCAGAATCCACAATACTACTTACAACAAAATAAAACACTTCCAAACTAAGCTTAAGCCTGAGAATTGCAAACCAACAATCAACTCTAATCCAAAAAAAAAAATAATAATCACAAAAAAAACACGAGCAATACAATAAAAACTTACAAATAAACACTCCATAAAAAAAACAGAACTCTAACACGAGCAGAAGCGTGTTACTCAAAACAGGCCTTCAATAACAAGAAATTGAACAATCACCTGAGTGCAAACTACCTTCACCTTACCTCAAAAGGTGAAGCAAAACTAAATACAAACACAAGACAAAAATTCTACCCGAAACGAGATACAAATGTCTTCTTAAATCAAATCAACACCCCAATACATAAGTGGAAACTACCACTGTAAGTAATGTAACTAACAGTTGAACTTAGGTTATTCAACAAGCCCACGAAAGATAAAACTAAATAAGTAGGCAAGTGTAATCGACCAAAACACAATATACAAGTGTGAGCAAGAAATAACAACCAACTACTCAAAAATAATAAGCCGAAAGACACTAAGGCGTCCCTTAGTAAGGTAAACAAACAATTTCGAAACATTAACGTGAAGGAAAAACAAAGTGGACCAGCCACTAAGCTCTCAAAGAAAAACAAACCAGGATATAAAGAGTAGTAAGTTGCGATTCCTGACAAAACATGAACTAGATAAGGTCAAACAACCCAAGTCAACAAAACAAGTCACGCAGCGCAACAAAAGAAATAAACAAAACTAAATAAGAACTGTTACAAAATCTAGAACTTCAATTAAGGCAGAAACTTTCCTACCCTACCAATATGTACAACAGTATAAAGTTCAATTACTCGTTACAAATCCAAGAGCATCTCTGGGCCTTAAATTGTAAGGCAATTGCGTAGTAGTGTCACTAGGTTGACCAGCAGAAGAACGATCTTGATCAGAGATCTCTAAAGTAGGAAATATAATTCTTGCTGGCACCTTGGTTAAACGATCAACATGTACCACCTGTCGTGTGTGTGGTTTAGTCACTAACTCTATCCTGAAGTTAACCTTTGATAACTTCTCAACAACTCGGTAAGGACCCTTGTTAAATTTACACAGCTTCCTAGCCGTTCCTGGCTGTACTACAGGAGTGTATAAGTAAACTGTATCACCTAGCTGTATGTCCTTATGATAAGCTTTTGACTCTCTAGTAGTTTCTTGTTTCTCAGCTGCAGTAGTTAAATTTGTCTTAACTACCTGAAATGATTTTTGCAGTCTGACGAGTAAATCTTTCGCATAAGTTTTAGTATCATCATAAGTCTTAAATTTAGACTGAGTCAACATATCCACTGGTAACGTTAAATCTCGGCCATACAAGAGAAACGCTGGGCACTCATCTAATGCCTGATGCTTTCCAGTTCTATGTGCTAATAAAGCAAACGGTAAATGCCTGTCCCAATCTTCTTGAGTTTCAGAAACCAAGTGACTTAATGAATTAATAAGAGTTGCATTTAATCTTTCTACGACCCCATCTGATTGTGGATGATAACTTGTAGTGGTGTGTTTACAAATTCCTAATTTCTGATAAACTTCATTAATAGCCTGTGATATAAAATTGGTACCTCTGTCTGTGATTATATGTTGTGGTACCCCATGAGAAGCAATAAACAGCTCAAGTTTCTCAATTATGGTTTCAGATGAACAATTTTGTAAAGCATAAGCCTCTGGCCATCTCGTGAAATAGTCTGTAATAACCAATATATATTTATGTCCAGAAAGTGTCATGGGCAGAGGGCCTACAATGTCCATGGCTATACGTTCAATAGGTCTATTTGCTATTGGAACTCTCATTAATGAAGCTTTGTGTGATGCCTTAAAACCACGTTTCTGTATACAAGAATGACAAGATTTCACATAATTAAGAATTTGCTTATGCATGTTTTTCCAAAAGAATGCTTTCTGAATTCTATGAAGGGTTCTATGAAAACCAGAATGAGCAGCTACAAGTGAATCATGATTTTGTTGCAGAATTTTTGGAACTAATGTTTTAGGTAACACTATTCTGTTTTGTTTTTGCCAACGAGCCTTAGGATTTTTAAATTTACAATACAAAGTATCATTTTCAATGAAGAAGATCTGTGAAGGAGGTTTTGGAATTCTATTATTCTCTAAATCTTCTTTTATTTGCATACAATAAGGATCAACAGCTTGTTGTTCTTTAATGGTGTGTAAAAGATCAGGGGTGGTAGAAGTTTGTACTTGTTCAGCCACATTTACAGATCTGGATAAATAATCAGCAGTGGAATTTAATTTTCCTGGTTTATGAACAATTTTGTAGTCATACTGAGACAACCCCATTATCCAGCGAGCAATCCTAGATGTTGGATCTTTTAACTTTAATACATGGGAAAGTGAAGCCTGATCACAATAAACTGTAAAACTTTTGCCTAAAAGATATTGCCTAAAATGAGCAGTAGCCCATACAACAGCCAAAGCTTCCTTCTCCACAGTGCTATAATTAATTTCAGGACCCTTTAGTTTTCTACTGGCAAAACAGATAGGGTGTAAAAATTTATTCTCATCCTCCTGACCTAAAATGGCTCCTAGAGCATAATTTGAAGCGTCAGTACACAAAGCGAAGGGTTTTGTAAAATCTGGTAAAGCCAAAATAGGCTGAGTTAAAAGTTCAGCTTTTAAGTTGTCGAAAGCCTGTTGAGCCTCATCAGTCCATTTAAAGGTTACTTTATCTTTAGTCAGTTCAGTTAAAGGTAAGGCTTTGTGAGCAAAATTTTGAATAAATCTACGATAAAATCCTACCAGACCTAAAAATCTTCTAACTTCCTTTCTATTTTTAGGCACCTGAAAACTACTGATAACCTTAAGGTTTTTATCATCAGGCTGCACTTTACCTTGAGATACTTTATAACCTAGATATGTAATTTGGTCTCTGAGAAAATTGCATTTAGAAGGTTTCAGTTTTAAGTTGTGTGCAGTAAGTCTATCAAATACAATTTTTAATTTGCTTAAATGTTCCTCGAAAGTATTTGAAGCTATCACTATATCATCTATATAAATGCCTATCTGTAAAGGCGATAGATTTGCCAAAACTATTGACATCAGTCTCTGAAAGGAACTGGGCGCATTACGCATCCCGAATGGGACTCGTGTCCAATGATAATGTCCAGAAGGAGTAGTGAAACCACTTTTATAAATATCATCAGGGTGTATTTTCATTTGAAAGAAACCTGAAGTTAAATCTAATGTGGAAAAATAAGTAGCATTCCCTAAACCTTCAATCAATTCTATCATGTTAGGTAATGGAAAACTATCCTCAACTGTTTTCTCATTCAATTTCCTAAAATCTGTTACTAAACGATAACTCCCATCTTGCTTTCTAACTAAAATCACAGGAGCAGAATATGCACTATCACTTTCTTCAATAATTTTTGCCTCTAACAGCTCAGCAATCTGCTTATCTAATTCTTGCCTTAAATGATAAGGAACTCTGTAAGGTTTCTGTCTGACAGGAATGTTGTCTTTTAAATTAATGTTGTGTAAAATTGTATCACAACCAGTAAGTTCAGTGACAGAAGAAGCAAAAATGTTTTTGTACTGATCTAAAAGAATCATAAGTTCATGTCTCTGTTGTTCAGGTAAATGACTTAAGTCAAACTGACCTCCCCAGGGTTCAAACTGCTCACCAGTCTCAAGACTCGTAGAAAATACTGGCTGAATATCAGGTGTTTTAACATTAACAGGAGCCAAGGTGGCTAGTTTCATACCTTTGTTAATGTGTACAATATCAGGAGAGAAATTTGCCACTTTAATAAAAAATTCATTTGAACGTTGTTTACTATTCACTGAACGTGCTACACTGAATTTGGCGTGCTGATGGTGAGGAAGAGGTTCAATAAGTACAGAAGGTTGAGAAAAAGGTAAAAGGGAAGTTGAAACTTTTAGAATATTTTCAGAGAAAGGAGGAAGTTTATGCTTTTTCACAGAATAGCAAAAGATATCATTAGTCGAGTTATTTGGTGACATGCAATTAATTGAAGCATCAGCACTTGGCGCAGACATGTGAAGGTGCAAAGGCACCAATATGTGTGGACCTATCAAATTTGATGAACTGAAATCAATACAAAGTTTGTTTAGACTTAAAAAGTGTGTTCCTAAAAGTGCACCATATTGATCAGATAAACTATCAATAATAAGAAATTCAGTTTGAAAAATCTGATCCTGAAATTTGACAGGTAACAAAACTTTTTCCCTAACTAACACTTTGTTGCTTGAAATGCCTTTTAAATAAGTTTCACATGTTTCAATTTTTACTTTCTTGCCAAAACATTTCATATACCTAGCATTTAGTAAATTTACAGTAGCTCCTGAATCTAATAAAAATTTGAGTTTATTACCCAAAATTGAGCCATTTACTATAGGAAGAGGTGCTTCACCTAAAGAAACTGAATACACTGATGGTACCTTCAAAAGGGCTTCATGGGATGAACTGAAGGAATTGCTCTCCCTACCCCTTACTAGTTTAAATTCTGGTTAAAAACTGGAGCCTGAGGATTTAACTGAGTAGTGTTCCTCGAATTAACCTGCCCTGCAACCTGGTGTGCGTTGGGAGTTACACTAGCATTTCCTAGCTGTCGAGCATTACCATACTGTCTAGTTCTAACATTGTTGTTAGTACCCTGAGATAGATTTACCATACAATTCCTCGCTAAGTGGCCTAACCTATTACATCTATAACAACGAGGACCAACCTGTCTACTCTTAGCTGTAGACTTAGACATCAATGATTGTACTTGAGTTTGCAAGTTTCCTAACATGTTAGTTAAAGTAACAATGTTTTCCTGTTGTGCTTTAATTGCTGCTGTGAGTTCATCTTTGGAACTATTAGCCTGTGCAGCCTTAACTGTAACACCTGGAGTGGAAACTGCATTCACTTCTACAGAGTGAACATTATTAAGCTCATCTGCATGGGTTTTAAACCAAACTTCTTCTTCTGCTATAGCATGTTTCTTAGCTGCTACATATGTTTTGTGGTTCTGTGGTAATAACAGTCGCCTCAAATGTAAATGAAGGCCCTCAAGAAAAACAGACAAGAGTAAATCAAGTCTCTGACTTTCCACAGTGGGATCTTCCACTTTATCGACAGGTACTGTTTTACAAGAGAGTGCCTCTATTCTAGCAGCAAACTGCCTAACACTTTCTCTAGGCTTCTGAAAGGCTTGAATTAATGCTCTAATATTAGCATGTAAATTTTGAACAGTAGCAAATCTGTCCTTTAAAGCCTCAACCACAATTTCCAACTTAGTCTCATTCTTGAGACGAGGGTTATTGCGAATAAACGCAGCAGCTTCTCCATCTAATTTCACACGAATAGCAGTCAACTTATCAGAGTCAGCCCAGCCTACATGTGCTGCAACTAAATTGACTCTGTCAAGAAAATCATTAAGTTGAGTAGTACCTTCTGCCCCAGTAAAAGTGGGAATTGACACCAAAGGATCAGCCCCAAAAACTGAGATTCTATTTGCAGTTGGCTGAGGATTCCGACCCCCAGTTAAACGGTTAATTACAGGCATTCTAGTTGCCGCTGGAGTTAAACTCTTCCTTTTAGTAGGCATATTAACCAATTTAACTCATAAATGTGTAACACAATATAATACAATACTACTAATTTTGTGTAAATAAACTACCAATTTTGTGTAAATAATGTAACACTGGTAAACAGTACAGCAAAATATATATAAGCAAATAGTGTAGCTTAATTACACAATTAACAGCACTTTTAACAGTACTCATAAAAATATTATACTATGAAATATCATTCATATCAATTATCAACATAAAGAAAATATTACCAGTAATTAATAATAACACTGCCACCACTCTTAGCAAAAGCAATTTTAAAAATTACACTGGACCAAAAATGATAAATTAGAATACATGGCACCTTTTTTGTGCATACCAAATACAACATAAAATACAAATTGCATATAACAAAATTCGCGAGGTCACGGCACCATTTTCTTGTTGGAGCTTTAATTTCTTAAGAGTTTGTGTATAGGTTTTAAGTTCAATACCAAATGATAAGTCAATATTTGGATAAACAATTCTCAATAACATGAATGTGTAAGGTTTGTGACAACATGATAAACACAATATATACTGTAAAATTAGTGTTCAAATCAATCGTAAATAGTGACCAAGAGCTCCAACAGAATAATTAAATTTATTGCGTTGTGAAATATGTAGACAGGTCCAGTGTTCTAAATTAAAGTGAAAACATTACAAGAAAGTTAAAATTAAATATGGAATTTATTAAGATAATACTGAATTAATACAGAATTTTACATTGGTGGCGGTGGAGTGGAAAATATAAAAGGAAGCTCATACCGATCCAAACAGGGAATTTAACATTGTAGATACCGACATCCGACAACAACTTCGGCCAACGTCACAGAGCTACTTCAATTTGACGTTCCAAACAGTGAAGTTAACATAGAGAATACATTGTAGATATGGTTTCTTGCTTTCTATAAGGAGAGAAAAAAAAGGAAGTGATTAGTTAAGGATAAGTTTGGACATTTCCGTCGCCCTCCATAGTATCCTTCTCTCGTCTATTTCTTCCGACATCTTTGGTTCTTTGATAATGCTGACGCTTTCAGCTCCGTCTCCTTCCGTCCACAAAAATGGCTGCGTGTCAGTCTTCCGTCAGTCCCCACGTCGCCAGCTCCCAAGCCTTTTTACTCAAAACGCCAAGACCGCTCGATTGGCGATTGTAGATGGTAGGAAAACCGCCAACAGCCCGGCAACCCCAGGGGAAGAACACGCAGGACGGTGCAGCCCAAGGTGGAATGAGCTCCAGAAGTTGGCGAACCTCGCTGATACCACGAGGTCAGTCACCTTTAGCCTCGACGAAGGGTCCCACTCCAACATAGGAAAAGCCTGCGAGTAAGCAAAACACCCCGTCCCCCCCAAGTTTGCGGCAGGGTTAGTAGTGTTGGATCTAGCCTCTCTCGCAGGGTGCAACTTTACTCACGTTGACAGATGTTTCACAGACTACCGTCTAGCGGGCGAAGAAATCGAAAACAAGTCAATAAATCTATTTGGAAGGGCAACGGAATACTTTTGAAAGGATAGGTGTTAATTATTGATTTTACAACAAATTAACTTCAATACTGATAAGTACTTAAATAAAAATATAATAATTTCATAGATAATTTTCTTGGGTTTATTCCAACACCAAACACGACCACCATAGTAAGGAAATAAAAATTACTTCAGTTAAAATACAATAATCAAGTATGAAAATTTTTATATATTCTCCACAACACCAAAACGACCACCAAAGTCAGAAAATATGGATCCCAAATTTAGCAGAAAAGGGGGCATAATAAAAATTAAAACTTAAATTAAACTTTAAACACCAACTTGTGTAACAACTTTAAAAAGATTGACCTTAAGGATCAACCTATCAAGAGATTAACATTAACAACCAAGGTTAAGAAAAATAATAATTAACTAAACAGAATTTAAATAGTTAACCAACCAAAAGTAAAGAAGAAAAATTAATTACACAAGCAACTTAAAATCAGCGTTAACCAAAACTGTCAAGAGAACAAATTAAATGACTACAATTACTTTTAAACAAACCAAAGAAACTTAAGTTCAACTACAAAAAATTAAAACAAATTAAACTTTAAGTCTGAAGCAAAATAAGTTAAATCATTACCTTTAAAACAATTTAAATCACAACTGAAATAAGTAATACATAACAATTTGGAGCAAAATCCAGGTTCGATATGAATTTTAAAATCTCGATTGGACTTTCTTTTTTATTTAGCAAAGACAAAACCGCTACTATCTCGTCTGCCAGGTCCAGCGCGTTTATATCTGATGAATTCCCATTAGTTAACACTGTTTCTAGATCTTTACAATACTGTAGTGCGTCGTTTTGAGGGGTATCTTTTACATCACAAATATTGTATAAAAATTAGAAATAGTTTCTGTGGGTACTGAAAAAATCAAACCTGGATTCAAGTGCATTGATAGCTTTATCCAGTGTGAAAAAATAAAACTCTGCCTTATATTTCAAAGTAGGATCTTTACCGGATCATCTCGTTGCCCATAGTCGAAATTAACATTTCTTCTTTGACTCTATGACGTGGCTGGGTGAGCTCAAAATTAGCCGGTATGTTAAGTTCGTTGGCGAGTTCTCGAGCATCGCAAAGCATTGCATTAAAGGCTGTGTCCTATCTAAGATCCTTGAAAAAATCTTTACAATTTTTCAAGAGCTCCATAGCAGATGGTAGATCATAGTCTTTTGTCTGCAAGAGCTTAATTATAGGATTGATACAATTTAAGATTTTCTACCGAATTACAATGCAGCATAAGAACTTAAATTGTTTAACACAACTTAATAGTCCAGAAGCCTCAACTCTTATAGAGTTGTCAATCTCCGAATTATTACAAACAGCAAGTAAAGTATCGTATATTCCTCCTAATTGATACCCTAGCGGTTTTAATGCATCTATTCGGCTTTCCCAACGGGTATCAGTTAGAGGTTTCAAAGTAAGTCCGTGAACATATTTTATTAATATGGTCCATCGAAAAGTTGATGATGAAAAAAATAGATATATTTCTTGGACTATATTAAAAAAATTGACGGCCTCGAAGGAAGCTTTTGCCATGTCATTAACTAGCAAGTTTAATGAGTGGCTGCTACATGGGAGGTAAAATGCTCTTGGATTTAACGCATTTATTCTAGATTGTACTCCCGATTTATTGCCTCTCATGTTGGCCCCATTATCGAAAGCCTGTCCCCTCGTATCCTGAAAATTCAATCCCAATATTTCAAGTCTTTTAAGTATTAGAGTGTAAAGTTCATAGCCAGTCGATCTTTCAACCGGAAGAAAGCCTAAAAAGCTATCATTAATTTTAATGGAAACCTCCTTGGGATTGGATTTGTCAATGAATACATACCTTACTAAGACTGTCATTTTCTCGATCTTGCTGGTATCAGGAGTAAAATCTAGAATTATTGAATAATATTTAGCTTCTTTAATCTCACTGATAATATGAAATGTCATATTTTCACCTAAAAGAATAATTAATTCATTTTGAATTTCTTTTCCGAGATAATTCACTTTAACTTCCTCTTTGTTAAGCACTTTGCGGAGATGCTCTTCCATTACTGGATCAAACTGAGCAAGTAATTGAATAATTTGTAAAAAATTACCGTTACCGAAATCGTAAAGTTTGTCACTTGTACCTCGGAGGGCTAAACAATTTTGAACAAGCATTTTTATTGTTGCACCAATTCGTAGAAGCACCTCGTACCAATGATTTATTTCTGCGGTAATGAATCTTTGTGAATGGCTGTCAATCGTTTTAGTGTACTGCATTCTTTGACTTAATTCAGTCCAAGACTTTTGACTTTGGATATGTTTTTTAGAGGTTTCATGTTGATTTAAAGTCTCAGGTGCTTCTAATCTTTAAAACCTCCAGTAGAAAGGGAACTTAAAATAGAACTAAAAGGTTTGCAGCAAAAGCAATAAACACAGTCTTTTGTAGTTGAATAAACTAATCAGTTACGCATTACCTTTTTCACCATTTTTCATATTTCTCAAATAATGAAGAGCGCTAAATCTTCGACCGTTATCATTATACGGAAAACTGTATTCCTTTAATGGTTGAGGTAGTCCTTCTTCTACCAAAAAATATATTTCTTCTTCTGATAAGCTAGTTGGCCAGGAACCCGGATCTGAATTTATTATTGTACCAAATGTCTCTTCTTTAGATATCCCTGGAGAAGCTTCAGTAGACTCCCTGGAGAAGCTTCAGTAGACGTTCCTGGAGTAGGTTCAGTGGACATCCCTGGAATAGATTCTTTGTATGTTTCTGGGGCAAGCTCCATTTGAACAATATCGGTATCTTGATTAGTAATGGCTTTATAATTAAGATTTGAAGCAGCTTCTAATATTCCTGTGTTGTTATCGTTCCTTTTCATGCCTTGTAGATAACTTGACAGATTTCCAGCCTGTTTTTGAATTTGAACCCTCTTTTCGACTCTTTTTCTTTTATACTGAGCACCCAATAACTGAATTTATTATTGTACCAAATGTCTCTTCTTTAGATATCCCTGGAGAAGCTTCAGTAGACGTCCCTGGAGAAGCTTCAGTAGACGTTCCTGGAGTAGGTTCAGTGGACATTCCTGGAATAGATTCTTTGTATGTTTCTGGGGCAAGCTCCATTTGAACAATATCGGCATCTTGATTAGTAATGGCTTTATAATTAAGATTTGAAGCAGCTTCTAATATTCCTGTGTTGTTATCGTTCCTTTTCACGCCTTGTAGATAACTTAACAGATTTCCAGCCTGTTTTTGAATTTGAACCCTCTTTTCGACTCTTTTTCTTTTATACTGAGCACCCAATAATCTTTTACGTCCATCAGACATTCTAAAAACAAAAACAAAACAAAAAAAAAATTAAAATTAAGAAAATGTTTCTGTAAAAAAATCATTGTGATTTATTTAAACGAAACAGAGGCGTTTTCGAGTATTTTTTTAATGTTATAAGGCGATATTTTGTTGGCTTTGTTTAAGGTAAAATGAAAAAAAAAAAAAAGAAAGAAAGAAAGAAAAAAGAAAACACTTTATAATCCATGGCTGGCGTTTCGGATTTAATGAAACCATCATAAGAGCTTCAAAGTTTGATTAAAACTTAAGTGTCAGTCATAGACTAGAAACTATTTTTTTTTAACAGTATCCCTAAACAAAGCCAACAAATTTATCAAACTTATCCAAATTTAAATTTTAAAAGCAAATTATATTCTTTTTTTAAGCAGTAACGGAAACAATTTTAGAAAGACCTTGGTTTATACCAATAAATTAATGTATTCTCCATTGGGCGTTTTTCAAAAACCATTTTAACAAAAATTTAAAAAATAAATAGAACCGACTTTGAAAAAAAAACCACTAAAAAGTATAAAATTATTTTTAACTGACTTCACTGATGTAATGCAAAATAAATCCATGTATTTTTAAAATGGGTGCTTTATGTTTTTTTTTTTGAAAGTAAACCTTATTTAATCGGAAGACTTTATTTTTTCCCACCCTTTAATATTAAACTCAAAGGCGAAAGGGGTAGTTTTTTAAAAGTTTTAATTTTGCATTTTATTTGGATTCACAGTGGCTTTATTCACATCAAATTTTATATATTTTCGGAAACTTGTATTTTTTATCAACCCCTAAATGTCATCCCCAAAATTAGGAGTTGGTATTTTAAACTACCTTTTTAGCAACGCGATAACATACCCTATCACACACACACACACACAAAAAAAAAGATCATTCAAATCGGAAAACTTTAATTTTTTTCCCACCCCTTAATATTGACTCTAAATGCGAAGGGGGTGGTTTTATAAAAGTTTTAGTTTTGCATTTTATCTGGATCCCCAGTGGCTTTATTCACATCAAATTTTAGTTATTTTCGGAAACTTTTATTTTTTATCAACCCCTAAAGGTTACCCTCCAAATTAGGGGATGGCATTTTAAACCACCTTTTTAACAATGGCACCAATCCGGTAACATACCCCATCAAACAAAAAAATCATTCAAATCGATTGAGATATGCCGAAGTAATCGCCGGACAAACATTAAAAAAAAAAAAAAAGATCGAATTGATAACCTTCTGCTTTTTTTAAGTCGGTTAAAAATGCATGAAAAAGCCTTGTTTAAAAAGAAACATCCTGTAGAAGCTATTTAAATATTTCTTAAGAAAAACTGAATATTTTTCAATTATTCTACTCACCTTACTTTTATAACACAACGCAAGTTTAAAAAAGGCCCGGTAAATAGTAATTGTATTATAACGCACTCTACTTCACTACCAATTATTCCATTTTTCTTTTATAGTCACGGTCACGGTTAAAAGCGTGTGAAAGCTTGTCAAAGCTTATCAGAACTGACTTTTCGCTCCCGCCCGCGTTTTCATACATGTTTCGACAAATTAAAACACACGGTAAAAATTCTATTACAGCACTTTGTATGTGTGTCCATTTATTTAAATTATAATAAAAAGAGTGATTTTATTTACGTTTTTTAAGTGGGAATTTATTATACTTGTGAGCGGTTTCCTTGAATTTGAAATATTTTGACATTTAAAAAATTTAAAAGTTCGTCAACATAAATATATTATTATTATATATATTAATAATATATTTTATTAAAATTCAACATATTAATTTTTCATAAGATTTAAAGGAATCTTGGTTTATTTTCGTCATGAACTAGTTAATTTTACAGCCAGTTTGCCGCCTCCTAAGGTTGCCGCCTCGGGCAGGGGCCCGAGCGCCGGCGTGGTCGATAGCATCACAAAACAGCACCTGTTTCCTCCATATGGTAAAGTTCTGATGTCCCGTATGCTTATTCTTCTCCTGTCCTGTGAGAAAAACCACGGCTTATATACAAGAGAGTACATTATCTATTAGATTTTATGAATCTAAGTTTGAGTCGGGTTTAATTTTTATGTTAAATTTTTCAGGTTGTAAAGTATATTGGATTGGAGGATATAAAAACTAAATAAAAAATTCATGTAAGTTTGGAGGATATTAGAACTGAGAATACCCATTTCCTCAATTGTGATATTCATTCAATTTTAATTATAGTAGTGCTCGGGGTATATATTAGATTTTGAATATGAGATTGGCTTGGTTTATGCTAAATTTTCAGGATACATAAGATATTCGGATAGTGTAGGAGGTTCTGCTAAAACTGTTGTAAGGTTAGTTGATAATGTAATTGGGACAAAAATTAAGCTTGTGCCAGCTTTCAAGCAATATTTTCTGGTTTTTTTTTTTTTCTCCTTTTGCAATAAGTCTAGTTTTTAAAGACCAACAGAGTTTCAGTATAAAAAATAAAAAGGTATGAAAAATATAAAAAGTATGTAGGGTTCAACTCTTTAAATCTTAAGTTCTTACTTAGAACCCCACGAACACTTTACAAGCGAATAATCGCTTAAGTGTGAACAGAACAGGTAAGACTTGAGAAGGCTTTTAAACCCTTTATTATCCAGTATATTTACAATCAGTTCCGGCTTGGAACTTTACAATAAAGCCACCACTCGGTCTTGAACTTGAATACTAATAATTTGAACTATAATTAACTTAAAGTTCTTAAATAAATATAGCCGAAGCTATCAGAATCTAACTAGTTGTACCCTAAGTATTAATTGAATCGGCGAAGCCTAGCAAGGGCCTAGATATGGCCAAGCGTAGTAACAGCTAAGAGATGTTGCCAGAAGGCAAACGCGTGCTAGTCAGGGAATCAGACTCTCTCTCTCTGTGTTGAAGTCGGTTAAGTCACGACTTAAATAGTACTCATTCTCATTTGCATTCTCTGCGTTTCTGAATTCACATTCTGGCAGGAAATTGTAAGCTGAAATTAGAAAAAGATAGGAAAGATACAAAACTTAAAATAACTGTTTTAAAAACGCATAATAAACCTTACAAGTATATAAAAAAGTATATAAAAAAAATCTGAAATGCTTCAGATTTTAAATTTCGTCCAAAGGGGCGTTTTTTTAACATTTTGTGCGTTACTTTATTTATTAAATATCATGTTCTTCGCACTTGAACCATAAAATTCAGTTAAAGAACAATATCGCAAAATAATTTTAAACTGAGCATATCTTTAGAACTTCCGATACAATCTCACGCGTTGGAGATAAATATGTTTTTTCTGTACAACGCTGCCATTGCTCGCTTATCCTTGAGTTTGTTAATCAAAAATTCGTTAACGTTTTACAAAATATGAAATCGATACTAAAACAATTTCCAAATTTCAAATTTGGGCTTCCGGATGCACATATTCGTAGTAGGATTACGTCATTCAAAATTGGTTGGCTCAAAGTACCGTCGCTTTATCACAATGCGAGAAGCATACAAACATTTGTGGAGATTCTTCATTATTTAATTTCTTCAAATATAATACGGGGCAACTATATTTTGTGGCAACAATTTGAAAAGTGAAACGGGCATTCAGAGTGTTTCAACGCAGAATCCCAAAACGAAAACAATAGTCCTTCAGGGACAAAGACCCTTTGGACTAAAAAGTAATAAAAATGTTGCATTGCTTTTTTGGTTTTGTTAACAATTTATGTACTCATAATGCCGAATTTCGGGCGAAGTTTTCATTTTTCGCAGTGGTAATATATGGTATTCATATATGGTAATAGAAAATTTAAAATAGAAAATTTAAACTTTTTGAAAGCAGTACTTATTTAATTTCCTTCTGTCCATTTGGCAATGCGTATCATTGACAGATCGGAAATTTTTATTAAGAGGCGGTGTCTTAACAGAATCAATTACATTGCATTTAAAAAAAGTTTCCGAAAATAATAATAAATGTATTAAAAAGAGGAGGAGGATCTGGCCTTGTCATTTTCCGCTCCCTCTGGCGCCTTCCGCTGAAAAGAAGGCGTTCAATTCGTAATCTAATAAAAACCTAATTTCTTGCCCTTTGACACTGAGGAGTAACAAATTTCTTGGCCGTCTTGACACGAGGATAATTAAAAAAGCGTTTACACACGTGATTACACTTCTTGATGATGGTTTCAAAGATAGTGCGTTTTGAAAGTCCTCTACTTTTTCTTCATACTCTAAAATCCTTTACTTTTTCTTCATGCTCTCAGTCATATTCGCAAGGTTATGAATATTAAGATATCAACACATTATTCTTCTGAGTTTCAGTAATAAAACAACTCATAAGATTTCTGTAACAAAAAGCTGATTGTGTGTTGAAAATGCTACTGCTTGTCAGTTGATGTGGGTTAAGTTAGTGGGAGCTAACGGAAGTAATTACATACATGTATGCCTGAAAAGGAATTAGTGCTGAAGTGTAAAAAATAATTAAATAAACATAATTAATTATTATTACAAATATTTTAGTAAAATTATGACTTCATATTTTTATTTCTAAATATTCACATATTGTTTTCTCTGCATATCAAAACTAAAATATATAAAAATTAAATATTCTGGAAGAAAGTAAAGTAAAAAGCAAACTGCTAAACAACTTTATGGGATATTTTAGAATTTTTATGATTGAATATTAAGGTTTAATAGGTTAATGTTTACATTAAGAAAAGTTGATGACATTTCTCTGGCAGCATGGGCAGAACTAAATTTGTCTTCACCTTCTTTAAAAAAAAATAGAAACTGTTAATTTCATCATCAAAATGTACAATATTCATATAATTTTTATAAATCTCTTTTAACTTTCCTGCACAGCAATATTTCCTAAATTCGACAAATTTAAATTAAAGAGTATTTAAAATTTTTCTACGTTATTTATTTATAATCTATTAATATATTATAATATCTCAATAATCTATAATTTATGATCATTTAACAAGTTCTGCTATTATTTTGTCACAAGTAATGTTAAAAGTTTTGCACAGTGAAAGTGATTTTGATTAACGTTAGTTTTATCTAGAAAATTTCCTTTCCTTCGGCCAACAATTCTATTCTTCAAATATCAAAGATGTCATAGCAACTGTTTCCTTTTCTATGTTAAAAATACATGATGGAATCGTGCAATAAAATTTTTTAAAGATTTTAATAAGTGAATTGGTTCCTTTAAATAAGGCGCACTCATTTTGTAAGGATTTGCTGATGACATTCATTCTGTGCAAAAATTACTCTCATGAGTATCGTTTCATATATGTACATTTTGTTAACAAAGATATAGCCTCCACTAGAGTTACTATTATTTCCAAACTTGAAGTACAGATGCCAGATAAGGTTTCTTTCTGGTGTCATAAGCAATTTTTATTATTATGTATTAGTATAGCATCTGCTTTTGCCAGCCACCTAGTGTCAGATAATGTTTTACCGTTAAATTAATTTCTCACTTTCTTTTTGCTTTCTGCTCAAAATTTGCCCTCAATTAGGAGATCTAGAGAGAGAGAGAGAGAGAAGAGAAAAAAGAGCAGATAACTTTTCTACAAACATAAAATATTCAGCAGTAACACTACAACTTTGTCCAACAAAACTACTCACTAAATTTGAAGAATGATCAGTGCAAGGGACGGAGGCGTAGCTATAGGGGGCAAGGTGGAACATCTGTCCCCGAGCGCAGGATCCAGGGGTCGCCGAACTGATGTTACGAATTTTTAGAATGAAATGTTTTCCATTCTTGGCAAGCAAGAGGGGCGCAAGGTCATCAATTGTCCCCGGACGCTGAAAACCCTAGCTGCAGCTCTAGCAAGGGATGTAGATCGCATTTGGATTGCAGTATTTAATATGAGTCTGCCATTCTTGGTATTTTACTGATAGGTTTGCTACCTTACCATTTCTTTGCCTTCTATAAAGTTTAATGCGTATTCCTAATTTTGCTGAAATGGACAGTACCTATTGTTTCAAATACAGGGTTTTTATAAAGTCCCGGACCCATTTTGATGTTTAATAACTCATAAAATAATAAAGATAGATTAAAATTAATAACATAAATGGTTAGATAGACTCTAAACGTTTCATGACCCTTATCAATGAACTTCCACGTGTGTCCCCTTCGTCGCACCACACATTCCAGTCTTTCCCCCACAAGTTGCAAGCATCTAGGTTGCAAGACCTGCTTTCCCCCCCACCGCCCATCCCCAAGGCATTAGCAATCTCTGCGACTTTCAGCGATACCTTAACGACCTTTCCCGAGCCCTGGGGCTATCCAGCTCCCCGGCCGTCACCACTTTCCTTTCATTCCTTCAGCACAATGCTTTCAGGAATCCTCCTATTCTTCTCCTCGATCTTCCTACTTTCTATGAAAGTTTGGAAGATTGAAGGATCTCTGTCTAACTCCTCTTCACCCTTCTTTTCACTCAGTGAAAGAAGTTCGAAGATCCCCTAGTCCATGCCGGACTCCTTATCTATTTCCTACTTCTTTTAATCTTTAACTTTTCTGTCTACTGTACTTTGCTATTGTTTACCCTTAATTATCTCAGTCTCTCTTAATTATGTTGTGGAGGTAATTGCATTTAATTGCAAAGGTACTCCGGAAGTCAACGTCTTGGGCCTTGGGCCTTCGTCGCACGGAGAATATGAAGTCGATATTCAATTTCACGCCAGGTACCGGCAAGCATGTCGGCATCCACAGAGGCTATTGCGGTTGTAATTCTGGCTTTTAGGTCATCCATGTTCGACACTCTCCTCCTATAAACGTTGTCCTTTACAAATCTCCAAAGGAAAAAGTCCAACGGCGTTATATCAGGTGATCTGGGTGGCCAAGAAATTGGACCTCCTCGCCCAATCCATCTTCCTGTAAAATGGTCATTCAAAGAATGACTCGGTCGTGCATAAGTCCACACCACACATTAACCTTTGGGGAATCCCTTTGTGCCTCACGGTATTCATGGGAGTTTTCAGATCCCCATATGCGCACATTATAGCGATTAACAATGCCAGAAAGATGAAAGGATGCTTCGTCGGAGAACATTATGCGCTTCAGAAATTCAACATCATCTTCTATCCTTCTTAGCATATCTGTTGTAAAGGCCATCCATAATAATAGGCAATAATTGCCAAAAACAAAAGCGAGAGAAATGCAATTAATAAGCAGACGATATTTAGAAAAGTACAGATATTTAGACTGGAAAATGAAATTATCTGAAATTAACCACACGCGCAGACGATATTTACAAAAGTAAAGATATTCAAACCTGAAAAGGAAAATATATAAGTTATTCCATCAATAAATGCCATAAGTTTGTTTATATCTTCATGATTTTATAAGTTATTAAACATCAAAATGGGTCCGGAACTTTATAAACACCCTGTATAACGCTGTATCTTCTTCAACCCTTCAACCGGTATAAACTATAGAAGTTTTTCTTTTTTATCACTTTTCGTAATACGTAAACTATTTCCTTGTCCTTGATTAAAGTATTTTTCTAAATACAGCTTAAAAAATATTGTCATATTCACTGAGATATTCAAGGTATGTGAGACAGTTTCCGTTCTTGCTGGAGATCTCACTTCCATCATGACTCGCAAAAAGTAATCTAATCGACTTAACAATTTTATGGTGGATATAATTCTTTTTAACATTTCTTTTTTATAACTTGACTTTGTGTTACGTCTATTACAATAAATCACAATCGACTGCATTTAAAACTGAAGATCTTCTTTAAAAATTATACTTGATGACATATGCTACTTTGATATTTGATGTTTTGATAAAGGTACGGCTTTTGTTTGCTTTTGCTTTAGCTTTTTGCTTCCAGTTTTGGAAACCAATAATTTGAATGTGCTGAGACATATCCTTTGCAAATTATTTGGAAAATACTTGAAAATATAGTAGTTTGCTTGTTCCTGAAAGTATAAGCCAGTTTTCTTTTTGACTCGATTGATTTTGTGTGTCAAAGTGATCTCACGAAAGCCTTCTATTATGAATTTAATCCAGATTCTTACATACCGATCTTAAAGTTTAAATATTTATAATATTTTGAGATTTGCTTAAAGTATATATTCGTATAAACTTTTCGTTTGTTTCCCTAATTTATGAAAATATTTTTAGAATTTGATAAAAATATTCTTAAAGGAAGAAAATAGAAATATATGGCTAGTAATTCGCCATCAGCTGGATGATATTGACCGACTATATGGAGGTGAGTAGAAATGTTATAACAGAGGAAGTTAGACTGTAAGTGAAAATAAAAAATCTGATGTGTACACCACATGACTTCCTTGTACGGAATATCAAATTATACGCATTTTACATTTCATTTAAACTTATTGGATTGTATTAAATCTACTTCGCCGATAGCGCATAAACCACAAAAGAATAAATGCACGCTTTAAAATTCATTATATTTGTTTACCACAACGACATTCTGGCGTTAGGTTCACCTTAACAGCGTTACATCTCATTCATGTTATAATTCAGAATGCACAAAAACTATGTACAGCATCTGAAGAATTATCTAATCGTTGCCACATGTTCTATTAAAATACTATGATAAATCTAAAACGATGTATAAAAGAAATCAAACAAACAAACAAAAGAAAAAAAAGAAAAGAAAAGAAAGAAACAGTTTTTCACAGACGATTCAGTATTTCTCATTCAATTAATTCAGTTCTCACTTCGCGACAAGGCAAAAATATGCATAAAAACTCAAAATATCTGTATTAAAAATTACGAAGTAAGTCTTAAACACTTATTTCCTGGAATCAATTCCAGAATGGATTAAGCATGATTTAATTCGCAATAATAAAAGAAGGCGTTATCTTTGTTGTTGCGAAGCTTAGGTTCTGTAGATTGGCAACAAATCCACTATTCTGCTAAGTTTCAATTCTAAACAAATGTGTCTGCCATGGAAAAAAATGATTAGGCTTAGTCGCACTTAAACAACTTTTAAATTGTTGACAATTCTACAATTCTTGCATGCAAGTTAACTAAAGGTATAAAAACCTTAACCGGAAGATAAGAACAACATAAATCAATCATTTTTAAAGCAAAAAATGCATAATTTACTAACTTATAAGAACAAAGAAACTGAGCTCACTGAGTTGAGAATCAAAGTGGATATATATATATATATATATATACCCCAAAAAATATATATATATTCATATACGTATGGTGCGGCCGATAGCTATCAAAAATAGGAGGTGTCCATCTACATGTTATAGCAGTCCTATATATAAAATTTCAACGTTCTAAGGCTACTCGTTTTTGAGTTATGCGAAATACTTACATACATACGTACGTACATACGCACAGAGGCTACGAAAAAAATCTCTTCAGAATCCATTTTAAATCAGTGTTATAATTTTTTGGGGTAGGAAATAGTCCTTTATTCTGTCCTTATGTTCAGATATCACGCAAAATTGCATTCGATAGTAGTAAAATTGGATATTTTCTTTGAAATATGATACCCTAAAATTTTCGCGATTACATAACTTCCTTTTTACTTCGCACAAGGAAGTAAAAAAGTTTTAAAAAAAATAAGCTTTCATTTAAAAGTCATAAAATATTTTATGAACTAAATATATATACATATATAAATTAATGGGAAGAAGAGATGAAATGCTCCTATGGAAAATTCATCTACACTCTTATCATAAATAATAAAAGCGGGGCCATACTTTATTAAAATAGCAGAATAAATAATGTAATCTATTAAAGGACTTGCATTGTCAAAAATATAAGTCATTATGTTTATGAATTTATCAAGGACATCACAACACTTTTATTATTTGTAATAAAAAAACTGTACATGAATTTTGTAAAGAAAATTAATCTTTTGCTCCCATTAAACTATACAATAAATTGTTTCCACCCTTTTAGTTCATTAATTATTTTATAAATTTTAAACAAAAGCTTATTTCATAAAAACTATTTGAAATTTTTTTATTGACTTTCTAAATTTAAGTAACATTTCATACAATCTTTTGTACAGTGTTGCTTGTATAATATAAAAATTAAATCTTGTAAAAAAGTATAAAATTAATTTAAATCATAAAAGATTAAATTTATGCTATTATTGATAAAATTTTAATACGTGAAATTAAAGCTTTGAATTATTGTATATGTACTCTTGAGAAGAAAAAATATTTCTTAATTTCAGTTAACTGTAATTTAAAATGCATTTATTTTTATTTTAAATAATTTTTTAAATCAATTAAACTTTTTATTGGAAAAAATGTATTCCGAAAGTCTTTATTTCCTTCTCTCCTTTTCTTCCTTCTCTTTGTCCTAAGATTATTTCAAAATTTGGATTAAAAATTTTTTATTTAATATAAAAACGTAATTCAATTTTTTTAATCACGTAAGAAAATTTTGTTGATTTTATAATGCTTTTAAATACTCAAAGATTTTTAAAATAATTAAAGCAAGAATATCTGTTTAGAATTCTCTAGAACTACGGCTGTCTGCTTAGAGGAAGTACATCATCGAATGACAACTGTTGCCTGCCATACCACAATAAGCTGTTTCTCACTTTTTGGCGTCAAGGCTGTTCTCCGAACAATATCCATACTTTCTTCTCTTAAGCAACGCTTCTTTATTCAAGGGGCAACATTCAAGTATGAGACAGAAGGGGAGTGTGCACCTCCATTTAAGAAGATAGATGTCTTAAAAAAAGGATGATGAAGCAAAGACGTGGTACTTCCATTGTTATACTTCATATAATGAAACTTCATACGTAAATATGGTAAAAAAACATCAGTGTACATCAACAGTTGAATTAAATAATTTAGCAAAGTAGACTCATCTTATTTGTCTACTGATTCTCTAGAAACCGAGCAACAGATATACATATTGGGGGGGGGGGGGAAAAAAAAAGGGAGTGAATTACGGAACATGCGAGTTACTTCACTCTTCATAAATTTTTCATGAATTCTTTGGTTGGCGGGAATGATTTGTCAACTCACGACTCTGGGCGTTGCTGCTGTTTCAACTGAGAACAGAAAGTGACTAAGATAGGACGAGTATGTGTCAACATACCTTTCTGAACATAAAATAAAGCTTAATTATTTATTTCCCGCAGGTGAAGGGCAAGTCAAATGTAATTCATAATCGTGAATCTTACGGGTCTCTGTAATTCTGAGACACGCTAGATTCTAATAAAACAAAAATGTTTGCTTTAAAAAATAACTAATACTGAAAATTGGAGGAGAGCAGGTAGATAAAGAATAAAATAAGAACATTAAAGTAATGGAAGTAATAACATTAAAAGACTATATTACGCATTTTTACGCTCGGAATATTTACGTATACTTCTTTTTGCAATTACATATATTTTATAATCCAAATAACAAGAGCTTATTATTGGAGGGGATTAGACAGGAACAAAAATTGTAATCCTTTTCAAGATAGCTAGCTACTCACGGTTCCAGAAGATTCTGATCCTCAGTGGAGAGGGTGATCTCAGAAAGGTGAAATTTAGTACTAATGTTTACTTATGTTCTCAGAAACTGTCGCTTTAGAAAGGTGGTAGCTGAGATAGGGTTTACTATATTTTGAATATGATAATTATTTCGTGCTGTGATAAATTTGTGAAAACCAGATAAGGAGGAGAAATCAAACTTGATATATACCGGAATAAATGAATAATCTTTTAGTTTGCTGGATGTCATTAAAAATAAATAATTCATAAAAATAAATAAATAAAAAACTGAAAGCTTTCAGATTTTAAATTACGCCCAAAGAGGAGTTTCTTTCATTCACACATACATACACCTTTTGACATCATTTAGGCTAAAACCCTTTCGGCTAAAAATATTTTAAAACAGCATATCTTTAGAGTATCTTTAGAGTAAGTAGTATATCTCATATCGACAGACAGTCTCTCGGGCTGGAGATGAAAATATTTTATTCCTCACAGTGCAACTACTCCCTCTGAAATCGTTGAGTTTCTTCATCAAAAATTCTTTAAAGTTTAAAAAATATGAAATAAATAATAAAAAAATTCGAAATTCAAGATTCAATCCAGTATTTTGTGGAGGACTACGTTATTCAAAATTTGATGCCCCAGGTATCGTAGTTTTTTCACAATGCGAGAAACATACATACATTCTTGCAGATTCTTCATTATTTAATTTCTTTAAACATAATACAGGGAGATAATATTTGGTGACAAAAATTTGAAAAGTGATGCAGCCGTTTATAGAGATTCGACGCAAAATGCCGTTTCGCTCTGGGCTAACGCCGCTTTGCGCTAAAAATTTCAATCTCGAACAGAACGGAAACCAGCGAACTCACTACACAATTTGCAAAATTTTAATTATTATTTTGAAACAGTATTAATAATTCACTTTGGAGTGACTGGTATAGTGTTTTATGTTTGTACAAATCAGAATATACAAGGTAGATCTACTCTTTGTGATTATTTCTTCTTTATTTGAAAATATAGTATCGTAAAGGATACGGTCGATAGATTATAGAAACCATATGATTGTGATCCAGACAGCTGATTACCGCATTGCCATAGAGCGGCTTTATAGCTTACTTGCTCAGGTTCGCGTGACTCAATTCTTCTAACCACTTTCCTCTCCAAATTTTAATCTCAAAATTACTGCTTCAATATATTTTGCTCCGAAATTTTTTACATGTCCCATTTTTGGGAACATGAACTAAAATTTCTCGACAAGAGTTAAATTACACTGGTGTGCAAAAATTAAGGACGAGACGGTTTTTTCAATATAACTTTGTACAAAAGCTTTCCAAATCAACACATTTAATACCGTAAGATCCCCAATACGTAAGGACATGAGTAATGTAAGCAACACTTACTAAAAGAGAAATCAGAGGGATAAAAAGAAGCTTTATTGAAAAAGTAGCATGGAGCGCAATGCGACTGAAGGCCGAAACATCCCTGTGATGGGTGTCCAGCAAGAAACATCCGGTCTTTAATAGGGGATATGATCTCCCCTGACTGCTAGGCAGGTTTCACATCATTTGTGCATGCTGGATATGTGGTTGTTAATGAGCTGTTGAGACACTGCTGCTCGTTCCTCTTGTAGCACCAATCGCAGTTTCGGAATCGTTACTGGCGATAAGTTACGTGCTGCCACGGGTCTCCCTAGTAAGTTCCGTACATGTTTGACGGGATTTAGATCCAGAGACCTTGCCGACCAATCCATACGTTCAATGTCCTCATTCTCTAAGAGCTGTTCGGTAGCTACTGTGCGATGACATGGTGCATTGTCGTCCATGAAAAGGAGCTGCGAACCCATAACGCCTCTAAAAAGACGCACATATGGAAGAAGAATCTCGTTACAATAACGGGTCTCGTTGACTGAACCTGCGTCGAAGATGTGAAGATCTGTACGACTACCAAGCATGATGCCTTCCCAAACGAGAACACCGCCACCTCCATATACCTGTCCCTTTCAATGATGTTCGAGAGATGATTGCGGCTTCCCCGCTCTCTCCAGATGAGTATGCGATGAGAATCGCTACTCAGACTGAATCTGCTCTCATCTGTAAAGAGTACTTGTCCCCATTCATTGTCTTTCCAATTCCGGTGTTCCCGGCACCACAGAGAACGCCTTCTCCGATGGGCAGGCGTTAGAGGTACACACCGTACAGGGCGTCGTGCAAACAGACCACCACCGTGCAGTCTTCTGGCCACGGTAAAACGCGATATCTGTCGTCCTGTCGCCTGTGTCGTGTGTCTAGCGATTTCTCTCGCTGTCTGCCGCCTGTTTCTTCTGGCTTGTAAGGCAATATACCGGTCATCTGCGGGTGTGGTTCCTCGTAGACGACCACTACTAAACCCCCGGATAGCTGTTCCTGTAGTTTGAAATTGTCTTCAAAAGCGTGAAAGGATGCTGTGAGCAATTCCGAACTCTGCAGCCACACTTGTCACATTGCGGCCTTCCTCCAACTTCCCAATGATTCGACTTCGGGTAAAAGCATCCAGATGTCGTCTAACAGATTGATTATTCGCCATTTTTCGCTGAGGCCGCAACTCGGTGTGATTTTAACTGCTATACGGCGTGCAATCTCCTTGCCAAAAATACTGATCTTACACCGACAACATGCTTTATACTACTCAGACACTCCTCCATTACGTCTACCTGCATATCTGCGCATGTGCTACCTTACATCACCTTACTTAATCTCCTGATTGGTCTTTCTGTCCGCTCTGCCTCTTCGTTCAGCTGATATGCTTATTTTTCGACTTCGTCCTTAATTTTTGCCTACCAGTGTAATTTCGCTGACAAGCGTCACAAGGAAATTAAAGTTTCTTACGATCTGCTGATAGTAACTAATGAAATGTTTAGGGCGGCTCGTGGGGACGGATGAAAGCTGCCCAATGCCTCCCATTTTGGAGATGACAAACCCATGGCCCTATCAGTGGCCGAATAGTGAACCAGAATATTAGTAGTTCAACTTGAGTTCACCTCCAAGCGAAAGGGCTTTCTCCATAGAGAGCTTTTGTGTCTTTCTCCAATGCGTAATGGAAATACAAGTCAGTTTTCCTTAAAAAATCCCCCAAAACGTACCTTCTCTTTAGCGGACAATCCTCGTGTAAGTAACCATTCAAAATTATTGGTAACAACAAAATTCTGAGTGTATATCTGACATCAGGATGCACACGGATCCGTAAAGAACAGATTTTACTGATTCTGAGATGAAGGCTTTGTTGATCAGTGTTAGATTAGATTATCTGAGTAGGACAAAGCACACGAGCGCTGTTGGTTTAAGGCGAGTGAGCTCTTTGGGAAGAACTTTGTAATGGAAACTGACTTTCATTCACATTACACAGGAGGGAAAACCAACCATACAACCAGTCCGTTCGCCTATGTTTGAATCCAAATCGAACTACCAATATTCAATAATAATATATCAATTTCCTTGTAGCAACCGCTGCTGCCATTATCATTGCACAGCAGTGTCTGTACGCTGCAGGTGGAAGCCTATTGCTCGATATAATCACCCAGCTTCACGCAACCCCACAACGCAATCCCACGTGCGGTCGCATTTGTTCACGTTTGTTTGCATTCGACCACTTTTTGTCTGTAAGGTCTTCGATATCGTCGTAATGGCATCTTTAGTTGCTTCTTTACGGAATTACAATGGCAGCAACAAAAAAAGATAAATTTTCCGCCTCTGTTACTGGTTTTATACTTTGCGAAATGCGCGCTATGATCGCAGTTCCTGTTCATTTTCCTTGAAACTTTGATCATTTTCATGTTCGATCGAGATGTTTTTGCATACCAAATTTCGTCATGACCACAAAAGTCCTTCTTGGTGCTTCGATGTTTTTGCAAAAGAGTGTATTTAGAGTTAGGTTATTTTTTAATAAGTTTTGTAAATTAAACAACAAAAAGTATAGAAAATATTAATGAATACCAAAACTTGAAAAAAAGTAGTTTTTTATATTAAAAAACTAAAACTAAATACTTAACAACTAAATAGATGTTGACAGCGTTCTCCTCCTGAAACAATGAAATACCTCCTCAGAGGCGATTTCCTTTTATCGATAAGAAGAAAGCGTCTATTAAAAAATAAGCATAATTTCCAAAATTCCTGTAAAGTTCACTCAATTGTAGAATTAGTTGTATCTATGTTTTAGAAAATTACTATGGGATCTGGTTATGGTGTCGATGAAATTTAGAAGTGCATACGAAACTCGTTTGTAATACCTAATTCTAGGTAAAAATTATTTTTCGTTTTGTTTTTTCCGAGGTTCCCAGTATCCCTTCTTTTGAAAAACTGGTAGCTAAAAAGCTGATATTTTTTAAATCCAGTATCAGTAATGCTAATCTGTTATATGACAATATTTTTGCTAATGTAATTTTTTAGCTTAGTTCCAGCCATTAAATTAAGGGTACGAGCATAAGGAATTGATTAGCATCGAAGCGTCATTTAGTAAAATTAACAAGACATAAAACCTAATCATTCCATCGGTGCTGAAACAGACGCTCTTACTTATCTAAGTGTGACTTCCAGCTACCTTATTAAGAAAATGATTTTTCTATTTTCGTTTGCCATCAGTAACTATTTTGTTCATTAAAAATGAATAAATAAAGGAAACATTGAAAGATGAAAGAGAAAACAAGGGAGAAACAATAAATTAGAATAAATTTCTAATTTGTCGCAAATTACCATTTCTGCACTTGGGTCGCTAATGAGGTGAAATTTTCGATTTATATATATGAAAAAATGCTTTTGCAGAGCACTTTAATTCATGCTTCCCCCAAACAAGTAACAGACCCCGCAATTATGGAACCTTAGCCCCGGAACATTAGGCAATTAATTGCCGAGTCGATCTTGATGAGACGTATCACCTAAACGACATTTTGATTTGCTATCAGTGTTACCACCACCTGAACCGCAGAATATTCAACCGCTTACCTCTGCCTGGGGCCCCGCGGAACGAGGTCTGTAATCTCCATCTTTTTCACTCGGACACGGACAGAATGGTGTAACACCAGGGTGCCTAGGTGCAAGAGACCCTACCCCTTGTAGAACAAGCTAAGTTCTTTAGAATAATGGTATGGCATAACTAGTTAAATTACATTTAGTCAACTTGAATAGAATTTTAAGTAAGATTTTTTTTTTTAAATTATTATTTAAATATAATTCTTAATAATAAGATAAGCGTGCCGCGAATCAAGAGGAATTTATAGACTAGCAAACTGGAAAAGCTGCAAGAAGGCGTTGAACTGGGATAACCTAGAAATACACTTAGGATCTAAGCATGTGTATAAAAAGGGAAAGAAGAAGTACGAGACTTATGGTTCGAGTAGTGGTGATTGAGATATTTACAAGCAAGAGATAAAGCAGAAGGTACATAGCATACTAGTCAGTAACATTAAGAATGGCCATAGGTCTATTTCTATTATTTGCATCAGTTACATCATAATCATACGTCCTGATAACTGGATTGTCAATATTAGATAAGTTTGCATAAAATTGCCGGGCAAGCCGGCAATAGTAACTTCTGATATGTTCTACATTCAATTCGTCATGTATTTTATTATTTCGAACATACCAGGGTGAGTTGGTAATTTGCCGTAAGAGTAAATTTTGCACTCTTTGTAGTCTTTTGCGTGAACTTTTACATGAGTAGGCCCAGACTGGGCAAGCATAACATAGGATGGGACGCAATACGGTTTTGTAAATGAGCAGCTTGTTGTCTATAGAAAGGATGCTGTTTCGAGAAATTAAGGGGTATAGTGCTGCTTTAGTAGCTCGAAACTTCTGTATAATAGATGTTATGTGTGGGGTCCATGTTAAAGTATTACAGAGGATCACCCCTAGATAAGGGACCTGCTTAGCCCATGGTAATTCTTTTCCATAGAAAGATAGCTTGCTCTTGATGTTCTTTCTTCTGGTGAACATAATAGCTTGGGTTTTGTCAAGGTTGATTTTAATCTTCCACTTGATGAGCCAAGTCTCGAGCATGTTTATGTAGGTTTGTAACCGTTGGATTGCCAGACTGGGAAATGCATTTTGAGTAAGGATCGCAGTGTCATCAGCATACATTGCGAGTGTAGTGTTGTCTGTAGTGGGTATGTCGTTCACATAAACATTGAATAGTGTAGGCCCTAACAAGGATCCCTGTGGGACACCTGCAAGGATTTTCCTACGTGTTGAGAGTGTGTTTGTAACTTGAACGACAAAGTGTCTACCTGTTAGGTAGGATTTAACAATGTTTGTGATGTACCCTGGGAAGCCCAGGTTGTATAATTTGTATATGAGTGCATCCAGCCATACACGATCAAAGGCTTTTGCTATGTCAAGGAAGAGTCCGCAGGTAACTTTCTTCTGTTGCAGGCCTTCAGTTAGAAGCTCTACTACCCTGTAGAGTTGATTTACCGTAGAGTGTTTTCTCCGAAATCCGAATTGACTGGGAATGATGATTCGATTTTGGTCGAGGTAGTCGTTGATGCGTTTTAATAGTATTGCCTCGAAGAGTTTGCTCAGTGATGACAGAAGGCTGATAGGCCGGTATGATTCTGGTCTTGTAGCAGGCTTTCCTGGCTTCAGTATTGGGGTGATTTTTGCAATTTTCCAATAGTCCGGGTAATATTGTTGTTTGAGAAGGATATTGAAGATCTTGGTTATGTAGAGGAGTGTCTTGATGGGGAATTTCTTGATCATCCTGTTGCTGATTGCATCTAAGCCAGGGCTTTTGTTGTTTTTGAGTTTCTTGACATAGGCATAGACCTCAGACGGCATGACTGTTATGGTGTGGTCTGTGTGTGGGTTTGGTATGTAATTGTTGTGAAAGATAGAAATGTGGCGTTCCGTGTCGTGGTCATGAATGTTGTTTGTGCGAAACTGAGATTCCAGATGCTCAGCTAACAGTTCTGCTTTCTCAGTTTCTGTGTAATGGATCCTGTCTGGGCCATTAAGGGGCGGAATGTTGTTGTAGCATTTCTTGTACCTTCTGACAGCTTTCCAGATGGAATTATCATTCCTAGATAGGGATTCAAGGTATCCAGTCCAGCGGAGTTGTGCATAGTAATTAGTACGAGACTTGACTGCATCGCAGAGTCTGTTGAAGATGATTTTGTCTTGTCTATTTCTAGTTCTCTGGAAGTGCCTTCGGGCTGCATTTCTTCTTTTAATAAGTAGTGAAAGTTCTTTAGGACGAATAATTTTGCTGTCTGTGATTTCCAATTGAGCACTTTTATAGGAGTCTTGGATTTTGCCGGTGAATTCCTTGATTAAACAATCAATGTCATCCCCCGAGTGTAACGTTGGAATTGTGTACTGTATGTTGTGTAGAGCTTTGGCAAAAGCATGCCAGTCGGTTTTAAAGGCTCTTTTGACTGATGTGGTATAGCTACTAATGTCGAGTATCATCCTGACCGGATTATGATCAGAAGATAATTCATCCATCACGGAAATATCCAGTGGAGCACTGGTATTTCTGAGAAGGAAGAAATCTATGATACCCGTCGAACCAGCAGTATACCGTGTTGGGGTACTTGGAGCTGCTATTTGGAAAGGGACCCTGTGGGCCAAGTTGAATATAACATTGCCTATTGTATTTGAATTATAGCAGTTCCACGCGCGGTGTCGTGCGTTTAGGTCTCCACCTATAATAATATGTGTACCAAGTGTCAGTAGGGTGTTAAGATCAGACTCAACTACCATGTGTTGCTTCGTGGGTGGAATATAGGTAGAGACAAAGGTGTATGTTATGTTGGTGTTTGTTGTGATGGAGATAGCTGTGGCCTCTATGGCTAAAAGCTGTGGGATTGTAATTTGAAAATGGGGGATGCAGCGTTTAACAAGGAGAGCTGTACCTCCACCTCTCTGGCGATTAGTGGTAACTTCTCTATTAGACCTGTACACACAATAATTGGGCACAGTTATGGGGCTTGATGGGCCAAGCTTGTGTTCCTGTAGGAATAATAGGTCGGGGCTGTGCTCATTCACAAAATCCCTAAGTTCATTAATTTTGCGAGATAAACCGTTTGCGTTCCATGTAATGATATGTACAAAATTATTTACAACACTATACATTACTCAATATTGTTTGAACCAAATACACTTTCAAATATTTCAAACATGATAAACATTTTATCTATTGCATGTTCAGCTGCCTGGAGTTCAGGCATTCTGTTATTAATTTTCTTAATAATATTTACAAGAGAAAAACCCTTAAACATATCAAACATTTCTTTTAAAAATTTAAACATATCAGAGAACATATTTGCACAGGATTCAGTGCTAACCTTATGTTTACTGTTAGATCTAACAGTATCTACAGTATTTACAGTTTTAGAAGTTTCAGTAGACTGCTCAGTAGAATTAGGAGGCTTTTGCACTCCTTTTACCGCATTGGCATAACTTAGTCCAGGGACTATATTTTTAGCATGGTCATTCTGAGCATTTACAGTTTCATTTTTGGCATGATTATTTACAGATTTATTAATTTTAGGGAATTTCGGGCACCCACGGTAGTTTGCGGTGTGCCCAGGTTGTTTACAGTTGCAACACAGGACGTGATCTAATTTTTTGGCTTTACAGTTCTCAGTTTTGTGCGGGCCGGCACATTTAACGCAGCGAGGCTGCAGTTTGCAATTCTCAGCAGAATGATGGAAGTGTTGGCAGTTGTGACACTGTACAACACTTCCTGAGGCATTATATGAAGAAACAGTAACATAGAAACACATAAAATATGTGAGGTCGTGTATTTTTTCTACTCCAGGTCGATCTTCTAATTGCACCTGAAATAGGGGCATGGGCACCTTAGATTTAAGTCTGTGCATCTGAGCAACTTTGCGGACTTTATAGCCAAGCAGTTCAAGTTCCTCCTGAATTTCTTCTTTTGGGCAGTCAATGGGGAGGCCCCGAAATACAACTTTTATAGGTTTGTCAGCCTTTTTTAAGATTAAATAATAATCTATTTTTTTCTCATCTAAGTACAGGGTTATGGCCCTACAGGTACATCTAAGTACAGGGTTTTTTCACTCGGTGTAATTGATATTTATAACAGCCTTTCAAAACAGAGGCGTGATTTAATTGCCACAGACTTGTTCAGAACTCTTCGAAGAAACTTTTGTTCTAGCTCTAATAATGTGAGGAAGTATTTCGAAACATCTGTACGTTTTCCATGCAGATTCTATGATCAGAAACTACAACTCAGGAAGGATTCGATTAAATAAGGGTGGGATGGAGCGGGCAAATACAGCTTCTTATCTTTTCTTGAACTATTTGAGTTATAGATTTTCGATTTTTATAGATTTTGGTTAGCATAAATTTAAAAAATACAGAATATGGAAAATTCAATAGTCATCATTTATTTCTGTTGCAGTATGGCTTACATAATATGAAATTATCGTTGGAGGCATCGTTAACTTAGTGAATGCAAGTTGTTGTTGTCATTCCCCTTGCAAAAGAGTTTTTATAGAGATTGCTAGAGCTCTACAAAAATTCCTATAATGCTTCGTAGGAAATTGTCGATAAAAATACTTCTTTAAAGAGCACTATCGAAATTTTATAAAGCTTTCATGGAACAGAATACAATAAAAGTGTTGGTTTAGAAAATCGCATAGAAATTTTATAAAATCTTTATAGAATGGTGTTCTACAGAAATCTTTAAAGTTTTCAAACTGTAATCATATAAAATTTCCAGTTTCTGATGCGCTATATGGGGCACAGAAAAAAAAAAAAAAAAAAAAAAAAAAAAACACTTGTTATTCATAAGCTTTGAATCCTATGTGAATGAAAATATTTGCCTTCCCATACTTCAACTTTTTTCAGCTCCCATGTTTATGTAACATTTCGTACAGAATTGCTTATGTAATATAAAAAATTAAATCTTATAAAAGCGTAAAATCAATTTAAATCATAAAATTAAATAAAAGATCAAATTCACGCTGTTAATTACAAAAGTTTAATTTTTAAAATTAATGTTCTATGATTTATATATATATATATATATATATATAAAAAAAAATATATATATATGATATAATGAAAACAAATTTAGAAGTCAATAACGAGTAGGAATTTTGATGTCGTAGAATGCTGAGATGTCGATCCACACTGAATAAGAAATTTGGCAGTCGAGGCAGATTAAATCTTCACTTTACTTTCAGTAAATACATTGCGCCCACAAACAACTTGGCACATTATTTGTGCCTATTTCAAGAGGCTTACATTTTTGATAACTTTGCAGCAAGAAGAAAGCAGCAGACAGCAATCCAGCTACGCCGAAGAGTGGCGAGAAAGCGCATTAAGTTCAAAGTGAAATCTTAATTCAAACTGAGTTAGTTTTGGTTCTCAATGCATTTTGATTGGATAGTTAATATTGCTATAAAATTACTATTGGCTGTTCGAGTTTTAATTCAGCTTACATCATCATAATTATGTAAGAGTCATATGATATTAATCTAGAAATGACGCAGTGCAGAGAGAAGTTACTATTTTTAGAATTGAGAAGGGAAATTTACGTCGCTAATTTAATCTTTTACATATTCTTTATTTTTCTTACACACACACACACACATATATATATATATATATACCCCTAAAAAGGAAAATTATTTTTTAATTTTAATTAAGCTTAACATGTAGTCTTTTGATTTAAATATCTTTTTGAAATCAAAACGATATTAAAATTTTTATTAGGGAAAACAATATACATATGTTCCAAAAATTTTTATTCCTCCTCCTCCTCCATGTGGTAGATTATTTCGAAATTCAGACAGAGTTAAAAATGTCCTCTCAAAAATTGAAATTTAATTCATTCTTTTTAATCCCAAAAGATAGTTTCGTTACTTTTATACTACTCTTTAATTCTCAATAACTTTTATTAGATCTTTAAGGAAAATTAATGCGGAAAAACTTGTTTAGAATTCTCAATTATGTTGTAATTTTCTATAAAATAAGTGTAATATTTTCAGTGCAATTTTATTAGCTGATTTTGTATATATTATTTCAAATTCTACACGTGGTACATTTGGAAACTTTATATAAATTTTTATAGAATCTCCGCACAAGTCTCTATAAAATATCTACACATACTTGTATTTCTATAGAATCTGTATACATAGTTTTGTGGAAGATATATATAAAATTTTATAGAATTCTATAGATCTCTGATTTAGTTTATAGAAAACTCTGCTCTAATTCTAGAAAAGATTAACATTGGATTTTTTTATAGAAGTGTATAAGACATTTTCAGAAAGGTTTCTTTAGAACTTTAAATTTATTTAGAAAATAAAGTAAAGAAAGGTTTTCTTCACTTCTTAAATGAATACAAAGTTGATCATCATAACTTCCCCGGTTGAATGGAGACTAAATTCGGATTGCGTGCAGAACAATCTTCCCCAAACTGGAACTTATTAATTAGAGAATTTCAGGTACTTTACAAGAGAGGTCTATATCCCATATCTTTGCAGGACTGGCGCTAAATATTTTGCCGCTAGTTGCAATCTCAGAGGGTCCTAAATTTTTCTTCACCGTGGATCCCTAAATCTACTCTCCAATCTCTCCCCTTAATTCTACAAAAATTTGGTATTCATAAATTTCATTGATTGGTGCTCCTTCTCAATTCTAAAAATTTTGCCGGCACTAAATTCTGCAGCCCAGTGCCAGCTGCACAGGTTGCACCGGCTCTGGCGTGGGCCTTGTGTTCTTGTCATTTGGATACCTCTGAATGTAATAGGAAGTCGTTATACAAGTTATGACATACTGTTGTTTAACATAAGACGGCTTTTTGTAACAGAAATACATTAACGATGCAATCTGCAGATACCTAGTAATGCATGCATTACTAGGCAGGATATCGCAAACAAGCGGGTTGTAAGCAATTTATAGATGATTAAACTACACGCAAAATGGCTTTCTTAAAATTTACTGCCAACATCTGTTTTCTCAACAAAGAATTTCATTTCCTTAAAATTTGAAAGCTGGTATCCGTACTTTTGTTATCTTTTCAGACTACGCTTCACGATTTCCTAAACAACACAAATATTTTCAACTGTTCAATCAGCAAAATAAATTCTGCATGTATGATAGAACATAGGCTGTTACTTATTCTTATTTATTCATACTTTAAAAAATCTGATGTGTACACCACATGACTTCCTTGTACGGAATATTAAATTATACTCATTTTGCATTTCATTTAAACTTATTGGATTGAATTCAATCTACTCCGTCAACAGTGTATAACCCACAACAGAATAAGTGCACTCTTTAAAATTCACTATATTTATTTAACATAGCGACATTCTGGAGCTAAGTTCACTTAACAGCGTTACATGTCAATCTTTTTATAACTCAGAATGCACAAAAATTATATATATCATCTGAAGAATTACCTAATCGTTGCATGTTCTATTCAAATACTGTGATAAATCTAAAACGATGTATAAAAGGAATTAAACAAACAAAAAAAGAAAAAGAAAGAGTTTTTCACAGACGATGCAGTATTTCTCTTTCAATTAATTCAGATCTCACTTCCCGACAAGGCAAAAATACATAAAAACTCAAAATATCTATTTTAAAAATTACGAAGTAAATCTTAAACACTTATTTCCCCGAATAAATTACAGAATTGATTAAGCATGATTTAATTCGCAATAATAAAAGAAGACATTATCTTTGTTTTTGAGAAGCTTAGTTTCTGTATATTGGCAACAAATCCACTATTCTGTTAAATTTTAAATGTAAACAAATATGGCTGCCATGGGAAAAAATTTCTTAGCCGCACTTTAGTTGTTGATCATTCTACAAATCTTGCATGCAGGTTAACTAAAGGCATAAAAACGTAACCGGAAGATAAGAACAACAGAAATCAATAATTTTAAAAGCAAAAATTGCACAATTTACCAACATATAAGAACAAAGAAACTGTGCTCACTGAGCCAAGTAACAGAGTGGATATATATATATATATATATATATATATACTTTTGGTGTGGCCGATTGCAACGAAAATAGGAATTGCACATCTACATGTTATAGCAGTCCTATGTACAAAATTTCAACTTTTGGTGTGGCCGATTGCAACGAAAATAGGAATTGCACATCTACATGTTATAGCAGTCCTATGTACAAAATTTCAACGTTCTGAGAGTAATCATTTTTGAGTTATGGGAGATAACGCACGCACAGAGGACACGAAAAAAATCTCTTCAGAATCCATATTAAATCAGTTTTATAATTTTTTGGGGAAAAAAGAGGCTTTTATTATGTTCTTACGTTCAGATATCACGCAAAAACATCGTTAAATTGCATTCGACAGAGATCAAATGGATATTTTCGAGGAAATATGACACTCGAAATTTTTCGCGATTACAATACTTCCTTTTTACTTCGTTCAAGGAAGTAAAAATATGAAAAAAAGTTATGATAGTTAATATGTGAAAACATGAAATTACTGAATGCAAAGCGAATCATCGGTGAAACTCCATCAAAGCGATACATGTTGTGAAGTCTCAATTCAGGATGAACAAAGCTATTAATTAGTTTAATTATTTTTATATTCATTTCTGGTATACGTAGATTTCTTACATTAGTATCAAAAAAGTTTTCGACTCATGACAAAAACGACTTCTTTTTTGTTAACGGTACGCTAGTTGATAAATGACAAGGAGCCAAATGTCGTAGCCTTTTTAGATCGGATCATGGACAGATGTGCTATGACGTCACTGAGAATAAGGGGGAAAAATTAACACCAGCCTAGAGGTTTTCTCATTTAGACTGTTCAGTCGCTTAAACAGACGAACTGGCAGCTGCCGCATATAAAACCTGCAAGTTAGCCACAAATACAACATTACTGATCGGGATGCCATGTGCAAAATGGCGAAATAAACATTAGCGCCATATTAACGGCCGCTACCTAGATTCCTACCTCATCGAATTTATGTGGCAGTAATATCATGAAAGATGCCAACGTTTTTCGCAATATTAAACGAAATCGTCAGTTTTATGACTCCTGTACAGTCTGAAATTAATGTGGCAAGTTCTACTTTGTATATTTACATTTCTGTTTATTTTATATACTTATTCTGGAGTAATCAATCAACCTTTGTACTCCATTCCTGCATCCAGATGACGCAACTATGGGAGCCCCCTCCCTCCAGGGGGCGGACGTCAGCGTGTCCAAAACAATATTGAACTACATCTCTAGTTCCACTTAGGAATATTGAACTACTTATTTGTCTGGAGAACCGGGTCCCACACCGGCTCTCAGCCACAGACTTGATTATTCCCAAAACCTCCACCAACAAGCTGGGCCCGAGGGGTCACCACTCCCTGGTCTCTGCTCTTGGTGGAGGCGTGACCTGAACGCGTGACAGTCTGACTGGTCGTCTAAATGCTCCCGCCAGTGCTACGCGGGCTGCGCGTCCCATCAGGACGTATTACCAGCAAACACGATGCCAACGCCAAAACACCGTGCTGCGGAACCATCTGGTCAACGTCTTATGCCTCCCACCTTACCGGGCCAATGCGCTTGCACGCAAGGTAGTATCTCCCGGGGGTGGTGGAACCGCCAAGCTCAATGTTTGTATATCCCCGTGGCCGAGACTACCTAGGTACAGATCCTAGTCAGTAGCTTCGCAGAATTCTCTACGTCGACCCCCGGGAGGAGGGGGGAACCGGAACATAAGAATGACATAATTCAATCGTATTTAAAGCAAAAAAATTTTACAATTTACCAAGCTATAAGAACAAAAATTGATTTCATTGAGCCGGGTAACAGAGTCGGAATCTCTCTCTGTATATATGTATACATTCTATACGTTTAATGCAGCCGATTTCAACTAAAAACGGAGGTGCGCAACAAGATATTATAGCAGCCTCATACGAAAAATTTCAACGTTACGGTTACTCATTTTTCAGTTATGCAAGATACATACATACATACGTACGTACGTACAGACGTCACGAAAAAATTCTTCTCTGAATCTGTTTTAAATCCATTTCACAACGCGTTTTGGAAAAAGAGTCCATTATTCTGTCCGTACGTACGGATATCACGTAAAAAAATATCGTTTAGATGGATTCGAGAGCTGTCAAAATGGATATTTTCGTTGAAATATGATACACGAAATTTTTCGCAATTACAATACCTTCTTTACTTCAGAGAAGGAAGCTTTGCACTTTTTTTCCACAGCAAGAATATTTTGTAATTTTGAAGCTTCAGACCACGTGAGTACAGTTTTAAATGCGTAGAACAGCTGTCAAAACTAGAGTACGAAAACTTTTTTTTCATGTTGCTTGGCAACCCAATTGCAAAATAATTTCAAACCGACAAATTTGAATAGAAAATTTAGGTTATCAGGTTTTTCAAAATAGGAAACGAAAAATGAGCAATAATCTCGCCTTGAAACAAACTACGGACTTTTTGATTGCTAGCGTAATGTACTACCAATTACACCACAAAAACATGTACTGAGGAAGGAGAAACTTCCTTATACAAGGAATATACCTTTATTATAAGGGTGACTGAGAAGGAAAGGGACCCAAATGCCAAATCCATAAGGTGTTCAGTTATAGTCAATAGTAAACCACGGTCTTCGGTAGGCGGAAGTGAAGTCAAATTAAAGGGGCGTGGCCTCCGCCATCTTGGATCACGTGACAACCGGAAGTGACGTAGAGAGATTGGATGACGTAGATGGAATGACGTCATGTATAGTTTTGTTTTTATTATGTGGCAATGATTTCAGGTTTTCAGAGATTTTATTTTTTGTGGCAACGACCCTATTTTCAAAGTTTTTATTTTTTTGTGGCAACGTAATTTTTTTCAGTTTTGTAACAATGATTTCATGAAACACGTGTTTGGAATAACATCACTTTTAATTTATTGTTTCAAATACCTGATCAATTAAAATACAGTAACACGCCGAACAAATATTAATTTAAAAGTCAAATAACAACGAAACATCGAAAACCCTTAGCTGCAAAAGCGAAAAAAAATTGATAATACTTGCTTTTAATTTTTAATCTTTTTAATGATTTAAGATTCTATCATTTTTTAATTATTTAATATGTGATTATTTTTTATTTATTTACTCTGTTTAAATATTTTTTCCACATGATTATTTTTAATTATTTAATTCTTTTTAATTGGTATTTTATTTATTTAGCACGTCATTACTTCTAATTATTTTCAATTTAATGCAATAATTTTAATGAATAAAATTTAAGTAATTGCACTAATTTTAAAAGTGGCCGCACAGCTTAGATTCGAACCCGCAATCTTTAGGATGGACCTTTAACATGCCAAACCACTATGCCAGAAGGACTGTTGAAGTGAAACCAGATTATCGAGTTGAGTAGAAAAACAACCACGGCGTCACTATGTCAGGACTGAGTGTTCGGTGCATCCTCTTGGCAAACATCTTCGTGAACTCCTTAAATCCTGATCTGGAACAGGGAGCTGAACAGCTATGTTCTGTGGTAGAATATTGTGATTAAGTGGTAGAAGAACTGCACTTTAAAGGGAT
>KK122519.1:0-13821 GCA_000611955.2 Stegodyphus mimosarum
CCCTTTACAGAATTTACCATGTTCTCAAAGAATACACACAGAATGCTAAGTCCTGATAACCTCCGTTCCTCGATATGGTCATTAATTTGTTTTCTCCGTCTTTGCTTGGAAATGGTTTAATTTCCTTGCCCTGTGGTGTTCTGCAGTTCTTTCTTACGTAGCCTTCAAGCTCCTCAGCTCCACCACTCTGGTTTATTGTCACTCCTTTTCCATGTCATGGCATTAAATTGGCTATTTAAATCATATGTCTTATTTTACGTGTTCTGGAGTGTTCTGCAGTTCCTTCGTATGTGGCCTTTAACGACGCAGTTCTAGCCCTTTAGGGTATGTTTTTTGTCACTAATGTACCGTCTCAAGGCATTGACTTGTCGGGATAAATCAGCTAAACGAGCCATCAATTCATCCACTGGCTCGTGGACTCGCACAGCTCTGACTGGGTAGCGATCTCTACGAGTTGCTTGCTGGGCTGCCTCGAATTTCATGGCGCACACTTTTTACTTTTTTTAGCACTTTTTACGTCCTTCATATCAGCCATTCGCAGTGCTTTCTGTATTTCAGGATCCCGAATGTCATCGACAAAATACTGCAAGGATAGTATTTCCCTTGTTTCTCTTTTGAGCTCCGTAAAGGCGAGGTGAGAGAGCCTTTCAACATCCGTTGCGAGCTCCTGGAGTATTTCCGTGGGCTTCTGTTGGCAGGATTTTAATTCAAGCCTGCTGTAGTCTTTCAAACATTTCTTCCCAAAATGCGCCTCTAATGCGCCGGACGGAGCTTCGAAGTCTAGTCTCTGGTTTTCGGGAAGGGTCTGCAGGATATCCGCTGCATCTTCTCTCAGACAAGCGGTGAGATGACAGGCCTTAGCTTGGGAATCCCATCCGTTTGCCTCCGCCACTATTGAGAATTGTGTATAATAAACTTGCCAGGAGGTCTTCCTATCATATGTGGATAACTTCAGGGAAGAACGAGAAGGCACGGATAAAAAGTTCAAATAAAATCTAAAAAAAAGTTAAATCCATCAGAATTGCTCCCTGTTGTCGCTACGAATTTGTATAAAATTATCAACCTCTTTGGCATTTTCAGAAATTCTGTCATCAATTTGTTGTTGGTCGGCAGAAACACTTCCTTCGATTCGTTGTTCCACAACAGAAACTCTCTCTTCTATTCGTTGTTTGAAAGAGGAGAGTCTGCAATCGATTTGTTTTTCCACGGCCGAAACTCTCTCTTTTATTTATTGTTTGACAGAAGAAACGTTTTCTTCAATATGTCCAACTTTATTTTCAACCGCGTCAATTCAGCCTTCCATAGCCTCGATTTGTTTGCTATTATGCAGGTAATTTCTTTTTTATTTCTTGTTAACCTGCTTCAATCTTTTCTTGTAAGGCTTTCATCTCCTCTTTAACTGAAACCTGACCAGCATCCATCTACTCTTTAACTGATTATTGACCAGCTTTAATTTCTTCTTTAAATGCAGCAAAGGCTGCCATAAGTTGCCTTGATTGTTCTTCCATCGCTCGGGTGGTTGGCATTCAAATATCCCACTTCTGACACCAAACATTGTTGCGTGCGTACGGTTTCGTAACGGATTGAATGCACCAGTCGTTAAAAAGTTAACAAAATTTATTCTTTTCATAAAGCAAAACACTGAAAGATTTCCTCAGAGATATTCGTGCAATATCACAATATCTCAAACGATAAACAGAATACAATTCAAAACAGATAAAGTTAATCCAATCTCACAGCGAATTTGCTACAATCAATCACAGCATTAAGTAAACAAACAGAAGTTCACTTTAAACAGCTACAACTACAACTGAGATGAGGTGCTTCAATTCGGCTTTTATAAGCTTTTTAATTATCACTAGAACAATCTCAATTTTTCTAGATTTATCTGGATGGCAACAAAAATTACGAGGTATTTATTTATTAAATATTAAATGCATGCGGTAATTTATTTTTACTTTTCCGACGCAGTCTTCTCTTCAAAAACCGTCTGCGCTGCACGGGAAAAATAGTGCAATTTTAATTACACTTGTAAATAAATAGGCAAATAAATACGAAATCCGTAACAATTTGATTTATATTTATTATTTGATAGTATTTGATTTGCTGAAAGTTACTTATTGCAATTATTGTTTATTTTGCTATTGTAATGTAATGTTTATTATTGCATTGATACCGTCGTAAGTTTGGCTTCCTGTCCAGGAATTGTACTGCCTGGTACGTGCAGTCCTGGGGAAGGGGGCAGTGTTACGGATTTCGTATTTATTTAGCTATTTATTTAGAATTGTAATTAAAATTGTTTTATTCTCCCGTGCAACGCTCACGATTTTTGAAGAGAAAGCTACGTCCTAAAAGTAAAAATAAAAGAGCGAGTGTATTTAATATTTAATAAATAAATATCTCGTAATTGCTGTTGCCATCGAGGAAAGTCGAGATATTTATAGATTTTACCAGACTATTCTAGTGAATAATTAAAAAGCATATAAAAGCCGAATTAAAGCACCTCATTTCAGTTGCAGTTGTAGCTGTTTGAAACGAACTGCTGTTTGTTTACTTAATGCTGTGACTGATTGTAGCGAATTCGCTGTGAAATTGGATTAACTTTTTGAATTGAACTCTGTTTAACGTTTGAGATATTGTGATATTGCATGAATATTTCTGAGGAAATATTTCAGTATTTTGTTTTATTTCTTGTGAAAATAATAAATTTGATTAACTTTTTAAGAACTTGTGCATTCAATCCATAACGAAACCGAACACTAGTAACAATATTTTAATAAGTCGACTCTTCAGCCGTGCATGAAATACATTTATATAAATTTGTGTACAGAATTATAATATATATATTCCAATGAATTAGCAATGAGGATTTAAGAATTTCAAGGTCTTTGCCAAATGTTCAAGTGCTAAAACAAAAGTTATAGTAAAAGAAAAAGTTCCATGCTTTTGCCATTTAAAGGGCTAGACTGTTTGTTTACATCTGCATTTCAGAGAATGATACAGGTTTGAAGAGCTGAAAGCTTAGAAGCGCGAAATTGTAGCCAAGATCGAGCATCTTCCAGACATATTCAGATATGTGAGCTAAATTTCCTGTTTTAAAATTCGTGTGATAATACCAAATATTATTTAAACGCCAGTAATAAAATAAGAATAACATGGAGCACCAAAAAAAAGGGGGGCTAGCTAGATAAAAATATTCTCCCGATATGTCATTTGTCATTGTCCTATTTATATAAATGAAACATAGCCAAGTTAAACAAAAAGCAGTTGTAAAAACAAAATTTACACTCAAGCAAATTTTAAATGGATTTCAAAGTAATAATTTCTCGTAATTTATTATTTCAATAGCACAGATCTTTGAATATTAAATACACTCACGTTTGTGAAAATTGCAACACCAAGAAGGAATCGTCATAATTGAATGCAATTTAATACACAGTTGAGTGGTAGTGGTACAAATAAATGATTAAATGTTCAAAGCAAACAAACAAGAACAAGAGATCAGAATCAGTATTTTGTGTGGCCACCACGCGCCGCAGCAAGTGCTGCTACACGACCTGGCATGGAGTCAAACAAAATTTGAATGTCTGACTGAGGAAGAGCATTCCATATCGTTTGTACGCGTACCCAAAGTTCGTCTGCAGACGCAACAGGACGAGGATCACGAGCAAGACGCCGACCAATGACATCCCACACATGTTCAATTGGCGACATATCCGGGGAACACGCAGGCCAAGGAAGAAGCTGTACCTGCTGCGCTGCAAAGAAGGATTTAACAATCCGAGCAGTATGAGGGCGGGCATTGTCCTGTTGAAATACAGCGCCTGGCAAGCTTTGAAGGAAGGGAACAGCTTCGGGCTGTAGAACTTCACGGATATACCGGTTGCTGTTCAGATTGCCCACAATTCGTAGCAATTGAGATCGTCTATGATATGCTATGGCGCCCCAGACCATAACTCCGGGTGTTCGTCCACTGTGGCGTTCGATAATGCACTCCGGAAGGTGGCGTTCACCGGCATAGCGTCTGACACGAATGCGGCCATCATGGTACCACAAATTAAAGCGGGATTCGTCAGAAAACACGACATGCTGCCAATCAGCACGCCAGTCTCTATGCTGATTGGCCCATTGTAGCCGCAGGCGGCGATGGTCGTGCGTTAGGGGGATCCTGTATAAAGGAGTCCGTGCGCGCAGTCCACACTGCAGCAGACGTCTACGAATTGATGAAGCACACAATGAAACACCTGTAGCTATTGACCACAGTGCTGCCAATTGTCTAGAGGAAGCTGTACGGTCCGTCCGCGCCATGCGGACCAGGTGTCTATCATCGCGAGCTGACGTCACATTTCGGGGTCCACTCCCGGATTTCCGAGTTGTCCGACACTCGTCCGTCCACTGCTTCCAAACGCGCATCACTGTGCTGCTGTTACGCTGCACACGAGAGGCTACTGCACGATACGACAATCCAGCTTCACGAAGGCCGATGATTCTCCCTCGTTCAAACTCTGTAAGTTGTTCAAATCTCGCTCTCTTTCGTCGACGAGGCATAAGTACAGATTGAGTTAACGTTTACCACTAGCAGATAACCACCGATAACCATACACGCCTCGCTACAGCCGTCTATTTATTCGGATCCATCAGCCGTTCAGAGGGCGCTGCTCAGCATACGCATGCGCTACGGATTTGCAATTCTAATCATTTGCATATCATGCGCTACTTTGCATTTCCTGAAAATTTCAGCTCACTCGCGTAAGTCCTTCATGGTGTTGCAATTTTCACAAACGTGAGTGTATAATATTTGATTGCTATTGTTAAACTGAATTGAATAAAGGCAAAATAAGTTATTGTAATTTGAGGGAGGGATTAATTTCAGAACTATAAATCAGACTCAGTTTTTATCACCTGATTTTTCCTACTTCAATCTGATAGCTATTAATGAAGTAGATGCTTTGATCTAATTTCTACTAACCATAAAGAATTCGCAGAATTCAACGAGGATATTGGTGCACAAATTGATTTAATTCACTATTCTAATAAGATTTTCAAGTATAAACAAATGGCGGCCTCATTAGGCTTAGTAACACTTAAATAACTTTTCAGTTGTTGATAATTCCACATTGCAGATTCCCATGCAGATTAACTAAAGCCATAAAAACCTTAACCGGAACCTAAGAACACTATAATTTAATCACTTCTAAAGCAAAAAATGCACAATTTACTAGCATATAAGACTAAAACACTGAACTCACCGAGCAGGGTAACATAGTATAATATATAAACGTATACAAACATATGTATAATAAACATATGTATAATATATATATATATATATATATAGTATATATAAATACTATATTTCTAAAAATTATACATATGTATTCGTATAGGCTTGGTGCGGCCGATTGCAATCAAAAAGAAAGGTGCACAATTCCATGTTCTAACTCTCCCTAATGCAAAATTTCAACATTCTGAGGCTACTCATTTTTGAATTATACGAGATACATACGTAATTACGTACGCACGTACAAACGTCAGAAAAAAATCTCCTCTAAATCCATTTTAAATCCATTTTAAAATCCATTTTGGAAAAAAGCATTTTTTATTCTGTCCGTACTTACACTCAAAACAGCCTTCAAATGGATTTCAGAGAACTCAAAATTGACTGAAATTTTTGATTATAACACTTCCTTTAATTCGTACAAAGAAGTAAAAGTACATCCAAATATCCAAGAAAAGAGACAGAAACTGATTGTGAAGACGTTCTCAAACCTTCTGATTTAGTCAGATTTTTAGCAAAATTGGATTTAAAATTTTTATAATAGAAAACATTTACCTTTCACAGAGAGGAAATTCAAGTGCGAAGAATTTTGTATCTGTTTTATTAATAAAAAAATGTGTGTGAATTTACAGATATATTAAGGCTTCTCTTAAATCGGCTTTGATTTTCAAATTTATTAATCTTCGAAGAAGAAGAAAATAATAGATTTCTGCTAATTTAGTCAATAGCTGTAGCCTAGGTAACTTCTTTCCTCCCCTATACGTGAATTAAAAATGATAAGTTCTGAAATTCCTTTTCATTTTTCACGAGCTTAGCAAATTTGTTGAAATTTCTCAAGAGAGAAAAGCAAACCATCGAACGACGAACTCAGTTTCGGCGTTTTATGTAGGAGAACTGAAAATAGGTGTGAGAAAACTGTGGCATGTTAAGGAAGCGTGTTTTGATACTTAAGAGCATATTGTTCATCATAAAGCTCAGGCTAATGATTTCATTGGATGAAAAGCTGTGAGAAAAATCTCATCTAAATTAAAGCAACATTGCAGAAGATTCGCTTCAGCAAATACACAGAGGACCTGGAATAATGGTGGGAAAATGTAAGAATGAATGAGAAAATATTCAGTTTTAAAGATAAAAGAAAAAGCGTGTTTTAGCTGAAATGGGCGTTAGGCCAGAAGGACTATTCGTATCGAAACGGCATTTTGCTTCGAATCATTATAAACGGCTATATCACTTTTTAAATTGTTGCCACCAAATATTATCTCCCTGTATTATATTTAAAGAAAATAAATAATGAAGAATCTACATGAATGTATGCATGTTTCTCGCACTGTGAAACGGTACTTAGAGTCATCAAATTTTGAATAACATAGTCTTCCACCCGAACATAGGCACCTGGAAGCCCAAATTTGGAATTTCGGATTTGCTTTATTGTTTGTTTCATATTTTGTAAAACTTTAACGAACTTTTGGTTAAAAAACTCAGCAATTTTAAAGCGAGCAGTGGCAACACTGTAGGAAATAAAACATTTTTATTTTCAGCTCGCGAGACTGCCTATCAGAAATTCTAAAGATATCCTGTTTATTTTAGCCCAATGTGGCGTTATCCCAAATGCTCTCGAAACATTTATGCCTGCAAACGAAGAAAAAAGCCCATTTGGGAGTAATATAAAATCTGAAAGTTTTCAGCTGAAAAAATCTGAATCCAAAATCCAAAAAATCTGAAAAAAATCTGAATTCTGAAAGTCTCAAAGATCGGAAATGTTTCATATTTATTCATTTTTTTCCATTTTACAGATTTATCAAAAGGTACTTTAAGTTAAACAACTGCAAACGGGGATCAAGAAACTAATTATTGCAAGGATACTTTGACCATTCACTTGAGCCAGTGGAAATTATAGATAGCGAATTATGTAGAACTGAATAGAGACATTAGGTATTTTTTGAAAGCAGGGCGGATGAAAAAGAGCAATGCCCTCGGCGGGACTTAAACCACGGACCTCTCGAATTCGCACCGAGCGTGCTGACCACTACACCACGAAGGCTTGCCACGAAAGAGGTAGAACCTTATAAATGCGCGAGTTACTTCTGCAAATCCAAATTTACTTCTGTAGGAAATTTGGATTTGTAGAATTCAGTATATCAAGATACAAATCCTCCTATCAATATAAAAAATCACAAAATTGTGCGATGTTCTAATTTCCATATTTTAAACTCTACCGTTTAAAATCATATATATTGTAATGTTCTATTGAAATTACAGTTTCATTTTTATTTATACTTCATTCTCATTTCAGTTTAAAATTTCAAACTAACCGAAGGCTTCACAATTCTCCCAAAACAAGCAATCCGTTTAAACATTAGGCATATCCTTTTTAATTGACTAATGTGTTATTTCCCCAACGGTTAAGGGTTTTTCGAGCAATTATGAAAAGTTCGCCGTAAAATTACGTCTACTAATATATACGTGAATATATGAATCTGTGTAAGATAAAATACACTGACGGAAAATGAAATTCCATTGCCAAGAAAGAGTCAACGAAATTTGGATGGCATGCTTGCACATCTGAAAGATGATGTCTATTCAAATTTCGCACACGAATAAGACACGAATAAGAATAACAATAACTAGTAGCGCCACTGTAAACATGCAAATCGCGTTTACTTTAAATAATTATGCGAACTTAATGTAATTTATTTATTTTTAGAATCTGGCAGTGTCAGAAAAATTTGAGTCAAAAATTTCTTTAAGGAAACGAAGAAGCAGTATCAGCAGCTTACAGAGCTTAAACGAGGCCATGAACGAGGCTTCGAGAAAATGGATTTTCTTTAAGGTACTGCAGAAAGACTTTCAGGGACGTATGTAATGTGCATGTGTTGTAACGTTTCCGAGCTTTTATGGAAAAATAGCAAGACAGGATTGTCTTTTTAAATTTATTTAAAATTCAACAACAAATTCATTCGTGGTTAAATAATGGATGAATAGCGTAAATTGTTACATTGCTATATCTTACAGAAGGGAAAGAGCGAGTTTCCCACAGCCTTTTCTGACTACATGTCCATTCAACTCCACTGCTTCGTCTAAAAAGAGCAGCGAACAGCCGTGAACAAGTCGGCATCATAAAAGCATTAGGGGATAGAGACCCATTAGCCTTCAGGACATTCTCCCTCGCCGATCGTTTTACACCTGGGCTCTAAAAATGAGTTTCTTTAAGTTAGTCCGAAAGAGGAAGTCTCTAATAATAACCAGCTGGTTGTTTTCCTAATGAGTCATTTGCTGTTACAGTTTGTCACAGTGTGTTGTCAGTAGTGGCCACGGGAAGGTACTGTCTCAAGAAGACCGGATTCCCCTCTCAACACATGCCGTGACGCAAAGGAAAGACCGCCGTATAGCTGCGGCGCATCGCACTGCATCTTCATCAGACATTCGAGGTATTGTTGACACCAGAATGATACTACGAACTGTAACAAATCCATTACTTGTGGGACAGTTCCGAGCCCTGTAACGGCCATGTTTCCCAGTTCCAAATCATCGCCGTGTTCAACTTCCGTGGGGTCATTTTGGAGTTAGTTGGAGGACGGAGTGGCTATTTGCTGTGCTTTCAGGTGTGTGCCGGTTTTGTCTTGGTGTCAGTGACGGCCGTATGTCAGCCGCAGAATAAAGCCAGGTGAGCGCTTAGAACCAAGCTCTCTGCGGCATAGACACATTTGACTTACTCCATCAATTATGGTACTAGGAGCAATTTATTATGAAGTAGAAGCATTTTGTTCGTTATCCCACACACTTTTGACAGCAAATTTGTATATTGGTGTTTGCACCGGTTGTGCTAAGCAACACTACATAGGGCATTTTCTAACAGGATAACGCTCACCCTCATACCGCTGCTATCTCTCAATGTGATTTACAGAGTATCGACATAGTGCCTTTGCCTGCACAATCAAAGCGAGATCTTTCTGCCATCAAGCAAGTTTTGACTGGATGACAAATCCAGCACCATTCGAAACCAGTATGGGCTGTTGTTTATTTCTCTGACCAAGTGCAACAGGCATGAAACTCCATCCTACAAAATGACTTACGGCACCTGTGTATACATATATGCGTGAGACACAATGCATGCGCATTTGCATGTTTACATTCAACACCGCGGCAAATTCAGCTGTTATATAGCTGTTCTCAAGCATATTTTAACCTGTCACCTTGAAAACTTAATCAAATAAATATGTTACCTAGACCAACGCTTTGCTTACATTTCATTTCTCTAAACTGGTTTCTTCTTGGTGCTGGGATTTCATTTTCCAGGAATGTTCAGACTTTAATTTAGCTCTTTCCAAAAACTTACTTAAAAACCCTTGTAGAGTCATTAGGATTTTTTTAGCCGTAGGCCTGTAAAATGAGTAATGGCCTTGCCCGTATTCGAATCTGGACCTCTCGAATACGTCCCAAGTGTGCTACCGTTACCTCTCGAAAGCATACAGACAGGAGGGAGAGAATACCTTATATACTCCTCCTTTTAAAGGGTGACCGGGGATTAGGAGACCCAATCGCCAAATCCTGGTGGTGACGAATCATCATTCACCATCTTTTAGTTCGAGCGCCACAATGTGGAGCATTTTAGAATTTTTCAAAACAAGGAAATTAAAGAAATCCCCATTGCCCTTAGCGGGATTCGAAGCCTGGGCCTCTCGAATACGCGCTGAGTGTGCTAACCGTTACGCCACGAAGGCATGCTGGAAGAGATAATACCTTACATACTCCCCCTTTTTTAAAGGGCGACTGGGAATAAGGGGACCCAATCGCCAAATCCTGGTGGTGAAGAATCCTCCTCCTCCACCCTTTTTAGTTCGGGCGCCATTGTAGAAACATTAGGTTTTTGAAGCAGGAAACCGGCAAAATGAGCAATGCCCTAGCCGGGACTCGAACCTGAAGCTCCCGAATGCGCGACGAGTGTGCTAACGTTACACCCTGAAGACATGCAGAAAGGAAGGAGGAAAATACCTTTTCCACCCAAAAAGTAATAGCGTACGTAAGTTAGCTAAGGTTTTTTTAATTGTTGTTATAAATTTGAATTGCTGTGAAGTGTTTTGAATTATTTTCAGAATGAGGTAAATATGAGATATATCTAATAATTAAATAATTTTGAGTGGTAGTATGGAAACAATTATGAAAGTTATGATTTTCAATATTGCTATAATGAAGGTTACAAAATATTTGTATGAAAATTGAATATGAACAATGAAAAAAGGGAAATTTATAAAACAATCATATCTCAAATTACGCTAAATGCTTGTTGTAATTATGTAAATGAGTATTTGAGCATAAAGGGGAATATGATATAGAAGTGTTGATTCAAAATCACCAACGACTATTTTATTTTATTCGCTTATGACGTTATTTAGTTAGTTGTAACGTCGTAAGATACTAAACAAATTAGAGTGAATCTCTTACCTAAGTTAAAATATTTATAAAGAGTAAATCTGTTTTTAAAATTACGATATTATAGCAGATTCGGATAAGATAGGATCAGATAAACACATCTGTATATGATTGATTATATAGCTGTTAACCACAAATTATGAAACGCAGAAAATCTGTAGAATATCTATGCATTTTAAGGCTAAGTGTGAAATACCAGAGTTATTATATACATTCTCTAGCCATTGCGTATAATACTTAAGCATTCTTTAGAATGACAAGTGCTATTAAGGCAAAGTATAAAAAAAATATGCTAAGGATATTATTTAAAAGACTTACGTTCCTTAATTTTGTTGATGTTGGTTTGGTTTACCTCCTATTTGGTTGAAATTTCTTTCAACATTCTGTCACGTCCTCCATGTCCAATAGTCAAATGAATATCATGAAGTACTTACGATAACTCAGAATCCGTGGCGTAATACTGTACTGACGCTTTTTTGAAGGGATAAATGAGTTTACTTTTTACTTTTGTTTTCCAAAATATCAAACCACAGTAATTCAGAACCCAACAATCCCGGGGTTCCCTCATAGTGGTCATTTTGGCATTTTTACTTTATTTATTATTTCTGTCAAGTAGTTTCATTTAAAAGCAAACTGGTTTTAGCAGAATTAACTCGAATTTTGGTAGTTTAGCGAGAATCGTTGTTCCATGTCTATTGACCATGACTTCATTTCCAACACTCCTCTTGCTGTTCCATTTTCATGCAGCGAAGAATAGAACAAATTTTTGGTTGAACAAATTTAAGTAATCTATCTGTATATATAAAGAAGAAAGTCTTTCTGTTTTGTCCTCTTATAATTCAGTCACTACTAGAGCTATTGACACCAAACTTTCTACAATTCTTTTCTGGGTTCTGAAAAATGTCGGCGTCCACTTTTTTTCAAAAAATAAATGTTGCTAAAATCAGAGATATTAATTAAAACCTCGGAAAAACGGTAATTTTCGCCCTCTTTTTTCGAGTGGCAACAATCTTGCAAGCTGGAGATGAAAACCTGCTTTATTTCGAAAGTTCTTTCCACTGCTCGTTTTCAAATCCTAGAGTTTATTAATAAAAAATTCGAAGTTTTACAATGAAATAAAAATAGCACTGCTAAACATTTAATATATTATTCCCAATTCCACAAATTTGTGAGAAGCCATTTCGACTGTTCCCATCTTCGTACGACTTTAATCCGCCGAGATATTAGTTAAAAAACTTTGAAAACACTAATTTTCTCACTCATTTTTCTCAGTGGCAACAGTCTCGTGCGTTGGAGATAAAAATACTTTACTTCGAAAAGTGTTGCCACTGCTCGCTTTCAAATTGTAGAGTCTGTTAATGAAAACTTTGTACGTTTTACGAAATTTGTATATGTATATAAGAACGTGTGTTTGTTCCTTTGTTCGCGTTATTGATTTCTGATCCATTATGATCAATATTTTGACACATTTAATCGACTAAAATTGAATATAAGTGAAATATTGTATAGAACTTGAGCTTTTCCGACCAATCGATTAGAAAGCCAAAAATCATTAAAAACTGCATGCCAATGTTGCTGATATAATGAGAGAGAATTAGCAATTTTTCGATCGAAAATTTTTATGTGTGTTCCATATCGCATCAGACTGAAAAATGTATGACGATGATTCGATTTTTTATATCGTTATTAGAGAAGGTTTACAGAGGTATCATTCTCTCTGTTGTTAGAGGCATGACTCTCAATCTAACTTAAGTGCTGTTGGGTACTTCGGCTAGTAACTGCTAAGGACGAAAGTATGCATAGAGAGTTTTCGCAATGGCATCGGGTATTTCCGCCAGTATTGTATGTTTTGACACTTAAGAACAAAGTGAAAAATACAAATGGAAAATACTGAGTCAAAGGCGAATGTTAAAAGTCACGTGTCTTGCCACGTGATATTTGAAATGAATCGGATATGTATTTCATACTTTCTTGATTGATCATTTGGCATTCTATAGGATGCTTAAGAAATTTCTGAAATATTAATCGTTTAATTCACTGCCTGCCAGTTTTCGGCATTCTATAATAAGCCTAGGTATTCTCTAAAATGCCACCTTTTATTCATATCCGGTAATGTAGCTAACGTGCAGATAGTTTTAAGAGTAACACTTGATTAAAGTCGGAGTTCAGGTTTCAGATGAATTACACTTATGTCTTACAATCAAGTAAATAATTTCTAGGTGCCGTGAGGCTTATTCGTTAGCGGTACTATTGGTGATTCTTGTTCTAGCCATGCGGGACTGTGAATGATTGTCGTATGTTGACAAAGTGAAAAATAAAATGATACAGGTCATTTTGTAACAAATTAATCAACTTTCTGTCATATCATTGATCGCAATGCAGTTAATTAGAATTTAAAAAAAATCTCCAGTGCACAAGACTGTGTATCGGAAATTCTAAAGATATTCTCATTTTAAAATTATTTTGCGATGTTGCTGTTGAACTGAATTTTATGGTTTAAGTGCGAAGAACATGATATTTAATAAATAAAGGTAACACACAAAATGTTGAAAAAACGCCCCTTTGGGCGTAATGTAAAATCTGAAAACTTTCGGATTTTTAATTCTTAAATTATTCTTTCACATTTTTTGAATACACTTAAAGCAAAATCATATAGTGCACATGCACAAAATACTCTTTTGTTTTCTTACTACACACGTGAGATACATAGTATGCATGTTCCAGATAGTCACTTTTTAAAAACCATTTCCGAAACTATAAATGGACGCACCAGCGAACTTAATATGAAAAGGAATTGGCTCAGTGTATGTAAAATGTGTGGTAATATATAGTTTCGCAAGTCAAACAGTGCCTGTTTATTTGTTTAAAATATCTGATGTGGATGCAGCATGACTTCCTTGTACGTCCTATTAAATTATACACATTTCTGCCTGCACTTCATTTAAATGTATTTCCTCGAATTATTCTAACTTATTACCCGATCTTTCGAGGCCAGCTGGAAATGACATTCCAAACTGCAAATTTTGAAATGAAGTATTCCTGTCAATTTTTGTCGTACGGAAGTGAATCTCCTTGTGTTTTATTTTTTATAACGAGTACAAAATTTTCCTAAA
>KK122519.1:14245-39324 GCA_000611955.2 Stegodyphus mimosarum
TGCAGATTTCAATTAAAAAGGGAGATGTACAAATAGATTTAATAGCAGTTTCATGTACCAAATTTCAACGTTCTATGAGTAATCGTTTTTGAGTCGCACAAACTACATATGTACTCACGTACATACAGACGTCACGAAAAAAATCCACTTGTAATCTATTTTATAATCTATTTTTGATAAAAAAAAAGAGTAATTTGTTCTGGTCCTAAGTACAGTCGTCACACAAAAACATTGACGGAGTGGATTTAGAAATGATGAAGATGGGTATTTCCTTTGAAATATGATAACTGAAATTTTTCACGATGCAATACGTACTTAATATAAGGAAGCGTAAAGGGGATATTAAATTTTCAGGGGCTTTTCCCCCTTCCTTTCTTCGCTCTCGGAGCTGAAGAAGAAAGTGTTCAATTTTTTAGTTCTATCTTTTTTTGGTTTAGAAGCATTTCTATTGGAATCCAGTTTTTCAGCCTCATGCGGTACTACAAATGTAACCACAGCATCTGACGCTTATTACTACGGCTCCTATTATTAGTGGCCGAGAGGCTAAGACCACTGAATGCTGGTAGTTAGACCTGGATTCGAACCTAGGCAAACGGAATGGCAGCATGGTTGGTTTTCGTGGTTTCCTCATGTGTAACGCGAATGCGAACTACTCTCCTTTAAAAAGTCCTGTACTCACGCAGGTACTCTTATGAGCTTTACAATATTCAAGCAACTTTACCTAACTACTTGTTTAAAGATATAGTTTTTTCTGTGTCGTTTCGTTCTTTGTTTAACCACAGCAGTCTTTAATTGTATCGATTGTAAAACTTTTTGATAACAGATTTTTCAGACAGGGTTTGAAAAACTTTTTTTCTTATTTAGAAAGAGAAATTAAGATGCTTTAAAGTATATATATTTTTCTTTTGGTTATTAAATATCTCTTTTAAGAACGATATTTAAACAACAATTTGATAATTATCTGACATTTATTAAATAACAAATGTGTTAAATTAACTTTATTTTCTTTAAGTGTTTTGAAGTAAAACTTCATGCTTCGTTATTTCATTTAAAAATCACCCATTAGGTAGGTCATTTGCCATTGCAAAAAAACTACTACAGATAAAGTGCATAGTAAAACAACCGCGTGATGTACATCAAGCGTAACGAAACAGGTTTCTCATAATGAGAGTATTTAATGATAATGTTCATCAAGAGATTTCCTGTTGTTCGTTAAATTACAAACCCTTATTGCTCCTGTCATCGCTAATAGGTTTCATGCTAATTGAATCAGAAAAGCAAATGAGATCATAAAATTAATTTTTGTACTTGAGAAATTTTACAAATGTTACTATTAATTAAATTTTTATTAGCCCAGAAAGTTAGCCCAGAAAGGCTAATAATTTCCTTTTGGCATTTTGCGTCGATTCACTATAAATGTCGGTTCACGTTTCAAATTGATGCCACCAAATATTAGAGCCCTGCATTATAGTTAAGGAAATTAAATAATGACGAATCTGCATGAACGCATGTATGTTTCTCGCACTGTGAAAAAACAACGTACCTTAGAGATATCAAATTTTGAATAACGTGGTTGTCCATTCGAATGTGGGCAACTGGAAGACAAAATTTTTAATTCGTTTTTAAAGCAAACGGGCAATTCTCCCAGAAGGGCTATTAATTTCGTTTTTCCATTTTGCGTTGAGTATAAACGACGAATCAGTTGATGAATTGTCGCTTCCAAATATTAGAGCCCTGTATTATATTTAAGCAAATTAAATAATGAGAATCGGTATAAATGTCTGTATGTTTCTCGCATTGTGATAAAAAAACGATACCTAGAGCTATCCGCTTTTGAATAACGTACGTCTCCATCCGAATAATGGCATCTGGAAGCCCAAATTTGGAATTTTTTTTATTACCTCTTTCCTATTTTGTAAAGCATTTATGAATTTTTGATTAAGAAATTTCGACGATTTCAAAGCGAGCAACGGCAACACTGTAAGAAAAAAAAAACATTTTTATCTCCAGCGCGCTAGATTGTATACCGGAAACTCTAAAAATTATTAATTATTAATTATCACAAAATATTTAATAGTTATGCTTTGTTAAATATTTGCGATATTACTGTTGAATTGAATTTTATGGTTTAAGTGCAAAAAAACATGATATTTCATAAATAAAGGTAACACCCAAAACACTGCAAAAACGTTCCTTTGGGAGTAATATAAAATCTAAAACCCTTCAGATTTTTTTTATTATATCTTCCATATTTCGTCTAACATTAAAGAATTTTTTATTAGTAAACTCAACTATTTCAAAGCGAGCAATGGCAACACTGTACGAAAAAAAATTAACTCCAGCACTCGAAAATCTGTATAAAAAATTCTAACGATATGCTCTTTTAAATGTTTTGTGATATTGCTGTTGAATTGAATTTTATGGTTTAAGTGCGAAGAACATGATATTTAATAAGTAAAGGTAACACACAAAAGGCTAAAAAACGCTCCTTCGGGCGTAATGTAAATTTTGAAAAGCTTTCAGATTTTTATTACTAACATTTTTTGGCTAGATATTTTTTGCTGACGTAATTTGATTTTTGTATCTTTTTTTAATTAAATATAACCAGTTGCATTTGATTTACCTGATTAACTGGCTTAAATGTAACAAATTTGACTGAGATCTTACGGCAATAACATAACTGTATAAATTGAAAATAAATAAATAAAAAAAAGATTAAAAAAAAACTTCAGATTTTAAACTACGTTCAAAGAGGCATTTTTTTAACATTTTGTGTATTACTTTTATTCATTAAATATCATGTTCTTCGCACTTAAACCATAAAATTCCGTACAAGAGCAATATCGCAAAATAATTTTTAAATAAGCATGTCGCCAATATTCGGGTGGAAACGTTCAATATTCAAATTTGATGGCTCTAGGTACTGTTCTTTTCTCACAGTGAGAGAAACATACAGACATTTATGCAGATTCTTCACTATTTAATTTCTTTAAATATAACACAGGGATGTAATATTTGGTGGCAACAATTTGAAAAGTGAAACAACGCTTTTTAGTGAATCAACGCAAAATGCCAAAACGAAATTAATAGTTCTTCTAAACAAATTGCCCCTTTGTACTAAAAATTTATGCTTTTATGGTAGTAACCTTCTGTCTTCACAAAAAACTCCACTAAAAGTATACAGTATTTCCTCGCCTGATCCTCCTAGGTTTTCAGTGCTGGAATCTGGAGATACCTCTCTGAAAACTCAATTCCTCGCCCTTCGTGAGGAGATGATGTTACAAATAAACAAACAGACAGACGCGCATAGATTTCAGTATTATAGATCTCAACGCGAGTGATTTGACTCACATTGATGTTCAAACTAAAAAGACCACTAATTTTATAATATCCTCTATTGTTTCAAAATTTTCTGAAAATTTCCTAAGACTTGTTTGTTTTGAAGTAATCTCTCAGTTTCTCTCTGCGTTTAGTGAAATACTGTGATGTCATCACAGGATCAAAGCGCTGGAGGACAGATCGTCTTCCAGTTGTTTAATATGCGCAAGACAACTTTGATGGAATTTAGATAATTTAAATGAGTAGCATTCCTTAAGTTTTCTCTGCCACTTGGTACATTATGTCAAAGCTTTCAGAAATTGTTAATTGAAACAGTATATTGCGTTTATATGTTTCCTTAGAATAATGCAGAAACGCGTTAATCAGGAATTTAGATAATATCTGAGTTTCGCCTCCCAGACTAGCGGCTATGGGAGCCGGCTGTGATACCAGAGGGCCTGGGTTCGAATCCTGGAGAAGGCATGGCTGTAACTGTCCGTCCCTTCAAAGGAGGCAAAGGTGGTCCACCTATTAGGTGCCTCCATAATAAAGTGACCAAAGCATCTGGCCTTAGTAGTGGCCAAGGCGAAGTCGGCTTAGGGCCTGCCATTGGAATAACAACAAAAAAAAAATATGTGAGATTCTGCTGTAGGTATTAAAACTACCAAATTAATTGTCCTAAAAATTGCTTTAAAGGCTTTTGCTAGGATAATTGTTTTTAAGTTTTACTGAAACTTACTTTACATAGATTTAGTTAGATAGTTTACTTGCTTTACTTTATATAGATTGCTCAGATAAAGACGCCATGCCAATTAACAATATGCGAAAGAAAATTTAAGTGCTAGTTAGGTTAAGTGAAATTCATGTCTAGCGGGCCAAAAGCTGGGAGAATTTAACCTTATTTGGTGGAAACTGCAGCATTTCTCTTTTGCTGTTCTTTGATTTATAATGGTTAGGTTGATGACTTTGTAGCACTTAATAACAAGGAACAGGCTGTGAGCAGGTCGCCTAATTGTTAATGTTATCATCGAGTTAGTTTATTGACCTCCTATGTTGTACATTCTAGTTTTAGTTAAAGTTAGTCTAGTCACTCTTTTTGGCACACTAGTTTCCTTTAAAAAGTCCTGCACGACATTTCTGCCCTTAGGCTGGTACCCTCATGTGCTTTACCATATTCAAATAACTTTGCCTAACTATTTGTTTAAAGATGTAGTTATTTTCTGTAACGTTTCGTTCTTCTTCTTTGCTCTCGTCTTTAATTTTTATAGATTGTAAAATTTTTTGATAACCGAATTTTCAAAAAGCGTTTGATAAACTTTTAATTACATTATTCGAAGAGAATTCAGAAACATTTTTCAGAGAAAGAAATTTAGATTCATCAAAGAATCTTTTTTTTTCTTTTGGTTGTAAGGTTTATCCTATTTTAACAGTTATCTTTAGTTTAAGCCACTTTCCTATTCCTTCTTTTTTCAGCTTACAATTTCCTACCAGAATGTGTTTTTAGAATCGCGTTTAATGCAAATGAGTAAGAGTGGTTTTTAAGTCGATGTTTCTCTGACTGAGATACAAAGCCAGAGTTTCTGACTAGCACGCGTTCGCCTTTTGACTACGTATCTCTCTAAGCTATTACTACGCTCAGCCGTATTTCAGGCCCTTGATAGCTTCGCCAGCTTACTTGATATTTAGGCGTAGAATCTTGATAGTTTCGGTTATATCTTTTTAGCTAATTAGTTAAATTTGATTTCTTATCACTTTGAGTTCAAGCCCAAGTGGAGGCTTTGCTGTATGCTTTGAGAAAGGAGCCGACTGTACACTCTTATTTTGAATAATAAAGTGTAATTATCCCTTCTTGAGTTTTATGTCTCTGTTCTCGAACTCAAGGTATTATTCACTTATCTGTTCACGAGGTGCCTACACATTTAGCTGTTAGATAAAAGAGTGGAACCCTACATGATTATTAACTACCTCTTTCAAGAAAGATTGTTCAATAACAATCCGATAATTATCTAACGTTGATTAAGTAATAAATGTTAAAGTGTGTTTGTATAGTTGTTAAATTTAGTAGTTAAAAGTAGAGTTTGTTAAATTTTAAATCCCTGTTTGGGGCGCGTTAATTGTAGTAAAGGCGCCGATAATAACTCGCTAATTCTAAATACTTAATTCTTCATGAAGTACCGGTACATAGGCAAGAGTAATTCAGTATTGAAATCATAGTATATATATATATATATGCCAAAAACATCCATTCAGAACTACTATTATTGCACTTAGTTCATATATATTACTTTTAATCGGAATTTTGGCACAAAATGGCGTTAGCCCGAATAGGGTATTAGTTTCCAAACAAGATTTTGCTTCGTTCGCTATAAATAGATATACCACTTTTCAAATTGTTGCCACCAAATATAATCATCCTGTATTATTTTTAAGAAAATTAAATAATGAATAAACTGCATATATGTATGTTTGTTCCTCCCATTGGGAAAAACGACGGTACAGGGCCATGAAATTTTGATTAACCTACTTCTCCACCAGAACAGGGGCACCTGGAAGTTCGGATTTTGAATTTCGAAATTTATATTTCATATTTTGTAAATGTTTAATGAATTTTTTATTAACAATTTCTACGATTTGAAAGCGAGCAATGGCGACAATGTGCGGAATAAACCATTTTTATTTCCGCCGCACGAGATTGTCTGTACGAAATTCTAAATATATGCTATTTTTAAATATTTTGCGATTTTGCTACTGAATTTCATTTTATGTGGCGTAAATGCAAAGACCGTGATATTTAATTAAAAAATTTAACAAACAAAATATTGAAAATAAAGAGACAGAAAAAGTTTGCAAACCATTTTACTAAAAAAACTGACATTAATATGACGAACTGACAAAAGACCCCCCCAAAATGGAAAAAAAAATGTATGCCAACACTTATTACTGCATCGGGAATTCTAAACATATGCTACTATGCTACTTTTAAACTTTTTGTAATTTTACTGTTGCACTGAATGCGCCATAAGTGCGAAAAAAATGATGCCTAATAATAAAGCTTAAAAGACAAAAAGAAATCAGTTGAAAGCTAAAAAGAAATGTGTTAGCAGGAGCGAGTGCAACAGCAGACAGGTAGACTAGAGCTCAGCGAGAGCGTAAAAATAAACCTTTACGAACCCTTTTGGGGGACCATTAAAATCTGAACCTTTCAGCCTGATCTTTTCTGTTATTTTTATTTTAGCTGATAAAATGGCCATTGGTACAAAAGGTTTAAAATATCTGTCAGTGACAAAAAAATTTTAAAGTATTTAAAAGATAATTTTGAAATACTTCAGACAGAACGCTAGAGTACCTTTTTCTTTATTTTAATCATACTTTCACTTGAATCAACAAATTTCAATGTTTTATTTATAGCAGTAAAAAATGCATTTGGTGAGAAAGAATTCAGAAGTAGTGGGTTGATCTACAGTAATTGAAAAGTGATTAAAAATAAACGAAAGCTGCTTTACCTGAATTCTTAGTGGGGCACACTTTTAGACATAGCTAGCTACAAGTTCTCTCGTTCAGCACTTCACCTGATCCATGACAGCTTTCATGACTTCATGGAAATTTTAGCCTTGCCATCTCGAAACCAGTCTAAATATTTACACATTAACAAATAGGTAGAAAAATATAGGTAAAGATTTAGCAACTTAGAATGTTTAAATACTTTCTAACCTGTTTATCAAAGCTGTGATATTACAAAGTAGTGTGAAGTTTACTTTTCTTGGCCTTGTCCTAAGATTATTTACCTATGTGATCTTCTCATTCTTAGTAAACCTTGGAAATGTCGTTATAAGATGCTAATTTTTTCCTTTGTTTGAGCTTAAGAACATGGCTGCTGTCATTGCATTGCAGTCTTGGTAACATTTCAAGATGTTTAATTGCTAAAATGTGGGCAGTATGATTGTGGGAAAAGCAAACATATTGCTCCATTTGATATATTTTTCCGTCTCACTCTTTGTTCAAGCACAGAAGAAGAAATAGTTTTATTGTTTTATATAATCCAAGGTCTATGTCGCTTAAATTTCAAGGTCCAAAAACCATTACCTTTTTCCTACCCTAATAATTATATTTTGCGCTACAATTTTGCGGATCTTTATTTTTAGCAGTGTAATAAACGTGAGCAGCGTAAAAAATTATTAATAAAATGTTGAAACGTGATACGCATTTGTTGCAGCATTAGATTATAATACTAGATAAAATATATCATCTTCGTTATAGCCAGTTTGGTCAAGATAATGACACTACAGTCATTGATATAAGAACAAACAAATCAAGAATACAAGTTTTCTCTCAATTGAATTGTTTATTACATGATAAATGCACCATTCTTCTTTTCTTAACTCTACACTTGTAGGAAGATTTAACAGAGAAAAAGACTATTTATCATTAATGATACTGGTTTTTGGAGGTTTATTATAAGTGTGAAGGTTAAATGTTACCCTATTATTGGCATATGTTTCAGCTGAGAAGGTCAACAATTCTTGACTTTGTCTATTTACTGTCGAAACTGAGGAACACTTTCCTCATTGAGGATAAAATTATCTTAAAAAGCGTTTTGAAATGTATTCTGAATATGATAATATCATCGATAATGTATAATATTTGATTGTGGGTTTTAAATCTTAAAACTTTGTACTTTTACCTAACATTCCTATTTAGAAATATCCTATGTTTGAAAATACATAAATATTTAGATACCACTTAGAATAGCGACTGGAAATAGTAGCACTTAAGATAATTCGATTGAGTTTTTGTGCTTTCATAATGTTATGGAATTTGCAAAAGAATGTCGCGCAGTACGTTATGAATCCAACTGCCAATGTATGACTCAAATAATAATTCAAATGTTATGTAAAGCTTAATGTTTCTGTTGTTGACATATATTCTAACTGATTTAATTTCCATAACATATTTTAAAGTACACAAATTATTCGTAAGAGCATGGAATTTCTTCTTCTGGCATAATATGATAACACTCAGAATATATTTTTGATAATTATTCAAAGTAATTAATGTAAATTACTTGGAGAAAATGTTATAAATTATTCAAGATTTATTTAAAAATCACTCGAAATATTTAAAAGGAAATGGAATATTGAAAGCTCGTATTCCTTTAAGCATAAGTACAATTTATTCTTATGTCAATCGTAAAGATTTCATTCTAATACAATTTTATCAACATTCTCTTAATTTTAAATCCTTCAAAGCATCTTATATCAGAACTATTTTAACTTAGAAAAGAATTCAGGTGTGCAGAATTCTTATAAGAATCGCAATGTATCTGAAAATTACCATATATAGTATACTTGTTATGCTTATATAAATCTAAATACTTAGTTTTCAATAAAGATGCTTTTTATATTTCAGTCAACTATTCCAAAGAATAATGGAAACATAGTTCCAGCGTAATTTTTTAGATTCTGGAAATCAGTTTTTAAAAGTGTTTACATCTGAAGGCAAAAACTTATGACATGACTTATTTTTCTGAAGCAAAACGTTTAGGAAAAGTAAATTAGAATCTTTATTGTACAGTTATATTCTTATTTACTAAAACGTGTTACTTTAAATTATGTAAATGTTACGTTACCTTTAAATATTTTCTTATAATACTCTTTTTAATTTAAAAGGAAATTTAATTATTGAATATGACTTACAAGTATGGCTTTATCGAAATAATCTAGTTACTTTAATTGTTATTTTTCCTTCAGTATTTACGAAAAATAAACTGTTAACAAACACACACAATTTATTCAACTTTTGAACAAACACCAAGTTATGTATACTTTATTATACAAATACAAAATTATACATACATTTTTAAAAAAATGCAAAGTTATACTATATTATTAAACAAATGGATTTTAACAAATACAAAAAGCGTTTAAATAACACATTTGTAGTCTGAGGTATATAAAACATAAGTAGAGACTTAGAGTTATTAAAGAACAGAACAAAGCTATTAACGATTTGAAATTACTGCGTAGATGTTTTTCTCTATCTTAACTTTTAAAAACAATTTTCACTTAGCATACAAGTAAACATGTAAGCAATTTTCTCCCACCTCCCCGCGATCGTTCGTGGTTAATTGGAAGACTAACCGGTTAGTAATCGGAAGGTCCGGAGTCCGGATTACGGCCAGTGAGTAAGTGATTTTTTCCGTTCCTGTTTTTAAAAATAGATAAGCACTCAAACGTTATGACTCTAACGAACACAGTTCTAGAGGACAAGATTTAAATCCACTGTTTCTGTAACAAGAAATTCTAAAGATTATATTAGCTACTTTGCAATATATAAATAAATAATTCAAAGCCAAGGCAAATAAAAAATAAATTAAAAAACAGTGGAAGTAATAAAAAGTGATAAAAAATAAATACACGAAGGAGTAAATCACTTAATGCAGCTAACACTATCCTAGAGGTCAGTTATGGATCTACAATTCTTGTGGTAAGAAATGTTCAAGTTAGATTAGATATTTTATAATAAATATACCAAAGTAAAAAAAATATTAAAAATAAAACGGAAATAAATCATAATTGCTGCATCAAATAGTAGATATAGCTTCTTACTCTGCAGTTCTTATGTCAAGCAATGCTAAGGCTAAATGAGTTATTTTACAGTAGTTATAAATAACTTAGCCAAAGTTAACGGTAATTTAAGAACATATTTTAAAATGCAGATGAAATAATGAAACAACATATCTGATGTGGACACCACATGACTTCCTCGTACGGCATATTAAATTATACACATTGCACTTCATTAAAACTTACTTCCTCCAATTTCATTAGAGATATAATTCTCATTCACTCACTTCAGTTCTCACATCACTTTAAGGCAAAAATACACAAAAACTCGAAATATCTTCGTTGAAAATTGTAAAATACAGAAGTCTAAAATACGAAATACAGTAAAAAACAGTTTAAAAGAATTTTTGAACAATTAAAATTAGAATTTCTATGCAAAGCAAGCAATTCGGTTGGCGGGTAGGAAGATAAAATTTTCGGTCTACAAAACTGAAAGTTAAATTTTAGTCTCACTGGGCTAAAAGATGCAAATGTTTTTCAGTCTTTCCTCAGTTCATGATAACCAAGTTTCAGGTTTCTTAGTAAGGTAATTTATACAACTTTTTGTCTTTATGAATTGATACATTTATAAGTAAACTTATATCTATATACTTAAAATTGTGTTTCAGTGTGCGCATATTATAATTATTATAACCTAAGATAAAATTTTAATTACTATTTTTAATAGTTAAATGTCTGTATAAGTTCTTGACTTGAAGTTTTTTAGCCCACCAGCGGCCGAGCGGTAAAGACGCTGAACACTGGTAGTTCGGTCCAAGGTTCGAATCCCGCGAACGAGCTGGCTGCATGGGCGTTTTCGTGGTTTTCCCCATGTGTAACGTGTATACGAGCCAGTTTCCCTTAGAAAGTCCTCCCCGAAGACATCCCTCTCTTTAGGCAGATAGCCCTCGTGTGCTTTGCCATAACTGAATAACCCATAACCCATAAAGTTTTTTAGATAGCACTTTAAAACTTGTTTTGTAGTAATTATCCTGCAATAAGGAATTATTATTATTCTATTATTTATAATTATCCCATCATGTTTTAATTATCCCACTATAAGTAATTAAAACCCGTTTGTATTGAAAATTTAAACGGATTTATATTAAGTACTTAGTGACGTTTTAATTTAAAGTTATAAGGTATTTTCTCACTCTTTTCTGCATGCCTTCGTGGTGTAACGGTAGCACATATTCGAGAAGTTCAGTTTCGAGTTCCGGCGAGGGCACTGCTCATTTCTTCAACTTCCTGACATTGAAAATAATCTAATAAATCTACAGTGGCGCTCGAACTAAAAGGTGGTGGATGACGATTCTTCACGGATTTAGGATTTGGCGACTGCGACCCCTAATCCTTAATCGCCCTTTAAAAGGGGAAGTAAATACGATATTTTCTCTCTCGTGGTGTAATGATTAGCACACTCGGCGCTTATTCGAGACATCCTGGTTCGAGTCCCGGCGTGGGCATTGCTTATTTTTCTCTTCACTTGCTTCAAAAAAAATCTTAATGATTCAATAGAGTGATTGTAAATTTATAATATCTTTTAATGGTTAATTTAGTTACGTTTTAAATGCATTGTAATTATATATATATTAACGTGTTATAAACTGCATACAATGTATATACATCTTCTTGTCACGTGTATACTAATAGATATTACTCTGTAAATACAAAAACTATTGTACATGAACAGAATCTCTACCAGCTCAAGCATGGTTTAATTGTGATGGAGCACCAGGGTGCCTAGGCACGAGGCCTTGCCCCTTGTAGAACAAATTTGAAAGTTTCGAATAAATTCTACAAAATAACTAAATGAAAGTTCCTAAGTACTTATAGTAATGAAGAATAAACTCCGAAAGTTCAAAATTAGATGGAGAACTATAAAACTCAAACGTCCTGGAAAATAGAGGCGAAAATATTGTTCAGATATACGAATTTTCAAGAAGTAGATGCTTTGTTTAATCCTTGCTTTCGGCGCACTGTATAAGCATCACGGCAGCTTGGAACCCTGCTTGCAATTTTTCAGCTGCTGTTATGACATCCCTTATTTTGCTCATGTGAAGTACAGTCTTTTCTAGGATTTCGTGAATTTTTTCATCGAATAGTCAGTTGTAAGCATCATTTAGATCTCCCGAAGGTGGATCAATTTTGCCCTTCAATTTTTCGCTGTAGAGAGGCCTCCCTTGCGCCTTTCTGGAATTGTCTTCCCTTTTAATTAAAACTTATTAGCAAAATCACAGATTATTTTTTTAAAAAAAGGTATATCTTTATAATTCCCGATAGAGTGTCAAGTGCCTCCATGCATTTATTTTATATTCGCTAAATTATTTCTATAAAATCAATACATGCTACAATATTTGGTGACAACATCCCTTTATTTGAAAAGTGATACGAAAAAAAAAATGTGAGGCTCGAGATTAATAGCGACACTGGCGCTAATACAAATAGATGCAAAAATCAATAAATAAAATATTTGATGTATTACATTACTGGGATTTTATGTGTGGTATGCATGCATAAAAATTTCATGTATGATAATACCAGATGTTTTACTATTAAAGTGCAATTAATCTTTTTAGTTTATTATTCTTCACAAATTACTTGAAAAAGAAGGATAATCATGTAATAAAATAATCAAAAGGATAGTCTAATTATTTAGTAAGCCTGCTTTAAAAACTCATCTTTAATACGAAGAATTAAAATTACGAAACTCCTCAATAAAATCCTTTCAACTGAGAGTACGATATACGCGATTTTATTGATGCTAAATATTTAGACAGTGATTAAAAAACAATTCTCAGATTAGTGCTATTACAAATATATTCGCTCAGCAGATTATCTAATAATTCATAATCTCTTTATTTTCGTTACATCATGTTACGCTCAGAGACAGAAGGTCAGTGCATATTAAGAATTTTTCCATTAAAAAGGTCAGCTTTGGAAATGAGGTTATGGTGAAGAAAGCTAGCAAATGGGCCTCGCGGCGGTAGGCCTAGGTCAGCGGGCGCCTATTTCGATGTGTGTTACCTGAAACTAGGCCTCTGTATCATATCGGGGTCATTCTGGCTACGTATCGTCTTCAGACATCATCAATGAATACCGAGAGGGAAAAAGATCTATTATCTACATCTGATGGGCGTTTGTAAATCCGGTTTTATTATCTAATTGAAAAAATTTCTCAGTTTCGGAAGACGGAAGTTTTTTTGTATTACTACGCACACTGCCCACAAAAGTCCTTGCCTGGCTTTCTTTTCGCAACGGCTGGTCATGCACATATACTTCAAAAATCACAAAACATATATATCACAAAAAAATGTTTTATGTGACGCAATTATTCATTGTTGCCAAGTTTACATTTAAAGAATTTAATTTTACGAAAATTAGGAAATCTAATTTTCCTAAATAAAAGCATTTTAGCTTGCTTTCCTAAATATAATAGTTGGGTCCTCCAGTCCCAATACTTTTATTTAGGACAATTTTGTGCTCGTCAAAAAATAATAATAATAACAATAGTAAAAAGAACATTACTTTTTCTTATTACCTTATGCATGAGGAAAACAACGAAAATCTGATGCGCCCGCCATACTCAGTCATCAAGAAGAGAATCCGAAGTTAACTACTTTTGCCCTTCCCGCAACTGGTAGACCCATAAATTCACAAGTTTAAGGAAATATCAAGAAAGTTAAAATTCATTTAGTATATTTTAATTATTTTTTAAAAAACAATACGTATATTATGTACAGAATAATTAATTATGCATAGTTATACAGGGCTTCTTTGTTAGTATTTGAATGATGACTAATCCATCTATAAGAATCCTTATTCTACTTCGGTGACTGGATTGTTCAACTGCATATTATTTCATCCACTCTAATCTATTAAAAGTTTTATTGCATGAAACTGAAATGTTAACTTGCTTCAGAAAGTTAAACTACACAAAAGTGCTTAGGGTGGATTACAGTCTTCCCTAAAAAAGGTCACATTTCATGGTCGAAAAACTCAATGGTGAAATCTGAATACCAAATTCGAGAAATGTGTGTAAATAAATCTAGTGTTTAATCCCAAGTTCTTTGGTTAATCCTACTGAAAAATATCAGAAAGCTTGGAACATTTTTCACTGAACCGACGCTATTCAGAATTTCTTTTCTAGGACAATTAATATTCTTACAACACAGTGTTCAAGAAATAAAGGTGATTACAAACTTTATTTACTTAAGTACTCATTCTAAATATAGAGGTTTTTCTTTATATTTCAAAATTTCTTAGGAATTAATGTAAAATATAAATATAATAAACAATCGAATCCTATCTAGAGAATTTGGGTAGAAATTAGCGATACCATTGCTCTTAAGCGTGATGCTTTAAAGCATTTATGTATGAGGAAAATAATCTATTATTTGCTATAATGATCTTTGTAAGTGCTGATGCGAAGATTCATCAGAACAAAGGACAAAAAACTCCGCTTTGTTTCATTGTCTTTATCTCTTAAACTGTTACACAAGAACTTTTCATGACATTACCTCGTTCGTAGACTCTTTTTTCGTTCCGATTACTCTTTGTTTCCATTTTTATTTATGTATTCTATTATTTATTCTTTTCCCCCTCGAGGTATTGTAGAACTGCCATTAATCGAGATTCGATTAACTAAAGGCGAATCATAAACATAAAGTATTGTTATTTTCTTATAATAAAGTCTCCATTATCCGAAATATTGGTTATCCGAATAGGCTAAAATTTGTTCGAATAAATATCACCGGAAATTCTCTGAAATTTCTGGAACTTAGGTGAAACACGTTATGATGGAGGAGATTTTGTTTTCCATATCTCTTAATCGATAATTAATTTCATGTGACTCTGAAACTTCGTCTTACCAGTATATACATATATATATCTTGCTTGTCTAATAAAAGCAAATTTCAGAGAAGTACTGATGTAGGGACACAGACGTAGAAGCATAGAAATGCTGATTGAGAAAATACTTAATACTTAAACCGTAGAATTCGTAAAGACTAAGAACTTGGTAGTCGAGGCGGTTCCAATTCCCTTTTTAATTTCAATTGAGATTTGTGGCCACAATCACTTGGAACTCTAATCGTTCCTATTTCCAAACCATTTAAGATTTTGATACATTTTCGATAGGAAGGGAGCCCAGCGAAATTACGTACGAGCAGTGCACAGACAGAAGCTAAAGTGCGTAGTTATACAACATGGAAGCACGTGAAGAAGCAGGCTTTGGTTTGAGTTAGAAAAGTTTCAGTTCTCAGAGTTTAGGTTCCCAATGACTACGCCATCAGCGTTACGCAAGCTTCACAGCATAGATTAATCTGGAAATGACGCAGTCCAGAAATGTTGTTATTATTTTTCGAATGAAGACGGGAATAAATGGCTATTATTAATTTATTATTTGAAAGATAGATATGTTATATTTTACACACACACACATATATATATTATAATTTCCTAATTGTTTCTTGATTCACTGTCTTTTCCAAAGAATTTTTTTGGGGAGGAGGGGGTTGAAGGGCTTAACGCCGCCTTACACTTGTAACAATGGTATATTAGATGTTTTTTAATGCAATCTGTAGATAATAACTGAACACATAAAACAACGTTAAATAAAACACATCACCCAGTACAGAAATAGAATGGAAATGATTAACGATTTCTCAGGGCATTTATAAAAATAATTCTGAAAAACCCTGCACAGATTCCTATTGGAACAGTCGCAACTGTGTAATATACTGGATGGTCTTATCCTACTTAGGCATACTAAATATCACCGTACATGCATGGATTTTTGGTCATGCCTTTAGACTGTTAGACTGAGATTGTTATCTTCATCGGTATTAATATTTAGTGTTGCTGGCTGCCGTATCATTGAGCCCGAGTTAAAATCGTGGCGAAAGCATGGCGTTTATGAGTGTTGTAGTGCTTTTGCGGCATGGGAGTACATAAACTACACTAAAAGCCAAACACTCACCACTCTTTGAAATGGTTTGGTGGTAGAGGAAAAGGGGTGGAAGAACCTTGAACCCGGCATTTTGCTTCAGAATTGTAACAGAACTAAGTGGTACTCCCATTTCTAAGATCCCTATGCCAACGACAGACGCAATCCAGCGTTTCTCGTTCACAATAAAATACGGAGACTTGATTTGATGTTATACTGCTAGAGAAGTGAAGTACCACAGAAGATTGAGTGTTTGTAAGTTCCACTCCTTTGGAAGAGGAAAATGAATATGCATTCAGCGTGGACCAATTCAACGGACTTAATATGGTATTGTTCTTCTAAAGATGCATGACTGTAAAACTTGCATAATCAAGTTCAGTGTTTAAATATTTCTTCAGAAAATGTTTAAACAGCCAAATTTGCGCAGAGTCTTCTTATTATGTATTTACTTCTTAATGTTCCTATACTGCCACTTGCATATTAACGCCCCTTTAGATCTCCTCAGTACTTGCGGCTATGTAATAACGCCGAAGATGGAAACCTATGCGATAGTTTTGACTGATGGCTTAATCGAAAACGTGCGAGAGGAAAAAAATGTTACCTGTGACGGAGTTTCAACAAATCATATTTGGCAGTATCTGACTTTACTATTCTTAAACTGTATGCGTCATTTATTTCACATACAAGCACGATGAATAATTTCTTGGTGCGAATAACATTTCAGTACATGAAAATACATTCAAATTACAAATATCTACAAGTTTAAAGATTCAGCCAACGTCTTTAGAGTTCTGAACCCTCGTCGTTGGCACTTTCAAAAAGGCCTTTTTTTAAAAGTAAAATTATATTGCTGTTTGTCTGTAGACAGTTACTTAATGTTTTATAATTTCCATGTGAATCTACCTTGCTCAGAAAAGAGCTAATATTAATACAGTGATTACTGTAGCACTAAATTACACAACACTCACTTCTTTTACATCTATAGCTTTTTGACAGAACTAAATGCCTTCTGTTCTCATATCATAATGATTTTCTTTCAAATTTTTGTCCTCTTTATATAATTCCTCCATACAGATCATCCTTCTTCCAAAAAAAAAAAGGAGGCTTCCAAAAAATATTATATAGTAAATCAACATAAATAATCCCATGGATATTATTCAAATACGTGAAAGAAATATTCGTCATTAATTAAATTAATAAAGATGCATTCAGATGGATGTTATTACAAACACAATAATATTGATTATTTATGTTTCTTTTCATGAATAAAAAATTGGGAATAATATTAACTACAATAATATTACAATAGTGCTAAATAGTAATATTAATAAATATAGTAATAGCATATAATATTTATAAATACAATAGTGCTGTACTAATTAATATAATAATACAGTAATTCAATAATATTACAGAAATAATGTAATAAATACTATATTAATTAATGCAATACACGTCAATCGCATGCTGTATTAATAAATACAATAATACTACAAAAATAATAAACTAAACTGTCAATGTTTCGTTCATGAATATAGAACACCGTAAATATGCTCTGTAAGTTTAAAATATGGTAAAGTATTTTATCACGCGTTAAACAACTATCTTTATATCGCGAAACAAGAAGATCCAAATTACTTAAATAAACAGGAATTCCAAATGTCTTTCAAAATTTGTGTTTTTTAATTAATTAAATATAACTGCTATAATTAATTTAGCATCTAAGTTCAAAGCTTTACATTTTTAAATTTCTTATAAACGGTAATACTTATTTTAAAAGGAAGAAGCGGAAGGTTAACGTCCGATGAAACGGAACTGAAAAGTCTTAAATGTCCACCTACTGGTGAAAGGGAATTAATTTCGCACATCCTGTTCCAGTGCTTTCATTTTACGTTTTTTGTATACTGCTCTTTCCTGCGGGAATTCCGAAGTCTGATCGAATTGTGGTATCTTCGTTGTTCCCATTCTGTCAAGCAGAGATACTCCTTTTCTGAAAATAAGTCCATATCAGCTTTTCTCAATCACTTTAACTTAAAAGAAGCCTTGCAGTAATAATCAGATTTTACGGAATACTGGTGTAAAAATAATTGTTATTTACTATCCCCGCTGACGAGTAAGTAGTTTATAGAGCCATTAGGATTTATTTGGGAACAGGAGATATGAAAAATGAGCGATGCCCTCGCCGGGACTCGAAACACGGACCTCTCGAATACGCGCCGAGAGAGTTGACCATTACACCACGAAGGCTTATTAAGAAGGCGGGAGAAATACCTTATAAGTTAATTGCAAATATAATAATTAAATCATAAGCTTGTGAAAGGTGCTCCCATTTAGATTTTACGTACTTGAACTTTACACTTTATGGGAAGCTGCTTAAATGTAAGCATCCAGTAAAAATTATTCATAATTAGTTGGTGTATGTATGCATGTGTATGCATGAACCTATGTATGCATGCGTGTATGTGCGTATGTTTGTAAACTAATTAAACACACACACACATATTACTATAATAGTACTGTTAAACTGTATGGCAGGGGTGCATAAGGGAAAAGTGCCAATAATGCCTTTCATTTCAGATCAATGCAGTCTTGTATTGATTTCTTATTGAATTCATGTAAGTAACTTAGAAAATAAAAATGCAGCATTATAACTACTTCTCCAAACTTGCTGCTGCTCAGCGCATTAAAATGTTTAAACTAATGCAACTAACATACTTTTACGCATTTTGTATTTTTTTAGTAGAATTGTGATTAAATTGTTTCATTTCCTCGCACAATGCTGCGCGCGACGAGTTTTAAGAGAAAGCTAAGCCGAAAAAGTAAAAATACAGCAGCACGCGCATTTAACATTTTAATAAATAAATATCTCGTAATTGTACTGTTTTGCTATCTAGAAAAATCGAGAAAATAGATTTTACCAGAATGTTCTCGTGCGTGATTAAAAAATTATAAAAGCCAAACAATCTCAATTCATTTGTTTATGAGTTGTTTTAAGTGAACTGTAGTTGTTTACTCAGTGCTGTTATTGATTGTAGCGAATTCACGGTGAGATCGGATTAGCTTTCTCTGTATTTCAAATTCAGTTCTATTTTATGGTGTAGTAGTTATATTTTAAATCTTATTATAAAGTTATATTTTATAATATAAGTTATGTATTATATAACTTCATAATCTTATCATAAAGTTACATCTTATTTCTAAAGTTGTATTTTAAATATCTCTGAGAAAATTTCAGCATTTTGTTTTATTTCTTGGGATAAGAATAAATTTTATTAAATAATTTCTGTACAGACCTTTTCACATACTATTTACAGATACCTTCTGTTGTATATTACTTTTGACATTATTTTACCTTCTATCCTGCAGCTAGTATCTTCTTCATTAACTACTGCAAGTTCATTTTCCACCTTTAATTTTAACCTGTAAACAGACGCGCTGAGCAAATGTAATTTTTTTGTACATTTCAACAAAAGAAAGCTAATGGGGTAGGAGGAAAAGAATAGTTGTAACACTCTTTGGGAGTAATGGAAAATAAATTCTTTCAAATGCAACTCAAAAGGGCCGCCGTGACCCAAACTGCATCGTACATTTACAACTCACTGTCAAATTACCTTCTGGATGTTGCTTTAACGCTTTCAGTTCTTTTACCAAGAAGCGAATGAAGTGCGGAAGTGAGATATTATTCAAATAATTGAGTGAAACACTCCTCGGTCGCTGAAGCGTATAATGAGGTGCTTAAAATGGATTTGGGATACGGACGCAAACATCTTTCTACCTTGACCTTAGATCGAAATGAACACGCTTCCTGGTTTCCAACTGAGCATCCTATAGTGTCCATCAACTGTGTAAAATGTACTTACGTTCTAATTGCGCCAAATACTACAAATACCTAAATTTGCCTCAGTCGCGATCGTGCATGGATTCTTCCAGCGTGTTACAGAGGGTGTTTATACATGTTTAAAACGATTTCGGGGTCGTTTATTTAATTTTTGGAACGTAAAGAAATTTTTTTAATGTTCAATCAGATAGCCATTTTTTCTGAATTTACAAGTCTGCATAATAATTTTCATGACAGATGGGCCCTTTCGTAAAATTTCCAGGGGTTTTGATTTCCATTCCTCTTTCACTACTTTCCAGACTCCATCAGTCATCAGAGGTTTACTCTTAGAAAGAGCTCTTTTCGAGACACCAAAGGCACAAAAGCTTATAGCTGAAACTCAGAGGATTTCGCAGGAATACGTTGAAAACGTTTGCGTGTGTGAGTTATCTTACTAGTCTGATAGTAACATCAGGACAGGCCCACGAAATTTATCATGGCAAAGAGTGCAAGATGAGAACCTTGAGCACCATACAGGTGACAATACAACTTCGCTCAGTTCCGACCCCCGATTTTGATGCAAAGCACCCTGGGGGGACACTTCCGAGGATCTCACAAACCTCTTCCCCTAACAGCAATCTCTCGAGAGGACTTTAGGCTCGCCGCATATTTAGAATGCCCAATGCCGCACGGACACTGTACATTTACAAACATCCATGGCTTCTTCGAGATTCGGACCCGGGGCCTTCACTACCGCAGTAGGCTCCCCTAACCGTTATACCGTCTGGGCGGCGTTGAAAAGGTATTTATACAATACCTGTATGAATCTTCATTTTTTGAGGAATGCAGTGGTACTTTTCGAAATATGATTTGTTGCTTTGTCTTGATCAAGTTTCACTGTCTCAAAGCCACTGGGATAAAGAAATGGAATTTCTTCTACAAATATCAGACTTAAAACTATAAGGTATTTCTCCCTCCTTCTTAGCATGCCTTCGTGGTGTAGTGGTCAGCACGCCACTGTCACTATCAAAGACCTAAATCAAATCAATCTTAAGACTTAAATTTAATCCGAATTAATAGGACTAGAATGACTAGCTCTAACTGGCTAGCAGTGGCCAGTTCAAATCGTAATTTCAAATAAGCAACAACTGACAAATTTGTTCAGTATATTTTGCTGATAAAATAACTATTTATTAAAAAAATATGAGTTATTTTAATTCACCAACTAACTCACTCCGCTGCTGCAGGGATCTGTAAATGTGCAGTCAAACACTTATAAGTTTTAGCATAAGTAAGCCAACTAAATAAAAGATGCCCATATTTTGAAATCCTCATTAATTTGCATTCTGGTGAAGACAAATGAAAAAATAGAGGATAATTATTACCATAAAAAAGGTAGCTAATTTTACTGCCAGTTTCACTGAATAATGAATATCTCCTTCCCAGGGGTGGGCACTAACCATTATAGGCGTTGACGTAAGCGGTGGACGCTTTATTATAAAGCCGCTTAATAGGTGGGCTACCATTGCCTGCTATGAAGGAAAAAACAATTCACATCCATGCCTTCTCCGGGATATCAGCCCAGGACCTTCGGTACGGTAGTCGGAGTTAGTTACCACTTTTTCGTCTAGGGGGCAACAAATAATAAGTAATTGTAGGATAATTTTAATTGCATTAAAACGTTTTATCCCATTGTTTGTCGTGATTCGGCTATGAAAAGCATTTTTTACATCGGTCATTCGTTGTTTTTATGAATCCTACGAAAGGATTTAAGTTTTATATATTTTTTGCTAAAATGGATCATGTGACAACAATTATTCTAATCTTCAAGCCCTCATGTTTGTAATATAGATTAGGTTGGTCTGGCATATTCTAGTCTAGGTCTAACTTAAACATGGCAAAACTCGTGAGAACTTAAGGGCGGGATGCCTTCATGAAGGACTTCCTAAGGAGAAACTGCTTATATTCACGTCATTCATAGAGAAATCCATGAAAACCAACCACGCAGCCATCCCGTTCGCCTAGAATCGAACCCGGGTCCAATTACATGTGTTCAGCTGTTTCAGTCATTCATAGATTATAGTTCGAAAAGGAACATTCGATCACAACACCGTATTTGCTTTCCATAGATCTTAATGAACTGAATGTTGCATGTTTCGAAAACATTTCAGTATGAAGATAATGTTTTTAAGCTTATTTTCAAGGTCAGTTGCAATATAAAGGATTATATCTCCGAGTAAATCCTGCAGTAGCTTCGGACTAATTCTGGAATTTGCATTTCACGTGCTGGTGTAGTAAACAAAGTTATTAAAGGACGTTGCGTAAAGACAGCTAAGTAACTCTTTTTTGCCCTTGACATTGGGATAGTATATAACAAAATGGCTAACAATCATTAACGCGATATTCTGGATACATTGTAAATACCCTGCCTTTGTTTGAGCCCATATTTCATGTATGTTGTGGCTTGTATATTTCGTTAAATATGCTTGTATAGCTTCATGAAAAAAAGGACAATACACAATACCTTAACGTAACATAAATCTCCAAAGAAACTGTTCTCTTTTATGTAATGACAAAGACAAAATTGAATGGATACCTGTTTGTCTTAGCAAAATATGCAATGACACATTATTAACAGTTTCTTGAAGCTGGAAAAGCCTATTCCTGCCCTAAAATAGCCTTTTAACATACTGGTTGACATCAGCATTTTCTATCCATTCATGCTGATAGCCAGGGGCGGATGTGGCTGTCAGGAATTTGGGAAATTTCCGGAAGAGTCAGTAACCAAAAGTTCGCTTTATTACCTAATAGATTAAAAACGGATGAAACGTTGATCGCAACTGCAGGATTCATGCAACAAAATAAATTCATGGGAAGAAAAAAACTTTAATGACGCTAAAAAATATAAATAAATAAATGAATAATGTTAAAATATAAAAAAAAAGAAAATCTGAAATTTTTCTGATTTTACGTTATGTCCAAAGGGGCGTTTTTTTAACATTTTGTGTGTTACCTTTATTTATTAAATATCATATTCTTCGCACTTAAACCATAAAATTCATTCAAGAGCAATGTCGTAAAATAATTTTAAAATGAGCATATCTTTAGAATTTCCGATACACCGTCTCACGCGCTGGAAGTAAAAATGTTTTTTCTGTACAATGTTGCCATTGCTCGCTTTGAAATCCTTGAGTTTGTTAATCAAAAATTCGCTAAAGTTTTACAAAACATGAAATCGATAATAAAACAAATTCCAAATTTCAAATTTGAGCTTCCAAATACCCACATTCGGGTCGAAACGATCAATATTCAAAATTGGATGGCTCCAGGTACCGTTGTTTTATCACAATGCAAGAAACATATATACATTTATGCAGGTTCTTTATTATTTAATTTCTTTAAATATAATACAGGGCGTTAATATTGGGCGGCAACAATTTGAAAAGTGAAACAACGCTTTAGTGAATCAATGCAAAATGCCAATATGAAATTAATAGTCCTTCTGGGCATATTGCCCCTTTGGACTAATAAATAAATTTAACTCGTCAACTTACATTCTGGAGTTGTCAGCTTATCGCAAATCCTAAAAGACGGCTACAATTCTTTACTCCACAGCATGAAATTTGAGAATTATCATATCTCACTATCCAGACGACTTTATAAGGATTTGTACTGTAAACAAGTTGTTGACTGTTCACTTAGATCTTTCAGACATCTTGATGAAGGTTGCATTCTTCATGGTACAAACAGAAGCTTATAAGGTGAGGACTCATTTCTATCTTCGCCAGCGACGGCCGATTAGCAAAAAGGTGCCGGCACTTTTACGCAAGTCATCGACTATTCACTTAGATATTTATATGGGCTTTCACGCATCTTGACGACTGCATTCTTCATGGCATAAAATGGACTTTATAAAGGTTCCTGGGCCCTTTTCTATCTTGGCGACCGACAGTCAATTAGCAAAAATATGCCGGCACCTTTGTTCAAGTCAGACAATTTCAATCCTCCTCTACTTATGGCGACCAGTGTGTTATTGACTGGAAGACAAACTCATCTAAAGGAGCAAAATTCATAGAAAACTAAACGAAATTATCAACTATTGTGGGGGTACAGTATGCCACAGTCAACAGACGCAACGTAACGGCAATATTATCCCGTAGATGATATAAATAAGTAAATTTACTATTTTTGGAGGAGCGGACAGGAACCAGTTAATCCAAACTCTGCCTCCGAGAAATAAGGATTCTGACTGCTGATCTAATTTGCATAAATAAGCAAATTTATATTCCAAAGTAAAGTGCTTTTAAAGTACTAAAAAAAAAGACTTTTCTGTTAACTATAGCAGGGTTACTCCTTTTTCCTAGATTTTATTGACTGAATCTGCCATATATATTTCTCGAACTTACTTGCTTATGATTTTTGATGCCATAAATAGAAACTGCAACATGCGAAGTCCATGAAAGAAATATTCCAGCAACTTTTTAAGAATAAACACTAAAATATTCAAATTTTCTTTAAATATTTTTAAGGTTATGAACTTATGATATTGTAGAGACATTAGGTTATTTCGAAGCAGGAGTCATGAAAAATGAGCAATGCCCTCTCGTGACTCGAACATCTCGAATACGCGCCGAGTTTGCTTCACCATTACACCATGAAGGTATGCTAAGGAGACGGAAGATACTCCCCCCTTTTAAAGGGTGACTGATGATTAGGGGACCATATTGCCAAATCCTGGTCGTGGAATATCATCATCCACCACCTTTTTTTTAGTTCGGGCGCCACTGTAGAGACATTAGGTTATTTCGAAGCAAGAGTCATGAAAAATGAGCAATGCCCTACCTGAGACTCGAACCTCTCGAATACGCACCGAGTGCCTGATCATTATACCACGAAGTATAAATATGGAGGCGGGAGAAATACCTTATAACATAATAAAAATGCAAATCGCAAAATTATAAATTATTCACACTTTCTTTAAATAAGCAGATTAATATCGCGCCTCAAAAATTGCAAGTGCAACTATTTTTTAATACATACGAAATATCGATAATTTAGAATTTAAAAATAAGTGAATAAAATAAAAGGAAGAAAATCTGAAAGGATTTAGGTACTAAGGTTGCAGAATTTGTTAAGGTTTTCAATGCTGTCGTTAAGCTCTCGGTTTATCTTTCTGCTCTTGGATTCACTCCTGCCGACAATTTTATATATATATATACACTGCTGGCCACCCAAATTGCAACATGTTTTCTATCGGCGAAAGATCCGGAAAGCGAGTCGGCCAGGGAAGCAATTCAATCTGGCGATTGACGAAGAACCCTCGGACAATGCGTGCCACGCGTGGTCGCGCATTATCCTGTTGAAATATGGCTGTGGGCAAGCCCTGAAGGTAAGG
>KK122519.1:39337-53213 GCA_000611955.2 Stegodyphus mimosarum
ACACCTCGGAGTGTAGCGCTGGCTGTTTAAAGTACTGGGTGCAGGACCAGTGTGGCGGTGCATAAGACAGCTGTTCAGCATCCTCGAATCCGACCATCGTGGTGTTGCAAACAAAAGCGTGACTCGTCAGTAAAGACAATTTCATTCCATTCTGCCGTCCACATCTTTCTTTCATCGCACCATTGGCGGTGGAGACGTCTGTGGTTCTGCGTCAAGGGTAGAAGAAGCAATGGACGTCTTGCGGACAGACCACTCTGCTGTAAACGGCGTCGAATGGTACGCGCAGACACTGGATGATGCGTTACAGACTGAATGTGCTGTGCTATGGTTCGTGATGGTACTGAGCGATCCGTCACTGCCATGCGCACAATGTTCCTGTCATCACCTGAAGTGGTGCACTGAAGTGGATGCGATCAAACACGTCGGTCCGTCGTACCCTCCTGCATCCGACGGTCACTTATCCGAAATACAGTTGTTTGGTTTCGTCCAACACGACTACCGATTTTCCTGAAAGATAATCCACACTCTCGGTAGGCCACTGTCCTTTCTCTGTCGAACTCGGATACTTGATCAAACGATGACCGTTGCTTACTTCGAGGCATAATTGATCGTTTTTTTTTTGAAAAAACCACAAGAAAATCACAATTGCCGAACTTGAAATCGTCGAAAACTCCAAGCCTTAAATAGCGCATTGAAGTCGCGCCACAGGCGTGCGTGATGTGCGTCTGCGCTGAAATTCTAATCATTTGCATATCTCACCTCCGCTAATGCATGTTGTAAATTTCATGTTATTTGCATGCTTCCTTCAGTGTCTTGCATTTATGGTGGCCAGCAATGTATGTATTTGCCTTTTATTATTAAGCAATACCATCTTCGTACTTTTGCATCGTAAAATTCGATTAAAAAATTTCGAAATTTTTAGAAACAGGTATATTTTTAAAATTTCTAGCAGAGTATTAAGTGTTGTCATACATTTTCAGCCCAGAAGGGCAAGAACCCTTTTTTGAGTCGAATAATTTTTGTTCACCGTTACACTTTTCAAATAACTAGCCGCTATCTCGACCAGCCACCTAAAAGAATATGTAATGCTTTTAATAAGTCCGACTAGTGATATTTCATGGGTTCAGTTGGTAATTAAAAAGTACATAAACTGAATTTATTACTTTTTAAATCGCTTAGCCTGTTACTCAGTAACTGAGTGATTAAATTTAAAAGAGAAATTAAATATCTTATGCCTCGCTAAATGGCAACAAATTTCCACATAAAAGTTAAAAATATTTTATGTTGACTGCAGACTGGAATGGTGCCGTCACCAGGGTGCCTATGCACGAGCAACTTGTCGAAAAATTTATTTTTTACCAATCATGTAAGTTCAAAAAATTATCGTCGTGGTAAGTCTTTAAGTAAGGAAAAGAAAGAAGTTTCCCACGGTATGCATTTTGAGAGTAGACATAAATAATAAAAGCAAGCAAGCTAAGTCATAATTACTGCCTTTAGATCAAATTTACACTAAAGATCGCCCTGAGATGTTTCAGATTACGAGCATCATTTTTGTTAACATTTTCATTATTAATTAAAGAAGGTTTTTCAAGAAATTTCTTGACTAGCTTATTATACATACTACTTGTAAACTACATAACATTTAATTATTCATATATTTTGCTGTTCGACTGTACCAAGGTGCACTGTATATTTGTCTAACAACAGTAATTTTGTGCAGTCTGCAACTGCCTTCGATTAGAGCGGCTTGAGTACGCCCAGGCAAGACAGGCATAATATAAGACGGGAAGCAATATTTTATGTCGGATTTCTTTAAGTTTCTCGTTAAAGGGTAAATGTTGCTATATTTTTTTTTATATTCACTATATTATTTCCTTAAAAATAAAATATACCGATAACATTTCGTAGCAACATTTGAAAAAGGATTCGACTAACAAACAAGGAAAAGGAATTCTTAAATCAAATTAACGTATCATTAAAATCTGCCATACATGTAAGATTTGCGATCATTTGAACTATCTAATGAACACTTTAATGGTATTCCTTCCTTGCAATTTGCATTTCTTATTTAAAATGCATCCTTTTATCTGAAATAGTTGTTGTTGCTTTCACTTATCTCACTTTTTTGATCGTAACATCAGAAGAAGTCTACGAAATTCATCGTCGCAAGGAGTGCAAGGTTGAGCCTGTCGTTGGGAACAGCCTTGAGCACCATACAGGACACAGTACGACTTTGCTCATCCCTACCCCCAAAATTTTGATGGAAAGCACCCCGGGAGACGGGTCCAACGGTCTCCCATCCCTCTTTCACTGAAGAGGACTTTCGACACGCCGCATATTTTGAGTGCCTTCATGTCGCATAGAGACTCTGCATTTACAAACATCCATGCCTTTCCCGGGATTTGAACCCAGGCCCTTCGGTACGGCAGTCAGTGTCGCTAACCACTATCCCAATTTTGCAGCATCTGAAATAGTGCACATAGTACGTGATTTGCTAACGTCCAAAATTACACTAAAATTGCCATAGTTGTATCATCATTATAATAAAATTATTTGAAGGTATGTCGTTTTACCGTGGAACGCCGGCCTATATGCATTTGAAAATGTATAAAATATTATGCAATGCTATTGCACCGCGAAATGCATGCAAAAGAATTGCACGAAATTTGAATCAAATGCAAATTTTAAAATAACTGTTCGACAAGACACAGACACCTTCACGCTCAACGAATTCAGCTATTGTTATGCAAATTGAGATTTGTTATAAAAGAACTTGTTAGGTCTGACACTTTCTCCGACCTGCTAATCTGACCTATCGGATGTTCTCTGAACACAGTTTAAATTTCTACACATCACAGAAATAAGAATTCTTTCTTTTTATGGATAACAACAGCAATTGATGAGGAAGATAAGATCTCTCTACAGCTGTCAAATTGTTCATAGAAATCCATTGTTGAAAACGATTCTGTTTTAAAATAATAAGACAACATCAGATAACTCTTGCGAACTTTCTTCATCCACTGGAACAATGAATCTATATTGGCACAAAAGTTGAAGATATATTTCGCACAAAAGTCTGTGGGAGTAAGATTTGTAAGGTTTTGTTGTTTAGCCAACAGAAGTTTGAATTTTTAATTCTGTTTCGTTTTTATTCGATTCTTCCTTTTACACTCTCGTTTCTAGTTACGTAAATGATTAATTAAGTAACGGAATATTTAAGGAAAGTAGCTGAGAGGAAGGTTAGCTAGAGTTGCAGTATATGACTCAAAGTACATATTTTCATTGTTGTGTTCTCTGCTATAGAAATAAAGTTTAAAAATGCATTTGCTTTGCTTGGAGGTTACATATTAACGCTGTGTGATTAGCATTTCTCTTCAGACTTTTGTTGTTTCATAATGCTGTACCTAACTAAGTCAAGAAAGCTGTCTGTTATTATTTAATAAAAATAATATTGTGCAGTTTGGTTATAAATAAATGAATAGTTTCAATTTAAAAATAAGCATAGATGAACAAAATTTTTCAATAAAGAAAGAAAATCTGAAAAGATTGATATTTTAGTGCCACACTAGAGAATTTGTTAAGATTTTTCATGCTCTCGCCGAGCATCGCAAGCTTTTTTGTCTTTTCAGATTTATTATTAATTATGACTTTCTTCACACTTACGTCATATAAATTTCAAGAGCAAAATAACAAAATATTTAAAAACACCATATCTTTAGAACTCTGGATAGAGTGTGAGGGGTTGTCATATATTTGTTTTATATACACTTTGCAATTTCTTTGAAAACTAGCCACTTGAGCGGCCAGCCGCCTACAAGAGTTGCCATAAAAAAATTAAAATATATATATACTGATTTTAATGAGTTCAGCTAGGGTCATTTCGTAAAAATGCTTAATAATACTTCTAATTAGATATTTAATGATTTAAATGGATTTTTATTTAAATCAATCAGATTAAAAAGTAGAAAAACTATTTTTGTGGCCTATGTTTATTGTTTTTCAATCACTTAGTTTTCTACAGAAGGATTGAATTTGAAAGTGAGATATCTTAGACTTTACTGAATGGTAGCACTCTGGTGAGTGGAGATAATGAGCATTCTATCTGAGGTAGTGGCAACAGACTGGTTTGAAATAACTGAATTTGTAGATTAAAATTAAAAGACCTTTGTCTAAAATTGACCTTACCTTTTGCCGAATGGCAAGAGTCTGGCGTGGCGAATATAAAATGTTTTATTTCAAACAGTGTTGCCACTTATTTAAAACCACTGAGTTCGTTAAACAAAAATTCATTAAATTTCTACAATGTATGAAGTAAATCAAAAACAAATTTGAAATTTAAAACACAAGTTTCGAGGTGCCCATCTTCGGATGGAGAAATAGTGCATGAAAACTTCGGTGGCTTTAGTTTTCGGCGTTTTTCATCAACGCAAGAACATATATAATCGGAGATTCTTTATTATTTTATTTAATTTTTTTTTAATTTGATGGCAACAGTCTGAAAAGTGATGTGGACGAAACTGCGTTTCAAGACTAACACATGCTAAAAATTTCGCTGATTGCAGATTTTATGTTGAACGTTTTCATTTCCTTAATTTTTGTTATTAGTCCTCAAGCCGGAACTTTTAAACTTCGAGTTACTTTTATTTTAAGCTGCGGGTTTATAATTTTTTTTCTGTAGAATATCTCTTAACCGGCAGCCATGGGACTTTGCCAATTCCGGATAAAAGATTTTCCGGATATCTGACTATATATTTCTAGAACTCGCCTGCTCGAGTTTTGTGATGTCACATATAGAAACTGCGTCTTGCGAAGTCCACTGCTCAGGTTTTTCAAATCTATCCGTCACAATTAAATAAATGATATAAAAAATGTTCTGCTTACTTAAAAATGAAACATATACATATAATAGTAGTATACTTCCATTTTAAAACTAAAAACACTCTGTTCCATATCTATTTTAATTGTTTTAGTCTTCTTTATAGACTTTTTTATATTAAAAGAAAAGAAAATTTGGTCTCAGATTTTGAATGTGTTTTAATTGGGGATAAAATGTTTGTAATGAGCAGTATATATCTCTTACTATAGGAAATATAATATTTAGATCATTGTGTTGATTTAAATTACATTTAAACCCACATAATAAGGCAGATGTCATTTGTCCCATAATATGGAATATATACTGAAAATGTATGCTGAAAATAAAGTACTGAAAATTATTAACACTCTTTGTGATCTTTTGGCTTAAGTTAGGTTAGTTTATTTATATATGGCAAAGGCACATGAGGGCTATCACGCTAAGAAAAAGGATGCCTTCGTAGAGGACGTTTTAAGGGAGATTGGCTCGTATTCACCCTACGCATGGGAAACACCAACCATGTAGACAGCCTTAGACGATCTAGAAATATCTGCTACTGTAAGGAAGTCTTCGTAGAGGACTTTCTAAGGGAAACTGGCTCGTATTTACGCAACAAATAGGGAAAAACCACGAAAACGCCCATGCAGCCCGCCCGTTCGCCTGAAATCGAACTATAGATTGACCAGTATTCAGCGACTTTTCTGCTTGGCCGCTGGTAGGCACCTGTCCCAGGAAAAGTTCGGCGTTCTTAGTCACTCGGCCACTGTGATAACTGCCATCTTTTTGAGTAACTGAATTAATGAAAAGAACTTCCAATCCATTTCACGTAATAAGTACTTTACAGATATCTAGGAAAGCCTATTATTTATTTTCGAACAGCCTGTATTATCGAAGCTAATCTCCGCTTTTCTAAAAACAATGATCAGCAATAAAGCTTTTATCGAGATTTATGATATTATTATCAATTTTCATCGCTGATCTAAATAAACTTATTAATACGATATAACGAATTACGCGAAAATTATTCTCAAACTTTAAATTTAAATACATTTGTACATGTCATTAAATTATCGAGAAAGGAAACTGTTTCTCTGTAGAATACATGTTCTCTATATAATTTACAAACACGAAAAATTGGTTGAAATCTGAAGCCATAATTGTGTATTAAAGGTTAAGATTGCTATTGTTTGACTCAAAACTTGTTACCATCTTTATAATCTACTCCGTTTTATCACGATATCTAACTAGATGCTATTTAAGAAATAGTATCCTTTTAGCCATTTAAATGTTTCTTATCCTTTGTTTCTCCCTCTTCCCCAAGAGAGAATTAAAACGTCGAAGAAAATGTTGCTGGTCATTTCGAAGCAGGATCACCAGCAGACTAGACTATGAATAGCGAAACGAATTCTTCAACCTTACTATGGTGTTGACACAATCGTGAAGCACAGAATTTATGCATCGCTTGGTGCTGGTTCACAGACAACTGTTGTTTGACGAACTCAATTGCTCAGATGAGTACAATGGTGGAAGCAAAAAGAAACACTCCTCTCCATTGTGATTTTGTTGATTGATTTATAAGTACATATTCGCACTGGGACAAACTTGAAAACAAAAAAGATTTCTGGTTTCGGTTCCTCTGTTGTATTTCCTAAAATCAAAGAGAAGTGCACGAAATCTGCTCACCTTTTCTGTTATTGTTGCTCTATAAACTAATGGCAATAATTTCACCTTAAAATATCTTGTAATTAATTCATTGCGAGGAAGATAAATTAAGGTATATTTCATGCTAATTAATTTATACAAATGTGTACTTTTTCATTCTATATTCCGCTTGTATTTAATTAATTAAAAAAATCTGATGTGGACATTACATGACTTCCTTGTATTAAATTATGCACATTTTTTTCTGCACTTGGTTTAAACACACACAACTTGTTTTGAGAATTAACCGATGTCTCAAAACAAGTTGAAAATTGCATCAAAAATTCCCAATTCTGAAATTAAATATGCCGGTCAATTTTTTTCGTGTGGGAATCAAATTTCTTCTAATTTTATTTTTTCATAACGAGTATAAAACTTTCTCAGATATATATATAGGAGCCGGGAGACAGCATTAAAGGTAGTTATTTGTCGAAAATTAATTTTTTTTAAAATTTGATATTGTCAAAACATGGATTTTTTCATTATTTAAAACACTTTTGTAATTGAAAGAATATGAGTACGACCAAAAATAAAAGCCGGTTAACGGGGATGAGTATATATACATATTTATCCCCTTTAAGACGCAATTCGTATAAAATATGTATACAATATAAATTGCATGTTAAGGAGTATATATTAACAGGTCTATATATGTTTGATTCCCTCGATTGCAATAAACAAGGGAGGCGCACAACTAGATGTTATAGCAGTCCTATATACAAAATTTCAACGTTGTACAGCTACTCGTTTTTGAGTTATGAGATATTTAATATTTAATTATAATATTTAATGTCTTTAATTAATCATATCATGAATCAAATGCATTTTTATTTAAATTAATCAGATTAAAATGTAAAAACATACTATTTTTAAGAACTGCATCTATTTTTTTTAAATAGCTTAGTTTGTTAATCAGTAAGAGACTGATTAAATTTGAAACATAAATGTCTCACATTTTGCCCAATGGCAATAGACTCGAATGAAAAATGAAACAACGCATTAAAGTGGCACAATGCAAAATATTGTTTGCAATACATCCTGACTGCAAAATTCTTTACTCGGCCTTTACTTTTACAATCGTAGATCATACACATACACTTCCAGTAATAAAAATGTTTCAAATGACGCAAATATTCATGTTTTGGAGTTTCTAAATTAATAACTAAAGAGTTTTGTAAAATTTATGAAATTAGAAATTTTCTACCTTTCTCCAGCCCATATACATATACAAGTATTTAGGAAAATTTTATATTCATTCTAAAAATTAAAATACAAAACGTTTGGCAAAAATTGACTGAGGTATTTCATTTTAAAATTGGAAATCATATTCAGGGGCCGTACACAAATTGAAGAGCGAAATGTTGGCTTTTTAGTTAATTAAAAATTAAAATCAGTTTATAAAAAGTATCCGTTGTTAACGGATTAAATGACAAGCATTTCTATGCAGATTTTTGCGATTGCTCGCTCTGAAATCGTTGAGTTTGTTACTCAAAAATTCCTGAAATTTTTACAAAATATGAAATACACAACAAAGCATATTCAAAATTCAAAATTCGGGCATCAGGTGTCTATATTCGGTGGAAAACTAGGTTAGTCAAAATTTGATGGCTCTAGGTACCGTTGTTTTCTCACAATGCAAAAAACATGCATACATTCATGCAAATTCTTCGTTATTTAATTTCTTTAAATATAATACAGGGCGATAATATATGGTGGCAATAATTTGAAAAGTGATTCAGAACTTTAGAGTGATTCAACGCAACATCCCGTTTTGAGAGTAAAAGCCTTTTTGTTCAAACTCTTTGGGATAATAAATAAATAGTTTTATTTTTAAAATAAAAGTAAATACATTTATAAAAGTAAAAAATACAGAAATTAAAGAAAAATTACAGTTTGATCTTCGTATTTAATTCAGCATTTGTAGCACTTTTAAATTCAACATTTATAACACTTTTAAGCTAAAAAGTTACGATATAAAATAGTTTTAAAATTAACCTCCCATAATTTAAGCTATAGAATATAGAATTATGTATTTAAAAAGAGCTCTTCATGTAGCTGGAAAAAGAAACTTAACCATGACGTTATTGCATAATAAATTAACATTAAGTGGACACCAAGTTATTTAATTAGGAAAGAAAAACTTAACAATCCAAGACATGAACTGTTATTGCATGTTTTCTCATCTATATATTGCTTGCTTACAAATCTTGTACTGCATTTCACTCAGATGAAGTGGCAACACTTATTTTGGGCTAGATCATGAAATTTGCATAGTGAAAGCCATACTTGGTTTCAATTGTAAAATAAATTACCGTTAAAAATTTTGTTATGCAAGCTTTTATTTAAAATGGGTATTTTAATTAATGCGTTTAAAGCAGAAAAATAAATGAGCATATAGTTAAATGGGGATATTAGATTAAATAATTGTATTTACAGAACTCATCTACAATTTTATATCACGAATAATAGAAGAGTGGGCCGCCGGAACTACAAAATCTAATAATCTAATTGCGTTTGTAAAATGTATAAGCATGCCATTATCTTTGTTCATTTACCACCGGCGCCCCACGCTTTTATTATTCGCGATATAAAATTTTAGCTGAATTCTGTAAATAGAATTATTTAATCTATTATTCCCATTGAACTAGGAGATAAATTATTTTTCTCCTTTCAGTGCATTAATTATCAAACTCATTTTAAATAAAAGCTTATTTTATAAAAAAAAACTTTTTTAATTGTATTTTATTCTCTGTTTTTTAGTTTCAGTTACACTTGATCAATAATTAGTCGTTATTAAAACATATGCAATAAATTATAAGAAAATTATGAAATAAAGAGAAATATTTGGATGTTATTCACAAAATGAAGAAATTGATTTGAATATTCATTTCCGGAAATTGGATGTAATAAGAATGTTACTTAACGGGCACTTTATTTGAAGCTAAAATGATAAAATAAAATCTCGCTAATTTGTTATTAATTGCGCCAAGATCGCAAAATCAAAAGCAATTTTTCTGCGAAATTCTAAAAAAACTCTTTTTTTTCCACCTCGTCTGTTTCAGACTGCAACACATTTAAAAAAATATATAGAAAGTCTCTTTACATTTTTTTTATCAGTTGCTAAAAAGGCAAACTCTGTGGTATCAATTTAACGTGTGATCTTAATTTATAATCTGTGAAAATTTTAAAACTACATATTCGATACACTTTTAGGTGCTGAAATTTTAAAATCACAGCAGTCAAATAGTCTAAAGAATCGAGCATATTTCAAAACTTTGTCCAAAATTCTGAAACTAAATTATAATTTTCAGATAAATTTGTTTGAAAAGAATATTTTTCGCTGTATTTGATGATGTAAACAGTAAAATTTTGACATGCTTAGTTTGTTCATTTAACGAAGATATGTGCGAAACATCGTTTAAAGATTAAATAACAGAAATATACCAAATCGAATTTTGAAACAATCGCTTCACCGGATTGCATTATCATTGGTAAACAGTCGATGTATGAAATTTGAACTCGAAATCCTATGAGTATGTAGGTTAAAAAATCGATGACAAAATTCTATCCTCAGTGAAATATATTAACTGGACTAAATAAAAACTTATGCAAACAATCTTAATAAGATTAAAGCTATCCGAGCTATCAACCTTTAAAATTTCTAAAACAAATCTGCATATCCATATGTATAAAGAAAAATGTCTGTTCGTTTGTTCGCTAATAACTCAGTTACTCTTATAGCTATCGTCACCAACTTTCTATAATTCTTTTTTGGGTTCTAGAAAAGTTCGATGTCCACTTTTTTCTAGAAAAAGCTAAAGTTAGACATATTAATTTAAAAATTCGGAAAAACGATCATTTTGGTCATCATTTTTCCGAATGCAACAGTCTCGCAAGCTGAAGATGAAAATCTGCTTTATTTCGAAAGTTGTTGCCACTGTTCGCTTTCAAATCGTAGAGTTTGTTAATAAAAAATTATAAGTTTTACAATGAAATAAAAATAAGCATTGCCAAACACTAAATATGTTATTCCCGATTCCAAAATCTCGTGGGAAGCCATTTCGATTACGTACGACTTTAATTAGCCGATATATTAATTAAAAACTCCGAAAAGATTAATTTTTGTCCTCATTTATCCGATTGGTAACAGTCTCACGCGTTGAAGATAAAAATGCTTTATTTCGAAAAGTGTTGCTATTGCTCGCTTTCAAATCGTAGAGTTTGTTAATAAAAAATTTGTTAAGTTTTACAAAATCTACATATATAAGGAAGAATGTCTGTTTTTTTTTGTTCGCGTTATTGATTTCTGATCAATTATGATCAATTGTTTGCCACATTTGATCGATTAAAATTGAATATAAGTGAAATATTGAATGGAAATTGAGCTTTTTCGACCATTTGATTAGAAAGAGGAAAATCACCAGAAACTGCGTGCTATTGTTGCTGATATAATGAGGGAGAATTAGTTCATTTTTCTATCGAAATTTTTTTCTGTGGGTTCTATATCGCATCAGACTGAAAAATATGTGACTACGAATCGTATTTTTTGCATCGTTATTAGAGAAGGATTACAGCGGTGTCGTTCTCTCTATTGTTAGATGCATTACTCTGAACTTAAGTGCTGTTGGGTACTTCCGCTAGTAACTACTAAGGACGAAAGTATGCATAGAGAGTTTTCGAAAGTTTTTGTAGCTACGTTTTACATTAGAAAAACATTATTCTAGAAGCGTTAATTTCATTTGCAGGATATTAACGAAAATACTGATTGTTATTTATGGAAATTCAAAATTCAAATGTTTTTACTTATTGAAATTTGAACTTTTAGGATCATTAAATCAGCATACTTTCCTAGCATCAAAAGCAATTTAAGTAACGAAACTTGGTAAATTTGTTTCAGCTTAAATTTGTATACTATGAACTCTTCACACCTTAAAATTTTGAAAAAAGCTTAACTAGCTTTTTCTGAGCTTAACTAGAATGTTTTTTTCCAATAGATTATGGAATATAATATTAGAACATAAAAAAAACGAGCTAATTCACGTTAAAAGTTATGAATGCAAGTTTTTGGCGTAATGTTTAGAGCAAGTGCTATAACACATGAGTCATTTTCTAAGCATCTGATGCTAAATTTCCAACAGTTGAAAGAATCTTCATATTTTCTTCATTTTCTTTCAAATCACGTACCGACCGTAAATACAAAAGATAAAATGAAAGAATGAATGAATAAATAAACAAATAATGAAAATAAATAATGTTACTGTCAGTTTCTTCGGCTTTGTTACCTTTTGAAACACGTATAACTATGAAAAACGATTGCGAAAATAAAGACGTTTAAGCCGGATTAGAACTTTTAAGCCATGTAAGGGGTTTAGATATGTATATAGGTACAATTTGGTAGTGCCTATTGTAACAAAAGAGAGAAGTGCAGAACTACACTCACGTTTGTGAAAATTGCAACACCAAGAAGGAATCGTCATAATTGAATGCAATTTAATACACAGTTGAGTGGTAGTGGTACAAATAAATGATTAAATGTTCAAAGCAAACAAACAAGAACAAGAGATCAGAATCAGTATTTTGTGTGGCCACCACGCGCCGCAATAAGTGCTGCTACACAACGTGGCATGGAGTCAAACAAAGTTTGAATGTCTGACTGAGGAAGAGCATTCCATATCGTTTGTACGCGTACCCAAAGTTCGTCTGCAGACGCAACAGGACGAGGATCACGAGCAAGACGCCGACCAATGACATCCCACACATGTTCAATTGGCGACATATCCGGGGAACACGCAGGCCAAGGAAGAAGCTGTACCTGCTGCGCTGCAAAGAAGGATTTAACAATCCGAGCAGTATGAGGGCGGGCATTGTCCTGTTGAAATACAGCGCCTGGCAAGCTTTGAAGGAAGGGAACAGCTTCGGGCTGTAGAACTTCACGGATATACCGGTTGCTGTTCAGATTGCCCACAATTCGTAGCAATTGAGATCGTCTATGATATGCTATGGCGCCCCAGACCATAACTCCGGGTGTTCGTCCACTGTGGCGTTCGATAATGCACTCCGGAAGGTGGCGTTCACCGGCATAGCGTCTGACACGAATGCGGCCATCATGGTACCACAAATTAAAGCGGGATTCGTCAGAAAACACGACATGCTGCCAATCAGCACGCCAGTCTCTATGCTGATTGGCCCATTGTAGCCGCAGGCGGCGATGGTCGTGCGTTAGGGGGATCCTGTATAAAGGAGTCCGTGCGCGCAGTCCACACTGCAGCAGACGTCTACGAATTGATGAAGCACACAATGAAACACCTGTAGCTATTGACCACAGTGCTGCCAATTGTCTAGAGGAAGCTGTACGGTCCGTCCGCGCCATGCGGACCAGGTGTCTATCATCGCGAGCTGACGTCACATTTCGGGGTCCACTCCCGGATTTCCGAGTTGTCCGACACTCGTCCGTCCACTGCTTCCAAACGCGCATCACTGTGCTGCTGTTACGCTGCACACGAGAGGCTACTGCACGATACGACAATCCAGCTTCACGAAGGCCGATGATTCTCCCTCGTTCAAACTCTGTAAGTTGTTCAAATCTCGCTCTCTTTCGTCGACGAGGCATAAGTACAGATTGAGTTAACGTTTACCACTAGCAGATAACCACCGATAACCATACACGCCTCGCTACAGCCGTCTATTTATTCGGATCCATCAGCCGTTCAGAGGGCGCTGCTCAGCATACGCATGCGCTACGGATTTGCAATTCTAATCATTTGCATATCATGCGCTACTTTGCATTTCCTGAAAATTTCAGCTCACTCGCGTAAGTCCTTCATGGTGTTGCAATTTTCACAAACGTGAGTGTAGATGTTATAGCAGTCCCATATATAAAATTTGAACATTCTACGGCTTGAAAAATGCAAGAAACGTACATACGTACTTAGGTACAGACGTCACGAAACAAATTTCCTTTGAATCCATTTTACAAATCGTTTTAGAAAAAAGAGTCTTTTATCGTCCATACATGTAGACGTCATGCAAAAAAATCGACCAAATGGATTCTGGGGAGGATCAAAACGGATATTTCCGTTAAAATATGATACCAGAAATTTTTCACGATTACAGTACTTCCTTTACTTCGAACAAGGTGGTAAAAACTGATTTTAACCTTAAAGATATAATTTTATTATGCTTCATATGTACATCAATAATCCAAATGAATATGTAGAAATATATCATCATTTGTATATAATATGTATATGCATACGCTTTGTATATTAATAATTATTTTATTATATTAATTTATTATATTAGTTATTGTATTAATAATTA
>KK122519.1:53225-87498 GCA_000611955.2 Stegodyphus mimosarum
TATATTAACAACATAACTTCATCATTCATTAACTGAAAGTTTAAAATACTGTTTTAGTGTAGGGATATGACCCTGAAACATAATTTGTGAGATCGGCAACCAATACTAAATTCTGTTAGACTGAAACAGATATAAACTTATGAAGTTTTTTTTTTCTTTTGTTTTTACGTATTTACATATTACCTCAGATTTACGTATTTATCTTACCTTTGCTGAGATGGCAAATATCTCTGCGTCGCTAGGTCGGATATATTTGGACAGACTGGAAAGCAGGCTGATGCCGTAAATGAAGGAAAACTTTATAATTAGCTCATTCATCAATGCGATAACTAACCCTTTTCTCCCAATGGTATTTTGTCGTAGTGAGCTTTGCCCTGTTCACTACGACAAACAACATTTTGATGAAAGAGCTAATTATTGTTTGTTAAGAAGATAATCTCGGAAATGGCCAATAATTAAAACCGCTGAACACTCGTATCTCGAATTGGGTTCAAACCCGAGTGAGTGGACTGGCTGCATGGCAGTTTTCGGTGTATTTGCCCATATATGACATGAATATGAACCACTTTTACCCAGAAAGTCCTCCATGAAGACATTCCTTCCCTTAAATAGATAATCCTTGCGGTGTATCACGTATCACCTCAGATAAAATTTACATAGGTACCATTTGTAAAAGCATTTCAATGATAACTTACTATTAATATAAATAGGCCACATAAGGAGATAAAGCGTTAATACAGTGGCCACTCTAATCTTCAGATTTATTTTCATGTAACTTTTTTATTGGGATGCTTTATCAAAGATGATGTTTCATTTCATGCTGCTAAGCTCCAAGATCTTCGCAATGATATCACCGATGCTGTGATTCAACGTGAAATATTTGTGCACATAAGGGAATTGGATTCTACTGGAATGAAGAGAGTGCAGTGATTTGCAAAACATAATCAATGATGTTTCTTCATTCTTAACTCTAGGACAAATGATATTTGAAAGAAAACTCTACGGAAGAATCGCAATTTATTGCGCAAGTATTATTTAAAACAAGCTGTCAACTTAGCAGGGATTTTGCCTAACAAATTATAATTTATTTTCTCCATGCAATGAATGTGAAGAACAACATTCAGAGGTAAAAGTTAACTAGTTTGCATTTAAGTAATTTATCAAATCAAAATTGAATCTTCATATTCGCTTTGTTTGTTTCTGCCAGTGAAAATTACAACTAAACATATTCGTAGTTATTGGAGATATTAAGGAGTTATTTTTAAACTTTGTAGGGCTAGTTTTAGTAACGTTTTTTTTTCAGCTGCAGTCTGAAAATCACTAGTTCTGCAAATTTAAAAAATTACGCTTATCCTTATTTTTCTAGTATAATAAGAGTTTAATAATTGTTATTCGGCATACTATTTTAACAAATTTTAGTTCACATAATTGTAGTTGTTTAACTGCAAAGTCTTTCAGTAAGGTTTGAGGTACATCATCGACTCACCTTGTTATTAACTCAGCTTATTCACTTCGCTCTTTATTTGACCTTTCCCTTCTACTCTGATCCCTTTAAAGTAGTTTCGCCTCATTAGTACACACACTGGTCAATGAACTAGAAACTCAAGACCAGTATTTTATTGGACCACTTTTTGCACTGCTCTGATTCCTAAAATATGATGACTGCCCCTATCTAAATTATTCTGGCCCTTTTTTGGTGCAAAATTAGTCCTGAGTTTTTACCTTTTTTGTCTCAGTGTGAAGGCACTTATTACTAAGCCTTTTTGGCTTTTCAAAATTTTTACCTTATTAGAAAATCCCCTCTTGATGATAATTTAAATTCTTAGATGATGTGGAGGTACAGAAGTTATTCTGCCTAAGTACTCCGTAAATTACACTTCCTTGACCCTTGCTCTGATTCGTTTGGGCGTTAAGTCTACATGCTTCTAGAGTATATTTACGTCCAGAGAATACCATGCATTGGCTATGTTGCTTTTTAGATCTTGTAAATTAGATTGAAGAGGAGAGTTCTGTCAGATATGTCTTTCCACCGCATCCCACACATTTTCTATGCAGTTACGATCTGGGCTATTGGGCAGGGAAGGTGTTGGAAGCCAGCCTGATATTCAGCGACCAATTTTAAACACTTCTGGCACGATGTATAATTGTATCATCGTCCGTGAAGTATCCGTCACCATCTGAGTAAAAATGCAACACTGCAGGGTGCACTTGATCTTCCGGTATATTTAGGTATCTCATGGCTGTTTGTTTATTCTCGGGGAACACCAAGGCACCGCTTCCATGCCAGCACAGTATGCCTCATATCATGATACTACCCACCAGACCCTTGCGCAGTGCGAGTAAGGCAAGACGGATTCTTGGCTTCATAGGGTTCTTGCCAAATTCGACGTCTTCCATCAGTGTAAAATAAGGTGCAGTGTGATTTATCCGACCACATTACCTATTTCCAATCCTCAGATGTCCAGTGTCTTTTGCCGGCACCACTGCAAACGAATTCTTGCATGTCGGGCAGAAATGAGTGGTTTTCTCACAGGCACCTTATCCCCTGCATTCCTAAGCTGTGTCAGTAAGCAAACCTATCCTCTGCAATTCTTTGCGCATGGTTCAAGCTGAAATCCGTTGGCAAAAGCCTTGGTTGACGATCTGTATCAGTTGAAGCACAGTAGAATCCCTGTTCTGCCGTACAATTCGTCGGAGACGACGCTGATCACTCTCTTGGAAAACTGTGCTCGAACCGCAGTTACGTCTTCTAGAGAAAGACTGTGAGTTCTGATTCCAGCTTTTGAAAACCTTTGATGTGGGTGCTTTTGAGAACCCAGTGAGTTTTGCTGTCTTCGAAATCGAGGCCCCTGGTAAACGGGCACCAACAATAAGCCCTTTTTCAAACGGTGAAAGCTCTATCGTTTTTCCCACTTTACTTCATTCATCCTGAAAAGCACTCTTACACCTTACTTATGCTAACATGCTAACCACGTGTAACCCACATCATAAAAAAGTTTGCATACTTCACATTCCTAGCACGCATTCAAATGAAAATCTCAAAGATTTCTAATTCATTAGCCAGTTTGTGTAAGTCGCAAAAATAAAGCCCTTTGAAATTATTTAAAATTACTATACACATTGTAAGGTTTATCCTAATTTTATTAACAGTTATTTTATATTTATTCATCTTTCCTATCTTTCTAGTTTCAGCTTACTAGATTACAATTTCCTACCAGAATGTAATTACAGAAACGCAGTTCAAATGAATAAAGAGTGGTATTTAGGTCGCTACTTCACCGACTTCGTGAGAGAGAGAGAGTCTGAGTTTCTGACTAGCACGCGTTTGCCTTTTGGCTACGACTATCTGAGCTATTCCTACGCTCGGCCATACTTTAGGCCCTTGTTTGGCTTCGCCGACTTAATTAAGATTTAGGTGCCAACTGCTTAGAATCTTGATAGCTTCGGCTATATCTTCAGTTAGCTTTAGTTAAGCTTAGTTAAGTTTAATTTGCTATTCTTTTAAGTTCAAGCCCAAGTGGAGGCTTTGCTGACGTTCCGAGTTACGAACTGATTATATTTATGCTGAAAAATAAAGGGTAGTTAACCCTTCTTAAGACTTATGTCTCTGTTAACACACTTAAGCGATTATTCGCTTGTTAGTGCTTGTGGGGTTCAAGGATTGAACACTGAATTAAATAAGTAAAACCCCACAACATAATGCAATTTAAAAAATGCAGTTATTAATTACCAAAAAGGATGTGTCGTAGGATGATTTTGTTTCAGGAGGGAATGGTATTTCAAAAATCTGATGTGGACACCACACGACGATCTATTAAATTATAATCAGTTTTTGCTGTACCTCATTTAAAATTATTTCTTCGTATTATTATAACTTTTTAACCGATCCTTTAAGGCAAGTAAAAAATTGTAGATTTTGAAGAATTCCTGTTAAAGTTTGAGGTACAGGAGTAAAATTACATATAAATTTATTTTTACAAGAACTTTCAAATAAGAACTTCACTTTACAATAACTTTCAAATGTAATTGCAGAAATGTATTCAGTAAATAAGGAAGAGAACTTAATCTTGTAAAAATGCAAGCATGTCGAAGGAGATAATTTCGATATCTTTCCGAGATCTTATCGATTTACAGGAAGCCACGCATATTACAATCAGTGCAGGGGGTTAGTCTCTTAAAATAATCTGAAACTGTTTTAAAAAAAGTTACTTTTAAATAGAATCTTCAGAGGAATTGTAAACTAAAGCTATGTTTCAGGCATCAGTGAGAAAATTTATAAAAATTCATTTTTAGAATAGGTTATGTAAAATCACAGCAATATTGAGACGACATGAATGGCTATGAAAATATTAAAAGAACTACAGAAACTGACAGCGAAAGAGATACAAAAGAAAAAAAAGAAGAAATATGACATGTCACTATCAATCGAATCAAGAAAAGCTCTGAATAGTCTAAGAAAAATTTTTTAACTGAAGGGTCATGATCAACATAGCTATCAGCAAGTTTACGAAATTGAGAATGCAATTGAAACAAAATATTGTCGAAAAATATGAAACAAATACAGAGAGAATATTTGTTTGTAAGAGGTAAAATTTTATCAAACGTAATTAAAAATTATTAAATAGAACGTAATTAAAAAATATTTCGCAAAAATTTCAAAAAATTGCATAAATACATTTATTTTAATGATAAATTTTAATCATTATTTTAAGATTAATTAATGAATTATTTATTATTTTACTTAAAAACTTTAAAACTTATATCATGGTTTGTAATATACAGAGATTTGATAGCCGCTTAATAAACTTAAATATACTTTTGAACAAAGTAATTTTAATAAGCAATGATTACTCTGTATGACTACTACCAAATATTGTGAAAAGAAAGGCCAGGTAAAGACTTTTAAATCTAGTAACGGGTGGGTGTGTTTATGTGTGTGTGTGACATATGTGATAATTTATGCGTAGATGAAGGAATCTGGTATTTTTATCAGCTTGTGGCTGTAGATAGGACTGAATGAGTACGCATGATGACTCATTTAACACAGCTGAGCTTGACGTATCACAATCTTTATTTTCACATATATCAAATCATCCTTTTGCAGACAAGACAGTTGAATACAATAATTTCCTTGTACACGGGCTTTAAAGTACGACGTCATTTTAGGCAAATAAGCAGCAGCGTAAAAGATTAGCGTATTGCCAGGAGGAAAGCATCAGCGAACGAACGCTGCAATTCAGAAGAAGGCAGGGAGTCAAAAGTTTCAGTTCCGGGTTAAAAAAAAGTTTTCGTTTGCAATTATTTTCATTCGACAAGAGGTATCTGAATTAACGTTATGTAACATCTCTAATTTGGGAGAATATAAAATCTAGAATAGTTAATTTTGACGTCGCCAATTGTTTTTTAAAGCAGCTTTTGTATTTTGTTATATCTTACATATTCTTCTCCTTCAAAAGAAACGTTGGGAGAGCAGGGTGGCAGCAAATTATGAGAGATATAATTTTGAAGATACAAAACATATTTTGAACAATTAAAAAATTATAAATCGTAAAATTTGGAAATCAATAATAATTTTAAGCACTATATTCTTTTCAAATAATTGCGCATTTATAGAGTTCTCAAGTTGTTAAAATGTCAATGGAAATTTTATGTTCTTGACGAAAATAGTTCCACAAAGTAAATGTTCAAATGTTTTTCACACAGTAAATGTTCAATAAAAGTCTTTCAGATTTTCGTTGAAAAAAAATATTTCCGTTATAATACGGGTTGATCTGCGAACTTTGCTATGGAAATATAACACAGAATTTATGATTATTGAATGCATTCGTCTTATTGTGGATACACATACCTGATACAATAGAAAATTCAAATAAAAACATACTAATATAATGAAATACACAATAATATTTTGAAGATTAATTGGCATGTCCTCTCCAACAAAATCAACGTACCATCTTGCAGGCGGTTGGGGGGATGTTTAAATACAATAGATCAAAAAACGTTCGTTCCTTAGAAAACGGTAACTGGCTTTTGGCATTGTATAATTGTCACAATTTTTTGTTTCAAAAGTCTTTCATATTAATTAATAAACTACAACATTATACAAAATTAAAACTGAAATTTAAGACAAGTAACTTGTATAATCAAGTTAAAGCTTTTTTAAATTTTACAAAATATAATTAAATTTACCCTACAATAAGCAGAAAGGAAATAAAAGTTTTGTTTTAAAATTATGTAAAATGTATGTGTTTGTGTGTGTGTGTGTGTGTGTGTGTGTGTGTGGTCTAAACTATGGTCAGAGGATTGTGATTGGTAAAGAACACAGAAATGATCCAAGTCAGTTTCATGACCGTAGTTGAATCTCCTAACAAATAAAAGAAGAAAATTTTTAGAGGATTAGGAATGTTACTAGGAGGACAGCGGACATGTGCTTTTACCTCTTTTATCCTCCCTAAAGAGAGGATGCAAGGAGTAATACACATAGTGTAAAACCTCATATCGCAAAAAGAATAAAAATACGTTTCTCTTTGAATGAGAATCTGCTGTTAAATCCAGATTTTCAAAATGTGGTATTAGAGTTTTTTCTCTCCTCATCTTCTGGACTGTGGGGGCTGTATACAACAAATTTTGATCGGGAAAAACTGTGGGAAGGAAAGGCAGGATAGGAAAGGAGCCACAATGGGATCGGGAAAAATCATTTGTCATAATTAGGTTTTAAAGTCTTAATTGGTTTTAAAATGCTATAATCGGGAAAAAAATTTCTTTGCAGTATCTGGAAAACTAAAATAAATTAATTTTGCACAGAAACAGGGATTTTACTATTTTTAACAGTTAACTTAAATCTGTACGGTTTCCCTTATTTTGCATAACAAATTTATTTTAAGTTTGATACCTTTCCTAAACCTCTCAACTTCTCTTTGTATTTTCTCTCCAGGATGTAAATTTAAAGTTAAGTGAAGTGAATATTTAAACGGGAAAACTCTGAGTTTATTCGGAGCATGTTTTCGCTAGCCAGCGTACGTTTCGTTGCTATCTCGCTGTTACGCCAATAACCCTTTTGGCCATTTCCGATTATCATCACGCCTGTTAGGTTTTTGAGAGTCAACCTGTTAGGTTCAAATTAACTTGCTAATCCAGCACTCTTCTATTTTAGATTCGACTTGAATTATAGTCTACATTTAAGTTTCCCACCTCAAATTGACGGTGTTTTGTAAACGCACGACGATCGTGCCTTTCTGTTAAACTTTGAATAAATAAAGGGTTACTTTTTCACCCTTCTTCTGTGCAGGTATTTATTGACGTCTGTGCGAGAATTCGTCAGATTCATTGTAGGATCTAACATTTGTGTATGTGGAATAGCAGAGATAGATCTTACAAATTCACTAGCTGGATTAAAAGGTCTGAGTCTGGTTGAATGAACAATTTCTGGTAAGAGGATTAGGCTTATCTATTTCAAAAGTAACTTCAGAATATTGTTTTCAAATTACGTAAGGACCTGAAAAAGGAGGAGAAAGTTTACCAACATTAAGATGTTGAAATTCTTCATACATTACCTAAGTCACCAATTTTAAAATTACTGGGTTTATAATGGGTGTCGTATCTTTATTTACATTGTGATATAAAATCTAGAATAGTTAATTTTGAGGTCACCAATTATTTTGTAAAGCAGCTTCCTATTTTGTTATATCTTACGTACATATGTACTTTCGGTATTGCCGATTGCAATAAAATAGAGAGGTGACAACTAAATGCTATAGGAGTCCCATATAGAAAATTTCACGTTCTATGCCTAATTGTTTTCAAATTATGCGAGATACATATGTACAGAAGTCATGAAAAAATCCATTTTGAATTTAGTTTGAACCCATTTTACAATCCGTTTTGGAATAAAGAGTCCTTTATCCTGTCCGATTGTAATTCCGTACTAGGAAAACATAAATTTTATCGCCGTTAGATAGAAGTGTTCATTTAAAATATTCAAGCGATTGTTGCGATTTCAGTGGATAAGGATTATTAGTATCACCTCGTAATGGCCTTGAGTAACTATTGTTAATTTTCCGGAGAGAATTTAACCGTTTATGTTTAGCATTTGTCAATATTAACTCTTGAAATAATCCTTCCTCTTCCATTGTTCAAGTTATAAAGACTATATTATATTAATGGAAGAATATTAAAACATTAACTGCTCCTCATATATTTTTTGCCAGATTATATTGATAAAATAAACTCTGAGATTTAAGAGTTTTAATTATGTACTTTATTTACTGCATTTTGTTATTTTCCTCTTAGTAAATGTATGTGATTTTCTAAAAGCTGTAAGCTTAATATTGCTTTTATAAACTCAGATTTCAAATTTTGCATTGAATAAAAGCAACATAAAAGCAGTTTTTAATGTACAACAAAGACTCAGGATATTTGAGAATCTTTTAGGATTCGAATTAAGAAAATTTAAGATTCGTTTTACATTAAAATTAGTAGCTGCTATATGGAAGGTGAGATCTTTCGACCTCCCAAGGCACTAAATGTTAAGAGACTCATCACTGACTAATCAAAATTGTTTTAAAACACCAAATATATATATATATATATATATATTGCGGAACATTCAACCATGATTTTACTATTTTTACTTCCTTAGACGAAAAAAAGGAAGTATTGTAATCACAAAAAATTTTGTGTATCCTATTTCAACTGAAATATTTATTCTGAGCAATCCCGAATGCATTTGGACGATTTTTTTACGTGAGGTCTGTACATACTCACAGAATAAAAAACCTATTTTCTAAAATGGATCGTAAAATGGATTTAAAATATATTCAAAGAGAATTTTTTTCCTCGATATCTATACGTACGTACGTATGTATATATCTCGCATAACTAAAAAACAATTAACTGTAAAACGTTGAAATTTTGTATGGAGGAGAGATGTAACATCTAGTTGTGCACCTCCCTCTTTTATTGCAATGGTCAATAACAAACTTAAAAAAACTATTGCAATGGTATATACACTCACGTTTGTGAAAATTGCAACACCAAGAAGGAATCGTCATAATTGAATGCAATTTAATACACAGTTGAGTGGTAGTGGTACAAATAAATGATTAAATGTTCAAAGCAAACAAACAAGAACAAGAGATCAGAATCAGTATTTTGTGTGGCCACCACGCGCCGCAATAAGTGCTGCTACACGACGTGGCATGGAGTCAAACAAAGTTTGAATGTCTGACTGAGGAAGAGCATTCCATATCGTTTGTACGCGTACCCAAAGTTCGTCTGCAGACGCAACAGGACGAGGATCACGAGCAAGACGCCGACCAATGACATCCCACACATGTTCAATTGGCGACATATCCGGGGAACACGCAGGCCAAGGAAGAAGCTGTACCTGCTGCGCTGCAAAGAAGGATTTAACAATCCGAGCAGTATGAGGGCGGGCATTGTCCTGTTGAAATACAGCGCCTGGCAAGCTTTGAAGGAAGGGAACAGCTTCGGGCTGTAGAACTTCACGGATATACCGGTTGCTGTTCAGATTGCCCACAATTCGTAGCAATTGAGATCGTCTATGATATGCTATGGCGCCCCAGACCATAACTCCGGGTGTTCGTCCACTGTGGCGTTCGATAATGCACTCCGGAAGGTGGCGTTCACCGGCATAGCGTCTGACACGAATGCGGCCATCATGGTACCACAAATTAAAGCGGGATTCGTCAGAAAACACGACATGCTGCCAATCAGCACGCCAGTCTCTATGCTGATTGGCCCATTGTAGCCGCAGGCGGCGATGGTCGTGCGTTAGGGGGATCCTGTATAAAGGAGTCCGTGCGCGCAGTCCACACTGCAGCAGACGTCTACGAATTGATGAAGCACACAATGAAACACCTGTAGCTATTGACCACAGTGCTGCCAATTGTCTAGAGGAAGCTGTACGGTCCGTCCGCGCCATGCGGACCAGGTGTCTATCATCGCGAGCTGACGTCACATTTCGGGGTCCACTCCCGGATTTCCGAGTTGTCCGACACTCGTCCGTCCACTGCTTCCAAACGCGCATCACTGTGCTGCTGTTACGCTGCACACGAGAGGCTACTGCACGATACGACAATCCAGCTTCACGAAGGCCGATGATTCTCCCTCGTTCAAACTCTGTAAGTTGTTCAAATCTCGCTCTCTTTCGTCGGCGAGGCATAAGTACAGATTGAGTTAACGTTTATCACTAGCAGATAACCACCGATAACCATACACGCCTCGCTACAGCCGTCTATTTATTCGGATCCATCAGCCGTTCAGAGGGCGCTGCTCAGCATACGCATGCGCTACGGATTTGCAATTCTAATCATTTGCATATCATGCGCTACTTTGCATTTCCTGAAAATTTCAGCTCACTCGCGTAAGTCCTTCATGGTGTTGCAATTTTCACAAACGTGAGTGTATATGTATATATATGGCCATAATTTTCGCAATCGTAGGTTCGTAGTCAGACACATTTAATGATGTCTCTTGGTTCCTGCACTTATATTTGGGAAAGTTTTATACTCATAATGAAAAAATATAATTAGAAGAAGTTTGACTCCCGTATGACAAGAATTGACCGAGCTATTTAATTTCAAAATTTAAGACTTTTTATGTCATTTTCAACTTGCCTTGAAAGATCGGTTATCTAGAGAAAAGTAATTCGAGGAAATAAGTTTAAATTAAGTGCAACAAAAAGTTTGTATAATTTAATATGCTGAACAAGGAAGTCATCAGATTTATTCTTTAAAGAGAAAGGCCCCAAAAAAATTTCGTCCAAGGCTCCAAATGCTTTTTAAGGCTGGCATTGTTCCAAATTAAGTGTAATTAAATGTTTCTAGTGTCTTACTATCTGAAATTTAATTATACCAATATCTTTTAATAGGTTCAAAATGGAGACTCAAAACTTTAAAAATATCAGTTTTATAAATTTCCAATAAAATCATGTATTAAAAAAAATGGGCCACTCTTTGAATTTTAGTAGCACCTCATGATGACCATGAATACCATGTAGTTAATTTTCTAATGAGAATTTAGCATTCCCTGAGTAATATTTATCTGTATAAAGTTTGAAATAGTCCTCCTTTTATACAAGTTTTTTTTTTCATTTGTATCTTTTTAAACAAATATTGGTATATTTTTAAAAAAATGTAATCCTAAATTTTGTTTTCGTTAAACGCAGATTTGGTGGCGGAGGGTTTGCTTCCATTTTAAATAAAATCTTATTTATTTATTTACTTACTATATTCTTATTATTTTTTTATATCTAATATTCGACTGATTTGATATCCTTTTAAAATTCAGATTCGAATTCGATAAAATTTAGAACTAATCGTATCTCTAATTTCAACCATACTGAGTTAAAATTTTGCAGTATTTTATGAAACATATTTGTAGCAGCTTAGATGATTCCAGAGCTTTATAGTCTACCTAGGTGTGCTGCTATGTACCTGAGGGTTTTTCTTGGGTTCCTGAGGGTTTAACTACGTTCTGACCAACAATGAGACTCCCACCAAGAACGTCATCAGGGAGCCCATCACGGTGGAGCCGCGTGACAGATCAATGGCATGATCGATATTTAAACTAATACTATAACAGAAAACCATTCACTAAGATCTCAGCTGTTTCAAAAGACGAATTGGCGAACTGGTGTCACCTGGAGATTAAGTGGCAACCCTATTGCGTTGTACTCTGTACCACCTCAGGCTAAGAAATACCTTTTTCCTGCAAGACTTCTCGTCACGATGTTAGAGTTCTAACGATGTGGATGCGTAGATTCAGGTAAAGCAAAACCTACCTCGTTCTTCTGCAACGGAGCATGACTACGTCACGGGAGGGGGGGGGAGAGGGATGGAGGCAGAGCTCTCGCAACCATGTCTCAGGGTACGTCACAGGGTAGGTCATTTAAAAACCCATGTCGACCGAAATTTCGATTCATTTGATACCGGATTCTCCCAACATTAGTACCTCGTTCGGATAAATGTCCAAAAGGATAATATTTGTTTATTTTCCATTGCAATTCCTTCCCAATGCCTAATGTTGGGAATTCTTTTTACTTTCATTTAGGTTAGATTTTTTTAAAAATTTTAGGTAGACTTTGTACAGTACGAAAAATCTAAATTATTGTGATAGGTATATAAGTATATAAAGTATTTGTCGTTAGTAGTTTAGATAATTTTTTTGAGGAATTTCATATTGTTTGAAAAAGGTAAGTTTTTTCGATTATTTCTGCAATCTATTTTTTTAAAAAATTTTCTTTTATTTTTAATATATTTTTGCTAAGTTAGCACTTATTGGAAATTTTATTAGTGAATCAATATTTCAGAAATTGAATTTTCAAAATATATATAAACTAAACTAAAAAGTGTTATTTCATTAAGAAATATTTAAATGCAATTAAAAATAAAAAATTCTTCTTAGGAATATTAGAGTGTGACACAATGATATTTGTAATGATACTTACATGCTAAAATATTTTTTAAAATTCGAATTAAATGCATTATGTTTTTATTTTCGTTCGAAATTAAAAATTAAATATTTGACAAAACTGTTTTTAATTCGTCTTTTCTTTCCTATCTAAATTTCATTTAATTATACATAAAATGTCCAAAGTTTTAGACATTTAGTTATAATTTTTTTTTTAATTTTGTTAATATCCATCAATATTATGGTGCAGTTTTTCGAGATAATGAGATAATCCTCATTTAACTAAATACACTTATTCAAACGGAAAAACCTCTCACTCTCTTTTTCGTATGGTTAAATTGTCAAATCAAACACCTTGTAAAGGTTTTTTTTTTTCTCAAATGCAGCAATACAATACTCCTCGCAAAATGTTGAACAGTTTCTAAAGTTTTCACACACTTTTACGACAAAAAGAAAATGATTGCTCTTCGCATCTTCTGTGGTTGAAAAAACTGTGCTACAAAAGTGCGCCTGTGTCAGTCAAGAAACTGAATCGGACTAAACAACATTTCAGGGGATGGGATAGCTGGGATAATCATGTCAAGACTTGTATCTGGCAGATAGCTTCGCTGAGTTCTAGGAATTGAGCTTATTTTTTAGAACTATGGAAACAGCCTATGTACTTTTATTATTTGTTACATAGTTTTTGTTCTGCAAAGATTTAATCAGAAAAACACATGGCATATGAAAGTTATTAGAATTTGCTTTTACATGACATTCATATCAGATAAAACTAATTAAACTGAAACTAAATCATGCAAGAAGGCCCGCTTTTCGGCAACACATACTTAAACGTAGATTCCTTTCTTGACCAATTTTGTTATTTTTAATTAAACAAAAAAGATTCTATAAATTAATTTTATTTTTGTTTTTTCCGTCAAAATTTTTTAAAAACCTGATATATTATTTAGCTTTTGCATGAATTAGTTAGTCTTTTCTGTTAACTAACGGTCAATTCCCGTGTTATACAATTGTATAAAGGGAAGAAAATTTCGAAGGGAGCAGTTAAGGAAAATTCAGAGAAAATATTAAATTACCAAAAGAATTTATTAGCAGCAAATTTCTAAAAAAAAATATTTTTTTATTATTAAATAATGAAGATTCTATAGTTGTGTATGCATATTTCTAGCACTGTAAAAAAATGGCGGCAGTTACAGCCATCAGATTTTACACACACTTAGTCGTCTATCTGAATATGCGCACTTTGGAGTCCGAATTTCATATTCAGAACTCGTTTTTTTTATTTATTTAATATACTTGTGGGAATTTAATGAATTTTTGTTTAACAAACTCAGTCATTTAAAAGCTCCTGCTCGATATAAAACATTTTCCCCTTTTTCATTCATTTTCGCTCCAGTTTTCATTCATTTGACGCTCCAGTGTGTTGCCATTCGGCATAGTATAAAATATTTATCTTTCAAATTTAATCAGCGAGCTTGACTGTTTAAAAGCAATGTATTGCCACTACCCAAATTAAATACTGCATTCATTTTCCGCTAGGTAGTGTGTTGCCATTTGACAAACCGCAAAATAACTAGCTTTCAAATTTAAGCTCTTTGGTATTGATTAAAAAACTAAGCGATTAAAAAGCAATAAACGGAGTTCTTTATAACATTTTTGTAAATTTTTTAATCTGATTGATTTAAATGAAAATGCATTTAATTCATATTACATCTAATTAAAAACATGAAATATTTTCATGAAATAAAACTAGCTATTTTCATTAAAATCATTATATATATTTTCTTTTTTACGATAACTATTTTAGATGGTTAGTTATTTAAAAAGGCAATGCAAGGAATTAATTTTTTTGGATTGACGATTAAGCGTAATAGCATATTTTTAAAAATTATTTTAATTGTAGAATTGTATTGATTGCATTTCTGTCTTTAATATAAAGGTATGATTAAGTCGTTAGTATTCAAATTGCGTTGTTATTAAAATAGTTAGTAAACTTTCATTATTATTAAGATCTAGTTATGGACTAACATGCACACAGCGAAAAAAATGACTTCTAAAATTTAATACTGAGAGCTGCAAACATAACTGTTATTTTATTCCTTTTTTTAATCTAATAAAGAATTTTTATTGCTGAATTCACACTGGAAACTTTTATGTAAAGCAGGAATTCTCAGCCGGGGGCGATTTCATACTTTCAGGGGGGGGGAGAAGGATGAGTGCAACTTTTTATTTGGTTTAGTTTTTATTTATGAATATAAAAAACTACTAATATTGGGGTCTTGGCATTTCTCAACATTTTCTATATTTTTTCTTGTTTAATTTATAAAAAAAATTAAAATAATCTAAATTTAAAGAAATGTATTTGTATTTTTTGAGATTTGCAAAAAGAAGGGGGATTATCGTCTAACAATGGCGAAAGGGAAGAATGGGTAAAAAACGTTGAGAACCACGGGTGTAAAGCGAATGTTTTGCTTTTCTTAAAACTTTCAAAACTATGGGCGCTAAATATAGTTAAAGCCTTATAATGAGCATTAGATGCCAACAAAGCTCCTTTTTATGATGCCCATGAAGAATTAACACGAAGACCTAATGAGAATATAAGTAGATTAAAATCTAAATAAATGTATGTCTAATGCTTTCTAATGAGCATGTCTAATGCTTTCTAATGATAATTTGCGTAAGAAAAAGAACAAGTTAAAATTCAAATAATCTATAACCTATTTCGTCATAATAAGCATTAACGGAAGAAAATTTCCTGGTTGAGCATGATGGAATCGATAAAATTTATACATCATAACCATTATTCATTATTAATGTAAAGAATTAACTGAACATGAAAACGCAAAACTTAATCATTGTTGCCATGCTTTTACACATGAGAGTCGTCATATTGTAATGTATGTCGATGTTACAACAGAATTTGATTGTAAATACTATTTCCTATTTGTTAGTCTTTGATGTTTCCATAGTGATTTAAACTACAGAGAATGAACTGATTTTCGTTCTATTAGGTAGTGCTATTTTGGTATGAACTGGAACATTGACAAAAGGCCGAATTACTCATATTTATGTTTTACAAAGAAAAAGAACCAGGAGGAAGTCAAAAAATGCAAAATGAGGGAAAACATGTCGAGATTATTTATATCATAAAATTTTTGCTGCGAGAAGCGTGAAAAAATAAAACTGTGCTTTCGCGAAGATTCGAATCATTTATACCCTTTACTTGCTGGAAATATTAACTATTTACACCACGAAACAGGCGCACGGAACCCGATAATTCCTTACATTCTCCTACATTTAAAAGGCGAGTAGTAAGAGGTACGGACCCCAGTTGGCTAAAGTCAGATTATGACGAATTATTGTTCACCACTATACAAAGACATTTAGATTCAGCTTGGGATTGCCGCCTAGGCGGACAGCACATTTGAGAGACATTACCAGACAACCAACCATAATAGTGAAAAAATGTTCCTCGTTTAACGTGGCCAATTCCCGGAGGACACAACGCTTAGCTCTAAATGTAAACAATTCCCGGAGAACACAGTACTAAGCTCTTTATTTCTATTTATTTATTTATTTATTTTTAATTCCATCGCCGGGATCCAACAGGCTGAAAAGCACCTAACCCAGTGGGCCAGCTGTTCTGTCGATGGTGGAAAGAAACAAAGAAAAAAATTTAGATTTTTTCAGAACGAAAAATGTGAAAAATAACTTGCTTTGTTGGGATTCTAATTAAGGATCATCCACTACATTTTAGTTCGGTCGCCGCTGAACCGACTACAGAGTTTTGGAGGAAAAAAAGCGAAAACCAATTGCGCCTTCTCTGAATCGAACTACGGATTTTCTACTTTTTAGTTGGACATGCTAACCATTTACACCGCTATAGCACATACGGAGGAATGTGAATGTTCTTTGCAAATGACAGTGCTCAATAAATATGTTAAATAATAAAATTTTCATCTCAAACATGATCAATAATGAATAAAAATTCCTTCGGCTTTTACGTTCATGGATAAATTGCATAAATATACATATTGAAATATTACATGAGAGGTAAAAAGAAAGAATGAATTATTAAATTAAAAACCTGTTATCTGTAATTCGACCTAAACATTTTCCTGCATTTTGATGTTCTGTATCAATAAATTAATTTACTTATTTCCCTAACTTCAGTGAAATAATTAAAATGAAATTATTTTTAAAATATTGCTTTGTTCGAAACCATTTAAAATTTGCTTGATAATTTGTTAACATCGAATTGCAAATCATAATGTATGTAAAGCTAATTTTGTTAAATATGCTTAACCTCTGCCATTATTTATGCTAAAATAGTATTTGATATATGATTATTATTATGTAAACCTAACTTATTAAGCACTTGCGGAACTAAGGTTTGATTTTCCATAACTTTTTACGTTATCTATAAAACGAACCAAAATATTTTACCGTAAGTTTATACAATTGGCTTATTTGGAATCATTTACATTAGATAAACGTAATATGTGATTTAAGCAGTAAATGCACAATAATTTCTAATATAAAATTTTATTAAAAGAGTAGCTAAAAATGCAAAAGAATATTCTATCGCTGATAAGTCTTGCTTCCAATGACCAAATGAACTAAGGGAATATAAACATTCGGCATGTACAACTGAAATACTACGGAGTTTATATTTTAGAAAGATTTCTCTTAAGGCCCATTTTCTCTAGATACATAGCTTTGTTTCATAATTATCCAATGATCGATAATTTAAAATTAATAATTATGACCTTTCTTTTTCCGTTTCTATATATTTTTTTCTGTTTCGTTTCTATATTTTTCTTCTCTCTTTTGTTTCTATATTTTTTTCTCTTTTGTTTCTAATATTTCGTTTCTTGCACAATATTTATCTCTTGTTTCTCTCCTTTATGAATAATAACTATGTCTCTTGATTTTTTTTCACATTTCAAGTAAAACAATAAGCAAATTAATTAAATTTCTAAAAAATAGTAATTCGTTCTTAGCTTTGGTTCTGGGCAAAAGAGTTGGCAGCAAGTGTCATAGCTTATTCATGTGTAATTTAAATATGAAACTGTTTCCTGAAGCGTCGTCTCTTGCGTATTTTAATGTAATGAATTAAACAAAGTCCATCTTTTGTTCCAATTAAAAGGCGAAATGGTCTTATTAGCTCAAAGGGAGTTAGCCTAGAAGGGCTATTAATTTCGTTGTGGCATTTTGCGTCGATTCACTTTTTGGGTTGACTCACTTTTCAAACTGTTGCCACCAAATATTAGAGCCCTGTATTACATTTAAGGAAGTTAAAAAATGAAGAATCTTAATAAATGTATGTATGTTTCTCGCATTGTGGTAAAACAACGGTACTTAGAGCCATCAAATTTTGAATAACGTAATCCTCCACTGAATATGAGCATCTGGAATCCTTAACTTAGAATTCGTTTAATTATCTATTTCATATTTTGTCAGACATTAAAGAATTTTTTATTAACAAACTGAACGATTTCAAAGTGAGGAATGACAACACTGTACGGGAAAAAAAGAACAAAAAAAAAGGGGGGAACCTTTTTATCTCCAGCGCTTTTTATCTCCTTTTTATCTCTTTGGGCGTAATGTAAAATTTCAGAGCTTTCAGATTTTTTAAATTTATAATTTTTAATTTTTTCTTCTTTTCAATTAAATTTAAAACCCCAAATTTTAATGTACTTACTCTTTTTTTTTCACATCGGGCAAATTCTTTTTAATAATATCTTATTTCTCCCATACGTGATTGAAGACGAACCAGTTTCCTTTGACAAGCTCTCCACGATGACATCCACCCCTTTAAGTAAATACTCATTGTATTCTTTGCTGTATTCAGATGATGAACAATTGATGGAAATTCGGAAAATTCCTAGCTTAACTCTTGTGCCGTGTCATATATAGAATGATCCGTCTACCAAGAATGCACTCGAACGCACCAAGGGCAGCACCTGTTAACAATGACGAAGTCGCTGCAAGAGACAAATATTTTTGTATTATGCTATATTTTGTCTCCGTCGACGACTCTGAAATGATTGTCATCGAAAATAGGTTCACGTGTTACTTATGACATGCGTCTCATAGGTTCGCCATCACTGGAGTACATTGAGCACATGTATACAAAAGCGATGAAGTTTAAAACATTTCTGTAAAAAGTATACAAAGAGAGGGTTATTTTGAATATACGGGCAGTAATTAACCATTTCATACTTTCAACGATAACTTAAATAGCTATAATGACGTAGTTTTCATCAACAACTTCTTCACATTACTGTACAATTTTTTACGCATACAGTAATTAGTTTCCTAGCCTTCATTTTAGTTTTTATAATTTTACCACTTGAAAATCAGGAAAGGAAAATTAGAAATGTTTACTATGTCTGAGAGGAAACAGAGAAGGAGTAAGGTAGATGTGCTTACGACCAGCAAGAAACACATATGAATAGACGTTACTTTATTCTAAACAGTCAGTTATTGTTATTGCTTTCAATTTTCTTCTTTTTACTTACTTAGCAAACTAAAAACATGCATACTTTACTTGTGACTAACATGAATCAGAATTTTCTAAATTATGTGGTCAAAAACTGCGCCAGGAGAAATATGCGAACAGTCTGTAGCATATTGGTTGTAAATTAGCAATTATTAATTGAATCCACTGTAGAGGCATTAGGTTATTTTGACAAGCGAAAAATGAGCAATGCCTTCGGCGGGACTTTAACCTAGATATCTCGAATGCGCGCCTAGTGTGCTACCATTACACCACGAAAGCATACAGAAAGAAGGAAGAAAATGCTTATATACTACCCCTTTTAAAGGGCGACTGGGGATTACCGGGCCCAGTCGCCAAATCCTGGTGATGAAGAATCATCCACCACCATGTTTTTAGTTCGGGCGCCAGTGTAGTGTCTTTAGGTTATTTTGAAGCAGGAGATGTGAAACATGAGCAGTGTTCTCGCCAGGACTGGAACCTGGAACTTTCGAATACGCGTCGAGTGTGCTACCGTTGCACAACGAAGGCATGCTGAAAGTACCTTTACCAAATAACTTTATTTTGAATCTATTTGGCTACATTAAAGCTTAGGTTGGGTTATTTGAGTAAGGCAATGCACACAAGAAGTACTTGCCTAAGAGGAATGATTGTTTCGTGGAGTTTTTTCTAAGGGAAACTAGCTGATATTGACACTACACATGTAAAAAACCACGAAACTTTAAACATGCAAGAAGCCCGTTTGCCTGGGTTCAAACCCCGGTCTGATAGGCAGTAATCGATGGTCTTAAGCACTCGGACTCGGTAAGGCGTTGTATTAAAGGATTGGATTATTTGATTAGTGCAGAGCACATTATAAAAGTATCTGCGTAAGGGAAGATGTGGCTTCCTGAGAGATTTTCCAAAGAAAACAATTTCATATTTACGATACATAGGGGGATAACCACGAAAACTTCTATGCAATAAGGCTAAATCTGAACTCTGGTCTAACTACCCGTGTTGATCAGTCTTAGACGTCGCCCAGTGATGGTGCGGCATTAAAAGATGCATATTATTCAAAATTATAATCAAAATAAACATCCGATGCTTATTTTGAAAAATAAACACCTTCTTCAAAACTTCAGAAATGGCAAATTAATTAAATCTTCCAATATGTATCCAAATAATTTGCGTGTTTTTCCGATGCTTATTTTGAAAAATAAACACCTTCTTCAAAACTTAAGAAATGGCAAATTAATTAAATCTTCCAATATGTATCCAAATAATTTGCGTGTTTTTCCAGTGAATTAGAAATTTCTTTGATACATGTGACCTTTATCAGTATACGAAAATTTTACATTATAACAACCACTTGCTGCTCCAAAAATAGTTTTGCACTTTTAAGGTGAATGGATTGCAAGAGCTTTTGAAATCAATTCACTGCTTTGACAAACGCTGAAAAATATTTCACGAATTTTAGTTTGAAATTTTTTTAAATTTTGTACCTGCATCATATTTCTGATAACAGGCTATTAAATAAATCTATAAAAATTTTACTATTATTTGTTTATCAATTATGTATGTTGTAAGAGATAAAGAAGGGCAATGAACCCAGGCAATTGGATTCATTAGTTGCCTTTTTATTTATTAGTTATTTTTCACTTACAGAAATTTCGGTGATAATATTAGTAGATAATTCCCCGCTTCACGAGCCATTTATTTCGCCAAGTGTTTTAAAAATGTATGAGGAATTTGGACTTTTAAAGCGCTTAACATTTTCAGACAGACTTTTATTTGAACTTTTTGATTTTTAACATTTTCAGACACATTTGTATTTGAATCTTTTGAGTTTTTAACATTTTCAGACACATTTGTATTTGAATCTTTTGAGTTTTTAACATTTTCAGACACATTTGTATTTGAATCTTTTGAGTTTTTAACATTTTCAGACAGATTTGTATATATTTATCAAATGTAGCCCATTGTCTTTAAGCAAAAGCAGTCAAGCGAAAGTAATCTAATTTTTTTCTAAAAATTTTCTTTCTGGAGTCTCTGATATGCACTATTTAACAGAACCTTGTAAAAAATCTTCTAATTCCTCTACCAAGTAATCAGACGAAGCTCAGATCGTTTGTATCGTAGATTTACGTTCGAATTCAAAAATAGTTCAAAAGAATTTTCTAAATTTTATTTAAATTATGAATCATAAACCGTTTGCTTAGTTTAATAAATAAATAAAAAAATTTTTAAAAGTTCTGAGATCCAAATCAGCTTTAATTTTTGTAAAAATTCAGCTTCCTGTAATTATTAACAAAAGTAAAAGATGTGTAAGTAGTTTTTCTCGAAGTGTAAATATATATATTGAAATCGTCGTTATTATAAATATATATATTATATTGAAAATAAAATATATATATTGAAATCGTTCATGGTTTCAGCAATGCGCCAAAACCATGAACCTGAAATACTGTTTCTTACATTAACAAATTTCAAAAGCCTAGTATGATTTGAGTTTAAGAAACATTCCGTTTTACTTTAGACCGTTACTTACTTACTTAAAGTAAAGAGAGCGTAAGCAAAATTTACTTTCGTAGTTTTGGCGATGTGCTGGTGTCATGTTAGAAATAATACAAAGGACATATAATTGAGGCTTTGATTGTCAAGCCTTTTAAATGTTGTACTACACAAATAAGGATAAATAATATACGTACACCTTGAGAAAAAAGGAAAGTAAAAAAGAACATTTCTATATAACGTAAAAAACAGTATTTCAGGTTCATTTGCGTTTTTCATGTCTAGAAAGCGCGACTTAAGGTTTATATTGCATTTCTATATAACATTGTTCTAACATTGTATTTTGACATAAAACCGGACTTTTTGTGAAACTATATACCGATTTTTTCCGTATTTTGATTCTGCGACTCAAATTATGGCAGACTGCCAAGTTTTGTAAAAATCGCAATAATAGTTTTAAAAGAAAAACTAGCTCTCAAAATTTTAGCTACTTAGTGTTATTTCAATTTGGTATACAAGTATATTTATTAATATCTCTTTTTTATTAATATTCCTTCTTTCACAGTTCGAAATTTAGTCCAATTAAAATTCACAGACATTCTCTGATTTGTTTATAAAATTTTCATTTTCTTAGTCATGTTTATAAATTTTTCAAAAAAATTTGAATTATAACCAAAATATTTTTGCCATCATCTTAAAATAGACGTGTTTCCAATCATACCTGCAAAAAAATTAGAGCTTTCAAAATTTTCTAAAGATATATGTGAATTAACATATTGGCGTGTTTTGAAATTTGGCATATTTGTTATGAGCGATAATAACGCCAGATGTGGTTTACGCACTTTGTTAAAATTATTTGAAAGGATGAATGATGCGCCTTTTTTCCCCTCCGTGCACAGTTACAGAGAAAAGAAAATAGGTTATCATAAATAAAAAATTTTGCCAATAATGGCGCAAAAAACTAAAAACAGTGCACCCGGTTAATTTTTCACGAAATTTTATAAAATTTAATATTTAGGCATAATTTGAGTCGTAGAATCGAAATATGGAAAAAAATTCGGTATGTCATTTCAGAAAAAGGTCCGATTTTGTGTCAAAATATCTATATTAGAACAATGATATATATAAATCTAATACATATCTTAAGTCGCGTTTTAGAGACATGAAAAACGCAAGTTAAATTTTGTCAATCGGTCGAGAAGAATAGGAAATAAAGAACTGTCTCAATTTTGTGTGCGTATGTCGAGTATACCATTCATGTACCAATATATGCATTAAAAAAGGGATGAAATTTTACATTCATTTTAAATATTTAATTTTTTATTTAAAAATTGTACAACTAAAAAGTCATTTAGCATTAATTGTGCATGTACTATAATTTAAATAACCCTGCTCTAAGTAATCAGTTATTCATATATCCATTAAATGCGAACAAAATGAGGTAACTGATTCAGCTTATCATTAACTATGCGTATACAAGAGGCATCATTACAGCGGTGACAAACTATCAGGAGAGATAGAGTACACCTACACGATGGGAAATTACATAGCAATGCATGGTCGGAAGTGCCCTGATGCAGTAGTGACGAAGCAAAACGCAAAAAAAAAAAGGAAGGACACAAACAGTGAGACAAAATGTGTATAGCAGAAAGCAGAAACCAACAAAAAGAACAAAAACAAACAACGATCGACATTAAAGAAGATGTTCGAAATTACGACCCCGGACCCTGGTGCAAGCCTCACTTCTTCGGCCCATGGAAGATCTGCATCACGAATGGAAAATCGCATAGAAGATACATGACCCACGGTTCCTGCATCACGGTCCGGGTCGGAATTTCGAACACCTTCAATGACGATCGTTGTCTCTTTATGTTGTTTTTCCTTTGTTTTTGCTGTATGCCGAATAATAAACATGTTTCCTGACCCGGTCCTTTCTTTCTTAATTTTTGTGTCATCACTACCGCTCCTATGCATTGCTATGTGATTTCCCATCGTCTAGGTGTAATCTATCTCTCCTGAAAGTTTGTCACAGCTGTACTAATACACCTGTATAACAATTTTTTTATTATTATTTTCAATTAAAAATTTGGCGAGGATAACAGTTTAAAAAAAAGATTAAATTTACCAGTAAAAAGTAATATTTCAGCCTTTTTTAAGCTAAGCTTACTTATTACTATTTAAATGGCAGAATTTTTTAAAGCAGAATTTCCGCAGTGTTTTAAAATTAAGCTAAGAAATGCAGTCGTAGATATAAATATTTAATAATTAAAAACTATTCAAACCATTATTAGTCTCTTTTTTCCATCCTTTACATTGCTTAATGCTTTTTGATCAAAAGGGTGGCCACAAATGTCAGGCGATCTTGTTATCTATGAAAGAAAATTTTTGTCTGTCTCAATGTGTGTATAACGAATAACGCACAGACGAAAAGACCCAAAACTATGAAACTATGAAAGCTCTGAATCTCGCTGAAATTCGCCGCTGAAACTCGCTTCGAACTATGCAATTTGCTGTAAGGAAATGTGGAGCTTTGTGCGATTTTTTCAAAATTCGAAGCGATTTTTTTCGTAATTCGATTTCTTTTTTTGATTTAATGCTGAAACGAATTTTTACGAACTTTTCTGAAGTGCTCTTCCTAATTGCTAAATAATCATCGCCAGAATTTTATTCTCCCCTCCTATGGAATGAAACGGAAAAAAGATCTTCTGAGTGCAAATTTTCAGACCTCTAGCGTAATAGAATTTCAGTGGTGTTCCAAAAATGGATAATTGTTTTTATCATTATATCTCTAATGTTTTAAATTTTGATATCGTAACTTTTGCGGGTTTTGTAACACCTTGAAATTTCCAAAACCTATATATACATATATATATATATATATATATGAAACGAAAAAACTTTGACAAGAACGACAAAAAGTATAAATTACATAATTTTCTACATTTATTTTTTATATTTTTTTTATATGTCAAGTTCTGATTTCTCGTAAGCCATTTATTCATTTGATCCCTTTACCCGTCACGTAACCTCGCTCGAAAAACAGTGCAACGGAGTTGCACTGTTTTTGTCAAACAACTCCGTTGCACTGTTACGTATAGAGAATTTTTCTTGTTTCGAACTCAACGATTTCCTTTATTTTTCATAGTCTTTAAATATGGCTCATTCTTTCATTTGTATTGACTTTCCGAATGCTTTATGTGTCTCCTGGAAATCGAAAGCAGGTATCCCTAAATAAATTCATTCAAATCCCATAATTGGCTGGTTTGGCAAAAACAGGATTTAATATCACTAGGATTAAATTAAGTCACTCGATCCGTTACGGAGGATGCATAGCAGCCGAAGGCCAAGGTCGCCTATTGTGATTGCAATATATGTGAAAAATAAGGGTACTTCAAAATCACTATTACCAAGGTGTTCTCGAGATATTGTTACAAACGACAGAGTGGTGCAGGACTGCTGAATTCCGGATTCCGTAATTGGAATGGCGCTGGTCGAAAGTCTTGTAGTCTGGTTAGTGCTTGAGATCTAGGGCTCAAATTCTTTGGACAGTCATGCGTAGTCTGGGACCTAGAAAAATATATCCATTGGTCTACTTATCTTTATTCCTAATTCTGCCAGCATTTCAGAATTCAGATAAGCAGCAAGAGATGCAGGATTTTAGAAAATGTTGGTACTTGTCTCTTAGCCTGCACGATATGATTCCAGAATGCTCAGGAGCAAAGAATGTAGTAAATTATCAATTATGCCTCCTTTGTTAGACTAATGAAAAGGGTGTCACATATGGCGAATAAACGATTTCTTGGTTTATAATCCCGTATTTATGATTGACCTGTTCAAATTCAGCAATATCTAAGTTGCATTGTGCAGATTTAAAAAAAAATCGGAATATTTATTCGCGATTATTTACTTTGTAGAGACATTAGGTTATTTCGAAGCAGGGAACATGAAAAATGAGCAATGCCTTCGCCGGGAATCGAACCACGGACCTCTCGGTTACGCGTCGAGCATGCAGACCACTACACCACGAAGGCATGCAAAGAATGTGGGAGATATACCTTATATACTCCCCTTTTTAAAGGGCGACTAGGGTTTTAGGGGACCTAGTCGCCAAATCCTGGGTGTGGAGAGTCATCATCCACAATCCTTTTAGTTCGGGCGCCAGTGTAGAGACATTAGGTTTTTTTGGAAGCAGGAACGATGAAAAATATGCACTGCCTTCGCCGGGGATCGAACCGCGGACCTCTGAAATACCGGCTCAGTGTGCTGACCATTACACCACGAAGGCACGCTAAGAATGTGGGAGATATACCTTATAACTTGAATGATTACTGCAACTGTTCTGCCACTTGGAGTATCAAATTTGGATTTTTCAATAATCAGATTTGGATTTTTTTTCACTTATGCGCATAAAGTTAAGATTTCACATGCATAAATTGCAGCAAGGCATTTTGACGTATCAGGAAGTTTTTTATATTGATTAATATTTTTGCTACAGTCAGTAAGTTAGTGACATTGGAGCTCTCTTTAATAAGGAGATACTAGCGCACGTAAATCGTATGCTTCCGGTTAATAGACAAGTTAGACAAGTATGCATAAATATAGCTGATTTTAAGTATTTAATGTGATATATAGCATTTATTTTTAATGTTTTTAATACTACTAGCTGACGCGACCAGTTGTCTAAAATAGTTATTTTAAAAGGGAAAATAATGTATAAAATAATTTTGACGAATCCAGTTGGTGTAATTCCGCGAGCCTAGTTAGTAATTAATATTAATACAGATCAGGAACTGCGTTCGAAATTCCAGCTTCGAAATGCATGTCTTCGAGTGGAGAACTATGCTTTCAAAATCTGATGGCTGTAGCTATTGTCTATTTTCCGCAATGAGAGAAGCACACATACATACAGATTCTTCATAATTTAATGATAAAAACTTCTAAACTTGTAACATTCTAACAATCGTTAACTATATCCCTCCAGGTAATATATATATATATGATAATTTCGAAGCACAGTCGCTATGGCTGAATGGTATGGCGAGAGGAAGGAGTTGATACCAAACTAGATTTAGCCAATTATCATCTTTATTTCCAGAATTGCAGGCACACTAGAGTAATTCCTTGTAGACAATACATTCTTCAATAATAGCAATTATGGTAATTTCTTATATGCACATTATATCATCTTAAAATAGGAACAAAGGGGAGCATAGCAAAATAGAGATGTCGGCAAGACGGAATCTAGGGAAGGAATGCAGCAGAAGAATGAAGTAATTAATCGCCAGCGGTATTTATACTAAGTTTAATATACAAGTGCAGATAATCTATGATAGGTTAATATCAGTTTTAGTTGCCCTTTTCCAGTAGCATTACATAACAATAGAAAGATTTCGAATTTTAGAGAACAAATGAATGTAGAGGGAGAGCATCAAATTTAGAATGTTAATTTTGAGATCGATAGCTATTTTTTAAAGCAGCTATCGTATTTTGTTATGTCTTACAAAACACACACACACACATATATATATATTGGATTTAACTTTGGATATTTTTCTTTCCCAATCCTTTATATAAAATTGGTGACGCAGCTAATTTGGAAGTAAAAGTCAAACTTAGAAACCATAACTTTGCCTTTACAACTACGCTTTCCTTTCAGCTTTCTATCTTAGAACATGATGGGTTTCTTTTTAACCCTTTGAGTGCTAACCGCTCGAAGTTGAATCGACTCGAGTGAGCGGCGTGCGGTCGCAGAATGGCTGACCAAATAAACGATATTTCATTTTTTCTGGTTGCTTAGCAATGAACGGGGTATGAGGTTTCTGCGAGTATTGACCATATACGATAGAAATAATTTAATTAATTGTAGGATATACGATCTATAAGAACAATACTATTGATAACAACGGTAGTGAGATTTAGTAATTTAACGACGAAAACACGCGAACATAATTAACACGAAGATAACACATAAAAAAGAAGTAAGAAGAAAATAGCGTCTGTATATGACGTCATAAAAACGGGATAACATCATATTAGGTGGAATCCTATCGAAAAAGAAAGAAAAGTTTCTTTTCGAACTTCATCGTTGCTTCTGTCTCCGTCTCTCCCCGGGAAAGGTGGTCACTTGATGTTGTTGGTGGGAGCGTTGCCATTCCTAGATGTTAAAAGAAGCTTATAACCCCACATACATGAGACAGCAGTAAACAGCCAAAGCCTTCGTTGAGCACGCATTTGCGTCCGTAGTCACCGATGGCTTGCGCTGGACGCACATATGCGCTCATAGGCCACACCGATAGTTTTTGCTAGAAGCATATATGCGCCCATAGTAGTCAAAGGGTTAATCGCCGCTTTTTTGAACTTGCTGCAGCCTGCTCTCTCCAGAAACATAAAAAGTTCTAAAACGTGTGCATTTACCCCACCAATTTATGTGCTCTCAAAAATGTGTTTAACGATAAATAAAAAGCAATATTAAAATTCGAAAGAGACTGCAAAGTTCTTCTTCGATTATGTTTCAACATGTATCTACAACGTATTCAAAATATTACACATATATATCAAAAAATTAAAGAAGTTTATAAAATGATCGATACAGATAGGCAGAAACCTCGGGTGTGCAGCTCAGATGTCTTGTTTCTTAATCCTCTTCAGAGGAGATGTGAAGGACATGCTCTTTCATGTGCTTGACTGACTGTGAGAACAAAAGTCTAATTTTCATAACTTGTTTTCTGGTTTTTAATAAAAATAATTTCAAGCAGAAAATTTTATTACAACTGAGTAGTAGCATGTTACAAAATTCACTGGCGAAGAACATTATACAAGATCTAATCCTTATAAATGGAGTTTATTTTCACATTAGGCCTTTTTTTTAATTCAGTTTATCGCAAAAAAGGGAAGAAAATTCATACCGTAAAACGCTAATTCTAAAATAAATTGCGCAATTTTGGTTATTTCTAAGAATACAAAAGCAGATTATGATAATAGGTGCAATTTACTTTCCCTCCGTAAAAGTTTTTATGTGATTCATTTATTTTTTGAAGGTAACATATGTTTCCTAAAAAGCCACTTACTTCAGCGGTCTCCAACTGATGGCCCGGGAAAAGCATGTGGCTCATGAAAACATTTAAATTTCAAATTTACTGCAAATGCAGTCTCGACAGATATCAAGATTTTAGTTATTTGAAGTCCAAGTTTATTTGATTTTAATTTTGATTAAAAAAGAACTTGAATAGAATATAAAAACAAAAAAAAATCTGTAAATAAAGCTTAATTAACTTACAATGTCATATAAAACGTACTAAAAGTTTTGAAGATACTGATTTGATTAACGTTTCTTAGCAGTTATCAAAAAATGAATAAGCTCAGTAGCTAACAATTGATAAAAAGAATTATCCGATGGACATTTACAATCTGTGATGAAGATAATTGCTAGTGATTTCTCTCCAAGGATACAGACTTTATCAGAATCGAAATGCCATCGAGTGTAAAGCTGTAGTAATAAATAAAGAAGTTTATGATTATTTACATGAAAACTATCGTATTTTTATTTATGTGTCGAAGAAAAATTTGATAAGTAAGAGGAAGAGACTAGTTCTGATTATTTATCTCAAGTTTTATCTCAGTAAATTTTCTCTGAAAACACAAAGTTTTCATAATTTGTTTATTTTCACTTTAACTTAAAAATATTTAAATTAAACATGTTAGAATTATTTGAATATATTTCAACTAGAAAGTGTAAGCAACAAGAGTGTCCTACAGGTTGCAAACTTTGCATTTTAGATAGAAAATAAATGTAACTTCGAAATTTTTCCTTTGCGATACTATTATTATCGTTTATGTATGTTTTTATGTATATCTTGTAAACTAAATTTAAAACTTATTAAAAATATTTGTTATTTTGTTAAAAAATTTTTTCATTTTGTTCCTTAAAAAAATTCTGGGCCGTCGGTTGTTTAGAGATCGTGCATTCGGCCTGTATGGCACTTGAGTTTGAGACCAATTACATACATAATAAGCCACTTATGAAAACAACTTTTGTAGAATTTTTCGTATTATCTAAAATTTGAGAAATCTCAAGGGCGCGCACACACACACATGCATACGGACGAAAGAAAAACTGAAATCGCTTTTTACTATATTAGCTTGAATAATTATTGTTTTAATAAACTCTTATCAATCATAATTTATTAATTATGAAATGCTAAAAATTAATTAATTAAATAACTTAATTGCTAAAAATAATTAGTTAAACGTATTAGTTATTAGTATCCAGTTAATAAAGTATTTACTAAATTACTAATATTTTATTATGTACTTTATTAATTGGAAATAAAATGCATCTACGTAACTTATTAAAAACAGCATATAATAATAAAATCAGTGTTAAGAATATTACTTTTTACAAATTTAATGAAATTAATAAGTACTATTTATGTATTAAAATCTGTTGTTAATTGTTAAAAGCATTCATTGATGAAACATATATTAATTTTAATCTATTGCTGTAGAAAAATAAGTACTGCAGTGGATAAAATGCATAATTTTTGTAGACTAATTTAACTTTTTAATAATAATTTTATTAACCCATAATTTAATAAGCAAATCTTTCCTTTCGCAACTTTTAATTTATTTAAAAAATTAAGTAAATTATGATGAAGAATTTTCCTTTTGTTGTTGTTGTTGTTGAGGGAAGCTTCATTATTGATATGATGAAAAACATAGAGAGAGAATGCAAATTCGCGATTATGTAGAAATACAAATGTATTTAGTATGTAGAAAATACAAATGGAGAGAACACGAATAAAGAATAATATATAGAACTGTGCAAATATAGAGTAATAAATGTATTATCGGCATTCTATAAAATAGAATAGGTCTATAGAGTAACAACGCATTTTATAGAATTCCAAAGGCTGATGTTCTAGCAGAGCTAGCCACGAAACTTCATACTGATTTAAATCTCCGTGTTCCTGTTAATCATTGAAAGCGCTTTTATAGAAATGATGCTATCTGTATTTTGAACAGAGAATATCTGGCCTCTCAAAAAGCACAATCGTCCAAAAGGTTCTTTTCCTACAGGTTTACAACGAATAAAATTTGATAAATTTTCAGCAGATCTTAAATTAACTCAATTTTTGACTATAATGGCAATTTAAGAGCCATGTAAAGCAATTTGGAATTGCTTCAAGTGCTTTGTACCTCAAGTGCTTTTACAAGAGCTACCTTAGCGGCGATGAAGGTATTAGTCCTTCTTAAGAGCGTTAGTCATGTCCAACAGAGAATGAAACTTCAGGCCCCTTTGAAGCACCTATTTGTATCTTGGCCACTAATGTTTTCTGAACTTTTTTGGTCTAAAGAGATAATTCTTTTTTTCCCGAACTTTATTCTCAATTTAGATTGAGTTCTCTTTATTTTATTACTTTATGTTGTAGAGACATTAGATATTTTTTTAAAGCAGGAAATGTGAAAAATGAGCAATGCCTTCGCCGGGACTCGAACCTCGGACCTCTCGAATACGCGCCGAGTGTGCTGGCTATTACACCACGAAGCTATGCTAAGAAGGTGGGAGAAATGCCTTATATATTACCCCTTTTAAATGACGACTGGGGATTAGAGGACCCAATCGCCAAATCCTGGGGGTGGAGAATCATCAACCACCACCTTTTTTAGTTCGGACGCCAACTGTAGATTTATTATTATTTATTTTTGAAGCAGAAAAAGAGACAAATGAGCAATGCTCTCGCCGGGACTCGAAACTGGAACCTCTGAAATACGCGTCGAGTGTGCTGGCCATTACACCACGAAGGCGGGAGAAATACCTTATAATGTAACTCTTTTTAATTTTTTTCTTTTACTCTTTTTTTATTTCCCCCTTTGCATTGCTATTATATAATTATTTATTTATTTGTTAGTGTTATAATTTTCTTTTGCAAGCATTATGGTACACTTTATGGAACACGAGAAATTGGAATTAGAGTTAAAAAAAAACGCAAAGTAGAAAAACTTAACATTTCACGCATTTTCTAAGCATTCATTAGAATGCTAAATACCAGCTTTTCTTCTATACAATATGGAACACAAAGTAGTAAAAGAAGAAACGGTCCTAGACACACAATTTCAACATTTTACGGTGAACCATTGAGTTAGGCGACATACTTACGTATAGCCGCCACGACGGAACTAGTCCAAATGGATTCAGGAACGATCAAAAGGGCATTTACTTTCAAATCTGAAAACCGAAATTTTCCGCTATTACAATACTTCCTTTACTTCGTATAAGGAAGGTCTATGCGCCATTTTAATTGAGGGTGTATGGGCCATTTAAAAAAAAAAAATTTCAGGTCCATTGTTAATCCCAATCCGTTACATATTGTAATCGTGAATATATGTAATATGTATAAATTGTACAAAAGTCCCTACAACTACTGCGCATGCATAGCTTTGACCGCAGCAGTGTGGTCAATCATAAGAGAGTTAAATAAAACATTTAGATCATAAATTCTGAAAAATTTTAAACATGCTGAGAGTAAAGCACCCTTTGGAAAAGACCGATTGGAAACAAAAATGGAGGTGCATTACTAGATGTTATGGCAGTCCCATGTGCAAAATTTCAACATTCTACAACTAATCGTTTTCGACTTACGTATGTACGAATAGACGTTATGCCAAAACTAGCCGAAATGGATATTTCCGTTGATAATCTAAGTTATGTGACATAGTTACATTTAGACGTCTCTACTAAGCTAGTCAAAATGGATTCGATATTCTTGTTGAAATCTGAAAACTGAAATTTTCGCCATTACAGTGCTTCCTTTACTTTGTATAAAGAAGTAAAATTTATCTAATGTCATGTGACTGGTATGCCTTTTTGATAATTTTACCGGAAGTAGGGGAAAAATATACGTTTATCACTTTACCTAAAACATTTGATACTGGTACATCGCCTCAAAATTTGGGAACTATTAATCGAAATTAAACTAAATAAATGAAAGACAAATAATAAAAGCTAGTTTTAATGGAAAACGTTTTTGTTATTTGCGAAATTATTATTTGTATATCATATTTTGCTTATGCTAATCACTTGAATTTTACTTTTCAGAATCAGAATGGCACAGGTTGTCAATGCCTTAACACAATGGTACAACACAATAATGGCCAATGCAGGTAAGTTGCTTATTTTTACTCACGCAGTTTTCGATGTTTTTTTAATATTCCAAATTAACTGCAAATAGTTAAAAAAGCGAATACCTTATGATATTTCACATTTTAAAATAAATCTGTTACTATATAAAAGTTCAGATGTTGGAAAAACTAATTTTTCTGGAAATGTGTGTGCGTGATTCATGAAATTTAAATAATTTTACTAAGAAATTGAGCTAATTTAATTCCACGACTAAATTTAAAACTTACCCGTGTTATTAAAACGCTTGTATATTGTGGCACTATCTGCTGCTGTTTCAGATTTTAAACAATGGCAACAGTAATTGCAGCTTTTTTTTAGAAAAAAATAAGTGTTAAAATAAACTGCAACTGTTTTTTTTTTTATTTTAATCAATAGTAGCACTAACAGCAGCTATATTTTAAATTTACAAACGATGGTAACATTAACGGCAGCTGTTTTTTTAATTTAAAATTTTTGCTGTCGGGTTTCTAAAATTTCTACATTGATGACTACACCTGAACAAGAATTCAACAGAACTACCAATATCATTGGTTTCTTAATTTCTTTTATTCAGATTAAACTTGATATATTAATTGCTGCTTTGTTACTCTAAAGGTTGAAATCAGAGTAGCAAATCATGAAAAGTTGCTTGAAGCTATACATATTACTAATTCACGCATACACATAAATTTTGCGAATTAATTAATTACACATACACATCAGTATTCCTGGACGTATTTGCATCCAAATGCTTTATAGTCTTTATAAAAGGGGAAAGAAAAGTTTAAAAAAACTAATTAACATAATAAATTAAAAATAACATAAACAAATTCATTAACTTAAACAAACTCCTTAACTTGCCTCGTTACATAAAAGTAATTACATTACTACTTAACTTACCTAAACTTTTAAATCAGAATAAGAAAATTAAGCAAACTACTAAAGACTTTTACGTGATGTCATCGTTGTAGGGAAGCCGGCTGCGATAGTCTTGAGTGCGGGTTCAATCCGGAAAACACATGAATGTCTATTAGTATCTTTGGAGAATGGTGGCACTTAAAATATTGTCGAACCTAAATGACTCTCGAAAGGCTGATGGAAGGAAAAGATGCTTATCAGTCTTTCCGGGAGGATTCTTTAAAAGCAGGATGGCGCTGGGTAAAACTGTATATATACTATCATATATTAGGCGCTCCAGGTCTAACCCAACAATAAGCAACTCTCTTGACACACACCCGCCATAAAATGTGCTGGCTTGATCCGATGTTACTGTCAGACAAGTGAAATAAGTCACAAAAACGTGTTACTAAACTAGCTAATTAATTAATTTAAGTGGTAATTAATTTATTTATGTCCAGATATTTATTTGTTGTTCTAATAGATATAGAGATAAAAAAGCAAAACGTAACTGAAGTTTTCATGATTTGATTATATTACATAGCAATTCATTCTTGAATATTTACATATTTAAGAAGGAATTACCATGGGTGTAGATAAGAAGATAAGATAAAAATAGATAACACCAAATGCTAAATTTAATTTGCAGTAATAAGATGAATAATAATAATAATAATTTTTAATTTGATTATTTTCCTTTTTATCCTAAAAATAATAACGGCTTATAATAAATCTCTCTATACAGCATTTGCACATAATATTTAATAATTTTAATTTTTATTGTTCTTCCT
>KK122519.1:87752-126928 GCA_000611955.2 Stegodyphus mimosarum
TTGTACATTTATATTAATAATATTCTCTTTAAGCTTGCTACAGAATGCTACAATAATATTTATCAGATACTTTGTAATATTATTGTGTAACATAAACAAACTATGTATTCCCCAACCCTATAAATTAAAATTTTAGGGTTTAATTCTAATAGCAGAAATTTTTATTCTAATAGGAGAAAATTGACTTCCTTGATTTTATTGACTGCTCTTGATTTTTTTCTGTTACCCTTAAAAACGGTGAAAGTCAGTTTGTAGAGGCACTAGGTATTTCAGGAAGCAGGAAATGTGAAAAATGAAAAATGCCTTCACCGGGACTCGAACCACGGACCTCTGGAATACGCACCCAGTGTGCTGACCGCTACATCGCGAAGGCATGCCAACCTTATTAGAAATACCTTATAAGTTAACTTTTCCAAACCCTCCCCCTACTTCTCCTTCTCAGTTCTATGCAATGTACTTATTTGTCTTAGATTTTCCAATTTTTCGTTTAAATTTTAATTTCACTTATGTGAACAAATAAGAAAACCAGAAACTACTTATGTTACTTAAGCTGCGTTCTGACAACGGTATAAAGGGCATAAGTAGTTTAAACTGAGCTACGTTGCCAGGCACTGTGCTACGTCACAAAATCTGATTTAGGGCTCTGGGCATCTGGGCATAAATTTTAAAGTTTTCAACTTTATGCCAACTTGGATGAGCGTCGACCAATCAAAGCGATAGTGGGAAACAGAATGGGAAAAAAGAGCGGGAAAGCTGTAGACACATCTACGCATACTCAAATTTAGCTTCTCCAAGGGGTGCGGCTTGGACCCTGTGTCGCAGGTGTGAACGAAATTACCGCATTTTATTCCTTGTGACTATGTCCCTGTGACATTTACGTCGCCGTATGAACGCAGCCTTACAGATTGATTGCATATGTTACTTACAAATTACTCAAATCAAAATTCTTTCTGCATACCAGTTGTAACTACACACCAGTAAATCACGAAAGACTATTGTTGACCATCATTAAATTAATCTCTAATTATTTTTATTTATTAACAACCCCTCAAGGCACATTGAAAATGACATGATACATACAGAAATTTCCTAAATATACTCATTGGGACCGGATAACCGTATAAAATATTAATTTCGTTAACTTCATAGTCTAAATTTTTTTAAAAAAATTTAAAATGCAAAAACATGAATGTTTGCGCCATTTAAAAGCTTTCTGTAACTGGAAGTACGTATCTACGACCAACGTTTGCGAAAATAAAGACTGTCTAAGGCAAAGGTTTTCAACAAGGGAAGAATTCTCAAAGCCCATAAGGTGGAATTTCATAGTTTGAGGAGGAGTGGGGGGGGGGAATGCGGTCAGTCGTTTTGTTACCTATTAAGCCTTTACCTTTATTTCATTGAATGTAAAACAAAAAGGACTTTTATTCAGGTTTTGGAATTTATTAGCATTTCTGTAGTTTCTCTTCTCTTTTCTTCTTAATCCTCGCTAATAATAATTTAATTCCTTTTCTACTGTTCTCTTGTTTAATAATAATAATTAATTAATATCTTGTTTACTATTTTTTCCTTGTTAATTAATTTAATTTTAAAACAAATTAAAAATAATTTATATTTAAATAAATGTTTAAGTGTTTTTCGAGTTTTGGAATAGGAGTGGGGAATGATCGTCTTGTAGTCGTAAAAGGGGTGCATAGAGCAAAAAAGGTTGAGAAGTCCCGGTCTAAGGACTTTTACAGACGATATATAATACGCGCACACATACACGAATAAAGGGGGAAGAGTGAGAGTCTATCCTATATGCAGGTGATGTTTACATATTTTTAGAATGATTTTGAGGCCATTTAATTAATGTTTCGATCTGAAAGCCTTTTCTCTGTACTATGCCTAGTGATTTCCATGATTGAAAGGCTTTCCGTAAAATTTTCCGGGGTATTGATTTTCATTTCCCTTCCACTACTTGTCAGGATCCATCAGTTGTGGTGGGTTTGCGGTAAGAAAAAATTCTTTTCCAAATATTAAAGGCTCGATAAATGAAATGTGACTGGACTTCCTAGGAATACGTTGAAAATGTTTAAAGGAAATACCTATACCAGTCTTCGTTTTCTTCAAGCATGCAGTGGTACTTTTCGAAGTATAATTTGTAGTTTTATCTTGATAAAGTTTCATTCTTTGAAAGTCACTGGGTGAAGCAAATCGAATTTATTCTGTAAAACCTTTCTCTTGATAGTACATTGAGTTGATTTTGACATTTTTTTACCACTATTCTTACTTTTAATTTCGTACTGTAACAAAATCCTGCGACAATCATTAGCCCCTTATTGAAATATTCTTTGCATTGAAAGAACCAAGTTTGTACTTTTCGTATCCGATAATAAATAGACCTTTTTTGCAGTCATTTAGGCAACCCCATGTTTCAAGGGTTACAAAGTATTTCCATTTATCCTCCTTCTCAATAGTTTCCTTATAAGTTGTTCTGAGGTGAGTCATATGCCTCGGCAAAGTTGGTGAACATTATGCTTTTTAGCTTTTTTAAGCTGTAAACCTTCGTTAATTGTTTTATTTATTGTTGCAACTAATTTCTGCATCGCGTATTTTGTCTTGTTACCAACTGCTTGAACTTTAGAAACGAAGCAGTACGTGCTTTTTTCGGCTAATCGTTTGGAGTCTTCTTTTCGTGTAGAAGTAATGATAGACGGTTTCTCCCTTTCCGATTATTATTATTACTTATTTTTCACTTAGAAATTGTAATAACATGCATTTCACAACGTTTTTGAATTATGGAAAAGGAATATTTGTCTTCAAAAAACGCAAAATCATATCCTTCAATCCGCAGCTTCTTATATCTTGAAAGAAAAATAAATGTAAAAGTGGCAGATCATATTTCTCATTTTAAATAATAAGCTGTTGTCAGAATTTTTTTTTTCTAAAGTACTTGCATTTATTGTATTATTTACAGAAATCGCTCTGAGAATGTGTGATGAATGTACATACAGAGATGCATACACACGCTTTGTGTGTATGCATCTCTGTATGTATGCATGCATAAATAGTGTGTTTTTACATAAATATATCCACGTGTAATGTGATGTAAGCAGGAAGTAGAGATGAGGCTTAGTATTCGGCGATGAAATACCGAACCCCAAAATCAGCAGGATTTGAATTAAATCCAAACTTTTATTTTTAACTTCGGAAGTAAAATTAAAGCTACCGTTCGTTACCTCTAATTTCTCCCTCCCTTTGAGGCAAATACTCCATTCTGGGTCAAATGCTTTCTGACGTCACCGTCGGAGAGAAGTTCGTTCGCACTTCATTGAGGAAGCTGCCACGCTCAAGGTCACGTTAGGAGCAAAACCGCAGGAACTCCGTAATCGCGAGAGCCGTTCCTCAGGTGCGCGCTATGTCGACAGCCAAACGATAAAATTCCTCCTCAACGTACCCGGAAAGGATCTAAAGAGGGCAATGATTTGGTATTTTAAATTCCAAACAAAGTACTGTTAAGCTTCTGAATGATACGCTTTGTTTAATGTTACATAACATTGATTCTATTGTTAGCTTGGAATACACGATCAGATGATAGTACAGAAGGAAGGAAAAGTTCTGGGAATCAATACAGATGTAAAAATATTGAACGAAGATCAAGAAATAAATAAAAAAAAAAGAGTCTGAAAGGTTTCAGATTTTAAATTACGTCCGAAGGGGCGTTTTTTAATCATTTTGTGTGTTACCTTTTTTTTTTTTATTAAATATCATGTTCTTCGCACTTGAACCATAAAATTCAGTTAAAGAACAATATCGCAAAATAATTTTAAACTGAGCATACCTTTAGAATTTCCTATACACAGTCTCAAAAGCTGGACATAAAAATGTCTTTTTCTGTACAACGTTGCCATTGCTCGCTTTGAAGACCTTGAGTTTGTTAATCAAGAATTCGTTAAAGTTTTACAAAATATGAAATCGATAATAAAACGAATTTCAAATTTGGCCTTCCAGATGCCCATATTTGCAGCAGGATTACATCATTCAAAGTTCGATGGCTTTAGGTACCGTCGTTTTATCACAATGCGAGAAACATACATACATCTATGCCCATTCTTCATTATTTAATTTCTTTAAATATAATACAGGGCTGCAATATTTGGGGGCAACAGTTTGAAAAGTGAACCGACATTTAATGTTTCCGACGCAAAATCGCAAAACGAAAACAATAGTCCTTCAGGCACAAAACCTCTTTGGACTATGTATGCAACTTGTTGATTTCGTGGAGTATGATTGCATTTAAGCTATGAGTAATTTTAATGTAAAGTAAATTCATTTAAAAAACGGATATTTCGTTCTAAAGATGCAAAAAGTAGAAGAAAATACTTAAAGCTGAGCTTAATCCATATTTTAGCTCTTTTAATACAGAGTTACATATATAGAGAGTATAGAGTGCACTGATTTTAATCGCATAAGTTCAAAATATTGAGTCTGAATGCATTGATTTATTTAAACCTCAATTATTCAGTAAAATCAGTGCATTAGAATTAAGAATTAAGAATTATGCAGTAAAATCAGTGCACTTAATGCACTGATTTTACTGCATAATTCTTAATTATAATCCTACGTAAATCCTCAATCGAAGAGTTACATTCAATTTAACAGAAGCTCTGTCAGTAATAAAGTAACCCAAAACGCTTTTGGAAGCTATTTGTTATCTATTATAATAATTAATTATGATTTTGAAAACTGGAACTTTCAAAATCGTAATGAATTACAAGTTTGAGAACCAGAGAAGAAATTGAGTTTGAGGGTTACTAATAATCCTATTGTTAAAGTGTACTTTTTAATTTCCCACCTTAAAGAACTGACAACACAACTTTAGTTACACTATTCTTAATAGTTGCATATGTCTTAGTATAATTGTTTTATGTTAATTATCTGTAGCAAGATATCCTTCCTCCCCGCCCGAATTATAGTTTAAACTTGTTCAGTTTATCATTTCAATCGGTAGTTTATTTATTTTATATCTACCAGACACTTCTAAATTCATGTAGATCTGAAAAGAATCCTTACTCATTATTTCAAATTTTGTGTAACGGCCTCTATTTGAATCAGACTCATCAACTACTGTTAGCCTACGAATAGGATACCCATGTATGCATGGGCTAAAATTAAAATGGCTTGCCTACTTGTAAAAAGGGATTATGGTTTCCTGAAAATGGTCAGTTTCTGTGCTGACACAGGAAGAGAAAGGTCTCTGAAACCTTCCTTTCTTCTCTATAATGCGAATCGATTTTCCTTGCCATGCTTCCAAAAGTGGATCTCTCTTTCATGGGCTAAGACTAACTGTTCGTACTCACCCAAATGCTTACTTTTGGCAGAGCGAATTTTAGTTAACGTGATTATTCATTATTCACTTCAGTGCATATATATGTAAAATATAAAGTATCTAATCTGTCTTTCAAATAATAAATTAATAGTAGTCCTTTAACAACTCCCGTCTTTCATTCTAAAAATAACAGAGCAATAATTTTTTGACTAAACTCCCTGCAGTTCTGATGCGCACTTATCGATGAAATCTAAGCCCAACATCTGGACATTAATCTGTCACGTGATCTGAAATGAAATTCGGTATAAAAAGGGTAATTACGTTGCAACTCCCCTTCTCTTCGCCCTTTTCTTCTGCTTCTGCCCGTCGCATCGCCTTGCCGCTATCCACACAGAGTTTACTTTTCTAATTTCATGCATTGTTTAAGAAATGTAAGCTGTATAAAATGGTGGGATGCATAGCGCACCCATAGTGATGAGGTGCATTATCAAGAAATAAAATTATGTCTGGGATTTACCACCAAGTCTGTCTTCCGAGTGTCATCTATCTAACTACGCCGTTAAGCTTCATTGTCGCCATATCTGTTGCAACTTACTTTTACCAAGTCATCTTATTACAATATGTTGCAGTTTTATTACATAGATTTATGGCAAAAATCTTCCTATCCGCGTTTCGTACGCAATACCAGATTGCTAGACATTATAACTCCAATTTATAGCACATCTCTTTAATGCACAATCGTACCCCATTTACCCGAAATAAATGGAATACAGCAATTTTGGATAATGCTTTTCTCGGATTAAAAGACTTTCCCTGTCGAGTAAAAAGTAGAAATTGGTAACTTTTGTAGACATTATTTTCTGGAACAGCTTATTTTGGAGTGTTTTTTTTTCTTAGATTACGTGCTCAGCCGTAAGGCACCACACGGAAAGGGAGGGATGCCCCGTGGAGGTCTTTTTAAGGGAAACTGGCTCGTATCCACGTTACACATGGGGAAAAACACGAAAACGCCTATGCAGCCAGCCCGTTCGGCGGGACTCGAACCCTGGACCAAACTACCAGTGTTCAGCGGCTTTTACCGCTCGGCCGCTGGTGGGCCATTTTGGAGTGTTTGTTGCATAAAATAAACTAGAATTAATATTGGCTGAACCATTATGTAAGTGCCTGCGTCTTTACCGTTTGTAAGAATCACACGACAGCGATTAATTTTGAAATAATGCAGTTTAGAGAGATTTATCACAAGTAGTTACTATTTTTAGAAATGGAATGAGGAAATAAATAAATTAAAATGGAACGTTAAGAAATTATTGCAAACTATGCAGAGACATAAGGTATTTTCTGAAAGCAAGAAAGATGAAAATGCTCTCACCCGGTGCAATGCTCTCACCGGGAATCGAACCATGAACCTCTTGAATATGCGCCGAGCGTACTGACCGCTACACCACGAGGTCATGCGAAGAAAGCGGGAGACATACCTTATAAGTAAAATTACCATTTTGATTTACATATAATTTATCTCATATGAGAGGACACAAACGACGTATGAGAGGACAAAAACGTTAACTTTTATTATTCTATGAGGAGCAATAAAGAGCTGCTCCTCATAGAATGATAAAATATTCATTGGAGCATAATAAGAGAATTTTGATAATTTATTGAAATCTTTGTTTTGTCATTTTTTGGTAGTTTATTTCTCATCAAAGATTTTTTTTTTTTTTTTTTTTGTTTTTAACTTTATTTGGTATAATCTATCAATGAACGTAAAGATCATCTTCCGGAAAATGATAGGCCAGCTTTTTGCATACAAATATACTATGCTAACTGATTTACATTGCAGAACCTGTATTTGCTTTTGATAATGAGAAAAGCACATTTTGATGTTTAGTCTTCCATTATTTGTAATGTGTTTTTGTTAATGTTTATACCAGGCGAACGGGCCGGTTGCATGAGCCTTTTCGTGGTTTTCCGTATGTGTAACGTGTATACGAGCCGGTTTCCCATAGAAAGTCCTCCACAAAGGAATCCAGCACCTTAGGCAGAGAGCCCTAGTGCGCTTTGCCTCAATCAGCTTAACCAAAACCGAATCTTGTTAATATTTTGAATGTTTTGTTTAGAATATTGATTTGTGCTATCATTTTCATGCAGAGTAAAATTTAATGGTTAGGACAAATTTTGTTTTAGATGTGTTTTGTTTATATTATGTTATGTTCAAATATGAAAGACAGAAACAAAAGATGGTTTTAAAATTAAAATAATTTTAAGTTGAGTTTAAGTTGTATTCAAGATAAAAGATTTATTATTATGAGTTGGCAACAGTAGATAATAATTCTGTTTAAGAAGACAGAAGAAATATTTGTTGGAGTTTTCAAGGTATTTCCAAAATTATTTAAATGGTAAATCTCTTTTGAGATTTTAGACTGAAGTTGAAGATTCTAGATGTAATATTTCTCTCCCCAGCTTTCTTTTCTGGGGAGGAAAATGTAGGTTGAAAAATAACAAAGATTCATACTTTGCCTATGAGAAATCACTGAGCTACCATTTTACGCCCTTTACATTTCGAACAATGATCAAATACTCAATTCAGTTTTCAACCAAACAAAAGATATAACTTACATACAGTATGCAAGAAAATATTGTAAAATATATTTAGGACTTTTTTTTATTGGTTAACCGGAAAAAAATTGGTCATTTGTAATAAGCAAGGCGTCTCAAGCCGCTCTAATTGCAAGGTAAATCATGCATCGCTAAATTTAACCGCATGTTTCGGCCGTTTCTCCACAACGGTTGCAGTGAAGAATTGCTACACGATTACAATAATTATTTTAAATGGAATGAACGCGTGATCAGTTTCGGTAAGCCGCAAAAAAATGACCGAAAAAAAAATGCAACCTTGCGGGAACTTTGATTTCTTAAGTTTACATGAAATTTCAAAAGAAGCACTGATAACAAATAGGTTAATCTCGTTTAAAATGTTAAAACCTTGACAAGAAGGTAGTCTAAAACTTTGTGTTACGAAACATATCTGCTCAGTTCTACGTAAAGTATTTAATTCAAATTCTACTCTACATTATCTACGTTACATATACAAGTTGCGCATAAAAAATTCCCCGATATATGAACTTAAAGGAGCCTATACATTCAACCAATCGAAACGGAATTTCAGATATTGTTATTCTAAGGTATGCTCTCGAGATTGTGATAAATTGATTGTGATTTTCAAATGGCAACATCCACTTTTTTTTGCACAAATTGATCGACGCATTGAAAAACTATAAATAGCACTGGAACGATACACGTATGACCAAAATTTTCGGCGTAAAGCTTTGCAGACAAGAGCACTGTAAAGGACCAATGACAGCACAAGAGAAAAGGGCGATAAAACTTTTACTGGAATACAAGTTCTCAATGTGTCCCTCTTCGCAGACGATAAATGCAGAAGATAGCGATGATGAACGTAGCAATCGCAAGAGGAATCTGTATAACATTATATTTTATGGTATCCTTCACTTCTGATAAATCTCGTGGAATTGATGGCTGCATCTTAGATTTCAGATAACACCAGAATCAAAAATAAATAGAATTTCAGTGGAGCATGGTGACCATGAAAATGCGAAGTTACGGTAGATGACTCTATCTTATGTGACGCACATTGTTAGTTATTATACACATTGAAACATTACGCACATAACATTATACACACTGAAAACTTGTAATCCAATAAAAGGGTTTTTTTCCCCCTTTCCTCTCTTATGTTGTCAATGGTCCTTTACAACGCTGTTCTTTGCAAGTATTTTACGCCGGTAATGTTCGTCGTCCGTATTTCGTTTCAAGGGCACTTATCGTTTTTTAGTGCACCGATCAGTTTACGCAAGAAAACGTCGGGGGTACCCGTTCGAAAATTTAAAGCTCTATTCGTTAGAACTCTATTCTGTTAAATGATCAAATCGCGAGCGCATACTTTCAAATAACAATATTTAAAAATTCGTTTCAGCTGGCTGAGCGGAAAGGCCGTTAGTGGTTCATATATAGAGGAAGTGTTCATATATAAAGGATTCTTCACTGCTTATATAAAGGAATTGTTTCTAGCCCAAAGGTAGCTAGCCCAGAAAGGCTATTAATTTCGTTTTGGCATTTTCCGTTGGTTCATTATAAATGTCGGTTCACTTTTCAAATTTTTGCCACCAAATATTAGAGCTCTGTGTTATACTTAAAGAAATTAAATAATGAAGAATCTGCATAAATGTATATATGTTTCTCACATTGTGATAAAACAACGGTACCTAGAGCCATCCAGTTTCGAATAACGCAACTCTCTACCGAATATGGGCATCTGGAAGCCGTAATTTGCATAATTTGTTTTATTATCGATTTCATATTTTGTAATACTTTAATTAATTTTTGATTAAGAAACTCAAAGATTGAAAGCCAGCAATGCAACACTGTATCGGGGGAAAAAAGGGGGAAAAACTTCTCTATCTCCAGCGCGCGAGACTGCGTATCGAAAATTCTGAAGATATTCACATTTTAAAATTATTTTCCGATATTGCTGTTGAATTGAATTTTGTGGTTCAGTTGCGAAGAATTGATATTTAATAAATAAAGGTAACACAACAAAACGTTAAAAAAGTCACTTTGGGCGTAATGTAAAGTCTGAAAGCTTTCAGATTTTTCTTTTATTTTATTGGAGTTTTTTTTTTTTTTGAGTTTTTTTTTTTTTTTTTTAAAGACCACTCTGTATTATCTGCTCTACATAGGACACTCGATTCAAATTGGTCGTGCGATCGTTCACTACTGTTTTCCTTTACAGATGGTCTTAAATTCGTACGAGCTTTGGCTGTGCTCATTAGTTTCAGGGTACAAAAATGGTCAACGCTCCTCCAAGTCTGCAAACATTTTTTGCTTGTAAAAAAGAGGGATCTGATCTAATTCCTCTCGAAATCCATGGAGCTTTATTCAACATCCCTACCAAATTTTACTTTTATGCCAAATTTTAAAATGTATTTATAATTTATTAGTTATAATTAGTTTTGGATCAGCCTTTTATAATTAGTCTTGGACGGAAAAAGACGGATTTAGCTGTCTTATTCTATGCATCTTATAAGGTCGGAGAAGACTCTCGGTAGGCAATAATTTAAACAGATGAAAACATGAAAATGTTTAATGTCATACACTCGTTAGATTTAATAACATTCTCTCTGAAACACTCTAATGTATAGTTATGTAACGGCGCTATGTATTCTTTTTGTAACCCATTCAAAGATATAATAACATAACGAAGCAATAATAAAATCCCTTTTTAAAAGAAGAATGTCAAAATAGTTGCGTTTCTTCCTATCAACATATTGCCCGTTACTCGCTACCGGATGAATGGGTAAATGACCCACTCATAAAGTATACAACCTAATTTTTTTTTTTTAAAAAAAGTGTTTTTTAACTACACAATAATTCCGAAACAATGAAAATCAAAACGAAGATAGTAAAGCAAGCGCTTTTTTAAAACGCGTTTTAGTAAGTAGGTAGGTCAGAAAAGAATAAAAATTTCTTCGAGTATTCGTAGAATTTGAAAGTGGGTCAACGGTGCTCTCTTGCTGTTAGAAGGATGAGTAGTAAAGGGGGAGTGAGAGATGCTTGACCCGACATGCGAGTGAGCAAAAAGATGGCCTGTTAACCATGGCCCTCAATCAGCTGTGTCCTTTTGGCCTGGCAGACAGACAGACTTTAGCAACTGAGCGTAACAGTCAGAAATTGACGGGTTGCCTCATTTGGCGCTTTATTGCTTATCCATCATTCATATTTGAAAGTCGTTCTACGTTATGTAATCCGTCTTACATCACATTTATAAACGCGTTAATTAAATCTAGCTAAGCTGAATGGCATACATGTCACTTACAAACTATTCAGTTCAATCACAAAAGATGTATGGAAAATAATGACGGCCGTTTGAGCTCCAGTCAGTGGCACCACATTCAGCGACCAACCCATAAATAGCCGGATTTTTGGCCGGATACAGCGGTTAATTTGAAAGAGTAAAGAAAATTTCATTAATCGGTTGTAATCACAAAATCAGCTGTTAAATAAAGATTAAAAGTATATATATATATGGCAATATGTTTAAATATTTATTCAGCTAATTTTAAAAATCGGTAACTATATTTATTTTACTTTCTTTGTTTAAAAATGTCAGTTCTTGAAGGTCATGCTATTTTTCATAAACTTAATACTAATGACAGTTGATACGTTTTTAATTCAATACATAATTTTTCGATGCGAAAATATAGTAATACATCACCAGATGCTACAAGAGATATAACTTAAAGCATTTCATGAAAAAACCCAGATTGTACAAAATCACACAGATAAATTGTAGAAACTACTTTGATACTGAGCGCATTCCGAAACATAAAGTACAGTTACCCTCCTGTTCTGGTATCCCTTCTGAACAGGTGCGGGCAAAAATACTTTCAAGTGCGAGCCAAAAAGTCTTCCTTGGATATCATATTTTTATGCAGCAAAATTCCTTTATGTGGTCCCTAAAAATTATACGTCCATTCAAATCGAAGAAAAATAAATATAAAATTAGTCAAAAGAGCAACATTATTTTGGCAAAGCTTTTGAATAATTTCTCTGTTCTATAATCTAAACTACGTCAAGTGAATACTAACCGGCATTATGTCATTTGCAATGCCGTAACAATCGCAGTCCAAAGTTTAAGCAAAGGATTACGCTTTTATAAATACCCTTATGCTGAAATGCGCAGCACCACTCGCTCTTACCCTGCTAGCGCGTGTCTCATTGCTTCGTTTTGTCGTCTATTGTCTCGAAATATAATAAGTTTCATATAAAATTATGGGGTGTTTGTCGCCCCATAATGTATGTAAATGTGTAAAACAAGTATATATGTCCTAAGGAATTATTCATCAAGAAATAAAATTATGTGGGGAATCTAAACCTACATTTGGTCTCTTAGGATCTGGTCCCTGTATAACTGTATTGGGTATTGTAACTGAATAACAGTAATTGATGCTTTGCGTAACTGTAACCGTATACAGCCCTCATATGCCTTCCAGTAATTTCGAGAAGCAAGAAAGTACTAGAAATATCTCCGCGGCCGGGTGAAAACTATGCAAAACCGGGGAAAGCATCAGTTCCTGAGTTGAAATAATTGACAGTTCAGAGTGAATTAGGAGTATTGAGATATCAGAACTCTTCGTTAGCTTCTCTCTTTAGATGCTCTTTGTATTGCGTCGTGTTTAATGCTCTTAGTAGCTTGAAGTGTAGTTACTGATTGTACCTTGTGATACTGTTAAGAGTTGCAAGATTACTTTTGTGGAAAGTTCAAGAACTGTGGAGTGTTTCCTCTGATAAATAAATTTCATCCTTTGATAAAAGCGATTGTATTAACCTATTATTGAACCGTTGTGCATTAATTCTATTACGAACCCGTGCGCACGCTACAAAATATATATATTGATTTTCATATGGGGAAACCCTTTCCTTTATTCTCTCTTGTACTTTTAAGCTGAAAAAAACCTCGCTCTCGTTATTTTCTTGAAGTTTTAGTTTATAACTCAACTTAGGTGCTATGTTCCTAATTTTTCGTAGATAATTTAATTTTGGGCATTGAAAAGACTTCGATGAAAATTTTATAGCAAGATTGCATATGAGGTATATTAAAGAACAGTTATAGTTTTTTTAGGGTATAACAAGTCAAAATATCTCCAAAACTTAAATTTATAGTCATCCACATAAGCACCATTACATTGTAACGTATTTTCTCCTTCCGTTCCGCATGCATTCGTGGTGTGATTGGAAGCTTGCTCGATGCGTATTCGAGAGGTCCAGGCTTCGAGTCCCGGCAAGAGCATTGCACATTTTAGAAAAAGCATAATGTGTCTACGATAATAAAGCTACGAAAGAATATTTTTTCTGCTTATTGTTCAAATGTTATCCAAGGCAGTATTCAGTAACAACAAAACGAAGAAGCTTTTTGTTTTATTTAAAGCAAAAGATAATAAGATGCTTGATTACTTAGCTTGCTGATAACTCTGATAAGGAACTGAATACTTTTAAAATGTCCAATGGAAAGAACTTCTCAAACAGAACTGATTCATATTTACATGACCGTGGAAGAAATGCATGAAAAACTTAGGCGTTCATGTTATTTTATTGGCAATAAAATTAACGATCGAATAGTTAGAACAGTTACACGCTATTAATTCTGTCTCTTACTGGCAATAAAATAAGCGATGGAAGTAATAGCGTGTAACCGTTCTAACTATTCGATCCAGTGATCCACAAACCAGTGACCTTCATAAAAATGAATGGTAGACTATCTTCTTAGATTAAGTAACCACTGATGCATGATGCATTGATATTGAGGTAAATAAGCCTCAAAGCCTAAATGACGGTACGGCAACCTATACTGCAGTATCCTGTCCTGTTCTAATGCATTCATATGCATACATAGAGTTGACTTATCTTGCGACATAAAAGGTACGGCATACAAATTTCTTTTGTTTTTGGTTATACCTTCTTCATCTGCTTCAGATCCAGAAAAATAATGAATCTTATGGCCACGAGGGATTCAGATGATGATGAATCATTATGGCCAAGAAAGATCCACGAGATGATAAAAGGTTACTGCCATGGAGGGAACCAGAAGATGATGAATTACTATGGCCAAAAGGGAAAGGTCATATATCGAATTCAGTAATATTTAATTTCTAAGATGAAAAGTTAGTACTAAAGGTCAAGGTTAGTGACCATCCAAATGCCTCCAGTTCAATGATAAGGGTCCGGAAAATCATTATAGACAAGAGGAAAAAAAGATGGTACGAATTCCTTATGGCTAAAATAAGGAGAAACGTCGCGCCTTGACTTTGGCCAGGACATGAGTACCTTAAGCGAAAGGAAAGTTTTATTTATTTATTTTATTATTTACTTTTTTAGCCTACAAAAATGAATGAATTACTGAAGAAAGAGCAAATAAAGGAAAGCAAGTGAAAAAAATTCTGATGGTTTCAGATTTTTCACTGTGGCCCAAAAAGTTTTGTTATGATTTTTTACGCTCTCGCTAAGCTTTCAGTCTACCAGTCTAGGCTTGCACTTACTCCTGCTAAGCCATTTTTTTTAAAAATATTTTTAGCTTTATTATTAAAGATCGTTTCCTTTTCACTTATGCCATACACATTTCAACAGCAAAATCACAAAAGTTTTAAAAGCAGTTTAACATCATGTGTTTAAAATTCCCGATGCCGTATTAAGTGTTGCCGTACTTTCTTTTAACTTTTTTCAGTCATTTACCAATTCATCATATCATTATTCAGTTTTCTTAACCAGACGACGTACAAAACCTTTTTGTTTGTCTATTTATTATTAACGCTTTGTGGGTCAACTTTATTTATTAAATATCACGTTCGTAAAATTAAATCAACAGCAAAGTCACAAAATTAAAAAACAGCGCAACATTAAAATTTTCGACAGACAGTCTAGCCAAGAGACGGAAGGATAAAGGTATTTTATTCCGTAGAGTGTTGCCGCTGCTCGCTTTTAAATCGTTGAGTTTCTTAATCAAAAATTCATTAAAGTTTTACCAAATATGCAGTAAATAATAAAAAGAAATATATAACATCATTCTGTGAAAACACTGAATATTTTTATTCAGATATATGATGATTTAAATACATTTTTATTATTTAAACCGAAACGATTCGAAAGTAAGCGACAAATATTCTTAAGAACTGCGTCTCTTGTTTTCAAATAGCTTAATTTGTTTATTCACAACAGACATTCAATTTGAAAGATAAATATTTTACATTTTGCCGAAGGGCAACTGAACTGAATGAAAAGTGAAACGGCACATTTCTAGTGATTCGACGTAAAATTCCACTTCGAGACTCATAGCCTTTTTGGGCTAATAAAATAAATACATGGAACATTTAAGCTTTAATTCTCCCTATATGAACTTTTTGATTCTATGACTAATATCAGAGTATTGAATTTTCGAGAGAAATTGGATTTAAAGTCTTTTAATTTACTGCCAAATTCTTTACCTTCTTCAAATCCATTAGTCTAACGATGATCTAATTTTCTGATCGAAACACCTCACAGAGTTAATTATTTAAGATTTCAACGGAATTTTTATTTTAGTTTGACATTAACATTTTGTTATTTCTATTGAATACCATAAAACTCCAGTTATTTGCTTTAAATCCTGATAATTCAAGATGCATTTTTCCTGTAGGCCACGTATTTTTTTAAATAAAATTGTAGAGTCATTAGGTTATTTTGCAGCACGAGACATGAAAAATGAACAGTGCCTTCAGCGTACGCTTTGTCGATCGGCAACACATTTCTGTTAAAAAGCTTGAGTTTTAGGATTCAGTTTTGAGGATTGTACTAATAAAAAAAGAGAAAAATTGTTTAATTATTCCTATCTTAATAGACAAATTAAATAATTTCTATCTTATCTTAAATCAAAAAGATAAATAAGTGGAGGATTTATTTAATTTTTCATATTTTATTTCAATAGTGATTATGCAATTCTAAAAGAGAAAAGTTTATTAAATAAGCTATGTCAGCTTCGGGGCTTAAAAGGGAGGAGGGAATAATATTTTATCCTCCTCCGTTAACAGATAGCCTAAACAAGTAAATAAAAATTTATATCTGATTAGATTATAATCTATCCTATTAAAAAATTAGTCTTTGAAAATTTTAACAAAAAAATTAAAAATTTAAGCCAGTAAAAGTCAAATACAGACGGTGTTTGATTTAAGTGCCGTTTGATTGAAGCAAAAAATTATTATTTTTTTAATTTTCGATCTGATAGCCTTTGTTCTAATTTGTAAGTCTGCATCATTATTTTCACCATGGAAGATTTTTTTCATAAAATTTACAAGGGTATCGATTTCAGTTCTTGTTCCACTACTTTCTAGAGTCCATCCATCCTGGTAAGTTTGCTCTTAGAAAGTTCAGGATGCCAAAGGCAATAGTACGTAGGTGAAAAGTCAGAGGATTTCGCGAGAATACATCGAAAACGTACATAAACAGTACCTGTGTCAGATATTATTTGCTCAAAAAATGCATTGGTTTAGTATGTTTTGTTGCTTTGTTTTCATGAAGTTTTACTCTTTGAAAGTCACTGGGATAAGAAATGGAATTTCTTTTGTAAATATCGGGTGTAAAACTTTCTCTTGAAAATACGTTCAATTGATTTTAACATTTGTTTTCCACTCTTCTCATATTTAATTTCCCATTGTAAGACAACATTGTGACTTTAATTGCATCTACGTTCCGTCAATGCAAGAAAAATGGCATAATGTTTTTTCCTCATTTGCGGTAATAAATAGATCTTTTTTGTTGCAGTCATTTAGGTAAACCTATGCTTCGTCAAGGGCCACAACGTATTTCCTTTTATCTCCTGCTAAATAATTTTTCTACAGAGTTTTATAAATTGCTCTGCTTTGACTCCCATGGCTCAGCAAAAGTCGGTGAACATTATGTTTTTAGCTTTCTGAAGCAGTAAATATTGGTTTATTATTTTATTTATTGTTGCTATGTGTATTTAAAGAATTTGAAATTGATTTCTGCGTTAATTTTATATTGTTACAACTACGTAAACTTTAGAAACATTAGGAACAGAACGTACCTTTTTTGGGTAATCGCTTGGAGGCTTTTTTTCTAAAGTTCCTTTTTTGAAGTAATGAGAGACAGTTTCTCCCCTTCCGATTGATAATGTTGCTTATTTTACACTTAGAAGTTTTAATACCGTGCATTTCACAACATTTCTGAATTTTGAAATAAGAAAACTTTTCTTTGGAAAGCTCGAAAACATATCCTTCAGTCCACAGCTTGTTTACATGCGACGTTTTGAAAGAAGAATATATCTCGAAATAGCAGACGATATTTCTCATTTCAAATAATAAGCTGTTGTAAAAATTTCTATTCCAAAACATTTATTTTTTTTATTAATTCTTTGTCGAAATGTTTTTAAAAGTGTGTAAATACCCTCTGTATATGCTACCGTTACCTATGGTGTTAGATATATGCTTCATTAATTACAACAAACTTTAAAAAATTACCAGTTTGAGGTATCATAAATTAAATACATTTTAATTTATATCAAATAGATACTGCGTTAAAAAATAAAATAAATAATTAAATCTTTAAAAGGAGTTTTTATTTTTTCTAAATCATTCTTTTTTTATAAATAACGGATCGATTAAATTTATAAGATAAATAAAAGATTTTATCCTTTGCCGATTGAAAGTATTAAAAAGCATCCTTTATAATAATACTAGAACCGTTATCCAAGCATAATTTAATTTGATAATTTGATGAGGAATATGGCGAATGAAAGTCCTACTTGCGTAAAGGCGTCGCCAACTTTATAAGAATTACATTTCTTAATTTAAAAACATATTTTTACGAAGAAACTTCATCACTGGGCGATAAGTGTTTTAACCTACAGCATCCTTCTGAAACTTCTTGTCTTGGAGAACAGTGTGCCGGCACTCTTTTGACAAGCCATACCGTGCGATAGTGATTATTTTTACTTATTATTTAACTCAAAGAAAAATTAAAAATCCATAAATAAATAAATAATAGCTAAATTATACTCGCAGGAGGAAAGAGATCCGGATAACAGGAGTAATTTTATAATGCTGTGCTTATATTTTGACCTGAGGGGTCATCCTTAATGAACAGACTTCCTCACTGACAATAAAATTAAAATCTAATGGTGAACAGACTATAGTCTATTACTTTACAACAAGGCCTTTACGATCCTCCTTTATTTACCATCTCAACGCGTGTCATTATTACCACAGAGAATTTTTAGTCCAAAGGAGCTTTGTCCCTGAAGGACTATTGTTTTCATTTTGCCATTTTATGTTGATTCACTATAAATACGATTCACTTTTCAAACTGTTCCACCAAACATTATCGACCTGTATTATATTTAAAGAAATTAAATGAAAATAAAGGTACAAATTTAATTTCGGCAACTATGCCGATCCATACACACACATCTCCCTCCTTTATCTAACTCCAACTGTCCTGTAATTTTTTTTTCAGTTCTTTCACATGTTTCATCGCCAAGGCCCACATTTGGCGGTTCTCATAATTCTTTGGAACCTTATAATATACGCATATTAAAATTATTTTGCGATATTGCTGTTGAACTGAATTTTATGTTTTAAGTGCGAAGAACATGATATTTAATAAATAAAGGTAACACACAAAACGTTAAAAAAAAAAGCCCCTTTGGACGTAATTTAAAATCTGAAATATTTTAGATTTTTTTTTTTTCATCTCATTTTAGATTATATTTTCAGTTTTCATCCCTTCGCTAGAGTTATAAAGAGACTATTTACGTCTTTATTATAAGTATCCTTGTGTGAACTCAGTAAAATCTTCCTCATCAGATAAGTGAAGCCGTTACCCATTTGTAGAGACGTGAGGGCATCGGAATCTTAAGCGTCGCCTAGTAACGGATGACATAGCAGTTAATGTTATACATTACAAATATTTGAACATCTTACAAAAATTCCTCAACTGAATGCACAGAAGAGTTAATTTTTGCAATTTCTCTTAAAAAAAGAGAAAAAGAAAAGTAAAAAGAAACAAATTTTTTAAAAAAATGTCTTTCGCTAATTAAAAATCAAATTGAAAGAACTGGATAATCAACCAATTAATTCACTGAGAACGCTGTCTCGTAAAAACGCTTCAAAAATTTGTTTAATTATATAACTGATGTTTTATCTGGAAATAATAATAATGAAATTTGAAATATTTTAGCTTTTTATTTGTTAGTCCAAACAAACTATTAGTCTCAAAACGCGATTTTGCTTTGTTTTATTTTACTACGTTTATTTATTGTTTCACTTTTCGCTCGAATCTGCCATTCAAAAAAATATAAGGAAAGTATTATTCTTTCCTATTTAACCTGTTTGTTATTAATTAACAAACTAAATTATTTAAAATCAATAGAACTAGTTAATCTGATAGATTTAATTAAAAAATGCATTAAACCACGATATTCCTAATCATTTTATTTTTTAATCTGATAGATTTAAAAAAATGCATTATTTTATATATCTGATTAGAAACCTTAAATATTTTTAGAGAATTATAGAACATATTTTTTAATTTTTTAAATATGCCGAAGATAAATAACGCTAACATGTTAGTCTAAATGCACATCCATCTCATCTAAAACAGCCCTTTTGGCCTTACATTGTAGACTTTAATTTTTCTGATTTTTTAATGTATTTTTAAAAAGACTTTTATTAAGTGAGAAACTGCCAGAACAGAAAAGAAAGCATTAAGACTTTGAAATATTAAAATGACAAAGAAATCTTTTCCTTTTGCCAGAGAGATCCTAATCTTACTTCTTACTGTAATAAGTGAAGAAGATAAAATTATTGCTCATGTTTTTAAATTTAATTGTAGCGAAACATTTTATATAAGACTTGATTTCATGTCTCTAACATAAAAATATGTGAAATTATCCTAAAGAAACAATAACAGTTATTATATACTGGGAGGAATTATAATTCTGAAAGACGATTCTAATATGTTTTTCAAATGACTTCCTGCAGAGTCTTTTCTGTGCATTTTAAATAGGCCTACATTAATTTGCCTATACAAAATAAATTTATATTGCAAATCAAGTGAATTTTTCAGTTTAATATTAAATGAAGGAGATCTTATGTTTCAGTTACTGATTTCACAAATTTTTATTAAGATTTGGGGTTCTGTGACTAGCTTGCCTTCATTAAAAATTGTGTTAATGTGTTTTTCCCGTCATATAACATTGTTTATCAAATGTAGTCCATTTTGAGGGAAATAGTCTAACAAACGCAGATCTTCTGAAAGAAAAATTCAGCGAACACCCGCCATTTCATTAAAATAAATCATATTTAGCAACCTGAACATAAACTTTTCTTATAAAAAATTTAAAAAGGACTTGAATTGAATGAGGAATCAACAAGGAATTACGAAAATGCAGACTATAGTTGCACTTTCTCAATCCATTTCTTCGTAAATAAATAGTGTACATGCTCAAAATTTAATACTGAATATGCATCTTCATTTTGAAACAATATTTTTCATTTTTGTGAAAATGTATAAATTACGATACTAGCATTAATTATTAGAACTCCTTTGACACTTCATTTTAATTTTGGGTGTTTCTATCTTTTGTTTTAAAAATAGTATTTGCTTATAATAATCCACTCTAAACTGCGTCATTTCTACACTAGTAGCATCGTAAACTTTTACATAACACTGGTGAAGCAGATGACTTTGTGAACTGAGACTGAAACAGCCGATAATAATTTTAATTAGCTAATAAAAAGATATCAAAATCGAAACTAAATAAACTCTGAACCAAGATTTCTTCTCGAACTTGCTTTATGTTTTTCTTGCTAGCAAGACCCTGTTCTGAAGCTGCTTCTTTTCGTATTTTAATGACATCAGAATTACAAAACCTCTGGAACAAACACGCTTTTTTCGATAAGATATTTGTTGTTACAAACTTCAACAATAAAGCGGAATATTTAATTTAGCAATGACTGCAACTACTTGTTTGTGCTTCAACATCATCACCCCAAGAAATTCCAAATTATGTATATATATATATATATATATTATTGCGTGCGCACGGGTTCGTAATAGATTAAATGCAGAAGTCCGATAATAGGTTAATAAAAATTTATTTTTATCAAAAGAAATATATCAGAACTCTTCAATTTTGCACAGAAATATACGTACAAATGTCACGGTTTCACACAGAATAATTAGTAGTTACACTACAAACTACTAAGAACGTAAAACACAACGCAATGCAAAGCGTTTCTAAAGAGAAACCTAATCCGATTTCACGCTGAACTCGCAACAATAACACCAGCAGCTAACTAAACAATTGACAGCCAGATGCTCTCTCTTCGGCCTTAAATAGTTTTCAACCGGCCGCGAGATACTTCTAGTACTTAATGCTACTCGAAATTGCTGGAAAGCAATATGAGGGTGGAATTACGGCTACAGCTAACATAGTGATCAAATACATTCATTCAATTTCAATACAAATTATCAACATATCCATTTATTCAATGTTAAATGCACGTGCTTCTGTAGTCTTACTTTTACAGCATAGCTTTCTCTTAAAATTTGTCTCGCGCTACATTACGCAGAAAAATACGACAATTTTAATTATAATTCTACTAAAATTACATTACCTATCTAAGCGCAAAATTCGTAACATATAAATGAACGAATGATTTACAAAAATCTGATAAAAATACAAAGGCAGAGGAGACCGAAATAAATAGAATTTGTAACAGACTATATGTATTGAAATGGTGTGCAGAGACGGCGCTCTTTAGCGAGGGTTAAAAGCATTCCGCTGGCGTAAAGTGCCACTCCCTGATTGAATTTCGAGTGGTATGCTCTGTTACACGTATGCAAAGCTGGACGACGTACATTTTATTTTTTGCGCTGCGGACAGAAACGGAGTAGCTAGCCAAAGGAGATACTCAGGAATTGCTCTCCCTGAAAAAATATTTGAAGAGGGGGCGGAAGAAAAACATGAAAGTGTATAGATATTAAAGGTTGCCCAAAAGGGTTTGTTAAGTTTTCTACATTCTCGCTGAGCTTCCAGTCAACCAATTTGCTGTTTCACTCATTCCTAATACCCCATTTCTTTTTGTCCTTTTTGCTTTATTACTGAGCATCATTTTCTTCGCACTTACGTACTATACATTTCAGCAGCAAAATTACAAAAATTTTAGAAGTAAAATGGCAGCGTATGTTTAGAATTCTCGATGCAGTGTTAAGTGTTGGCAAACATTTTCTAATTTCTTTTTCAATCTTTTCGTAGTTCATCCTATTAATGTTCACTTGTCTTAGAAAGATGGTATTTTTTGTCTTTTTATTTATTAATGTTTGTTTATTAAATTTGTTAATTAAATATCATGTTCATCGCACTTATGCCATACAAAATTCAGTGGAACAGGAAAATAACAAAATATTTAAAAGCAATGTATCGTTGAAATTCCCGATAGATTGTCTTGCGCGCTGGAGATAAAAATGTCTTATTCCGCACAATATTGCCACTTAAATTTCTTTAAATAAATGCTTTTTGATTGCTTTTTCAAGTTGGCAGATAAAAAGTGTTTTGGTATCAAGGTATTTTTCTGGCCTCAAAAAGTCCTCTCTACTTCATTTGGTTTCCAGGCTGACAGGTGAAGATAAATGACCAAAGTTGATCCGATCCTAGCTTGACTTTTTATCTTTGTCAGCCAGTTTAAAAGACCCATGTATTATCCTCTGAGACATATTTTCATTTTATCTGAGATTCACGTTCAGAGAACGGTTTGTTAAAGCACACAGCTATCGAAAATAAAAATAGGCTGTGAAGTTTATGTATTTATGTAAGCTGTCGTATCATCCACTTCAACATTTATAGAATTCCTGGACGTGACTGAACTGCAACGCAAGGTTCGATTTCTTACTGCCAGTTTCTGAATGAATTCCAAACAGTTCGTTGGTGCTGCCATCTATTATAATTTTCATGAACTATACTATAGTAACAAAACACGCTTTTACAATTACAAGAAAAACAAAAATCACGCTTACAACAAAAATGACGCTTTATTATGTTGGTGCTGCCGTCTGTCATTATTATCATTAACTATATTGTAGTCCAAAATATTACATAATTTAATTTATAGTAAAAATTAGAATATTTTCAGTTCGCATTAATTTTTCACGCACTATTCAAATTCATAGCAATTCGATATTTAATTTATTAAATAAATGTTTTATGTTACAGCTGTAAGAATTAATTTACTAATTTTATCAATTACCATAAATTATTTATTATATACTATCAATTATCTCAACTACTTCCTTATTACGTTCTCATATTTTAGTGCTATACTTCTTTTAAACAATTAAATGAAGTTATTTTTAAATATTTGTAATTTTAATGCATATTAATTTACATTTAACTGCTTTTCAGATCCCCGTGCAAAGGACTGGCCACTTACCGGAAGCCCTTTTCCAATGTTAACTATCATAGCTTCCTATTTATATTTTGTGAAAGTATTTGGTCCGGCATACATGAAAGACAGAAAACCTTTCCAGATTAACGGAATCATCGTAGCCTATAATCTACTTATGGTTGTACTAAGTGCCTTTTTCTTCTTCTATGTAAGTTTGTTTCACTGTTTATAAATTGCTGCAGATGAATGCTTAGAATATTGCCAGAATTTTTAGCCATGTTTCCTTCAATATTTAGTTACATTTCACTAAGCACTGGTAACAGAACCATGTGACACTCATAAAAGTTACAGGAACTCCCCTAGAAGAATTCTATGTAACTCCTAACTCCACTAGTAGATCCGCAAATAAAAATTCAAAACTAATCACGTATACCACAAAGGTATATTTAAAAGAATATTCAAAAGAAATCCTCATTTTTTTTTTTTTTTTTTTTTTTTTGTCCGCACTGCCTTTGTGTCTATAACACTTTTCAAATAAACGGATGTTTCCAGCAAACATTATTGCCATGCATTATTTTTAAGAATATAATGTAGCGAATAACAAAAAGTGTATGGCAACGCTTAACATTCTACCTGGAAATCTTAAAGATACGCTGTAATTAAATATTTTTAACCCAAATGGGCGTTAGCCCAGAAGGGCTATAAATTTCGTTTTGGCATTTTGCGTTTGTTCACTATAAAAGTCTGAATCACTTTTCAAATTGTTGCCACCAAATATTTGTTATTAAAACCTGCATTATATTTAAAGAAATTAAATAATAAAAAACCTGCGTGAATGCATGTATGTTTGTAGCATTGCGAAAAACAACAATATCTAGAGACATCAGATTTTTGAATAACGTAGTCCTCCACGAGAATATGGGCACCTGAAAGCCTAGATTTGGAATCTGGAGTTTTTTTTATTATCTATTTTATAGTTTGTGAAACTTAAACGAATTTTTGGTTACCAAACTCTATGATTTCAAAGCGTTCCATTGTCATTAACTTCGCGTGCACCTACAAGCACGGATATTTTATGCGCGACGTTCCTTTACCTTTCTTACTGAGCAACACAAAACCTTACAATGTCTAACGGTATTTTGCGTCGAATGATTTTGAGTGTCTGTATCACTTTTTAAATCCCGTTCTTAATTCTCCGTGAAAAAAATGCCCCTTTGGGTGTAATATAAATTGGAAAGCTTTCAGGCTTTTTTTAATTATATGTATATGATTTTACTATTGAGTTTTATGTATGTTATTTAAGTGTGAAGAACGTGTTGAAGGACGTGATGTTTAACGAATACGGTTAACTCTTTATCGAAAATTCTAAAAACATCTGCTTTTAAAAATTTTGTGGTTTAACTGTAGAATTTTATATAGCGAAAGTGCAAATAAACCGATAATATATCGTTTAATATAAAGTTAAAAAGACCCCCCAAAAAATTGTGTTTTAGGAGTAAGTCCAAGAGCAGCTTGATAAATTGCGAGCTCAGCGATAGCCTAAAAAGTGTTAACAAACCCTCTAGTGCAAAGTTAGAATCTGAAAGGGAATGAATTAAAATCTGAATACTTTCAATTTTTTTGTAACCTAAATATAAGGTATGATAATAACGTTCTATGCATGAAAAGAATATGCTTAATCTCAATCATGAAGAACGTTTAATATTCATAGAGGTAATGTTCGTCGTTTACAGTGAATTTTGATGAAAACTACAGTTCTTGAAAACTGCAGGCGAAGACCTCTTTCGGCATCACATGGACAACCCTCGTTCCATGGTTTTGAATGTCTGTTATATCCGAAAATCTTTGTTTTTTAGAATAATAATAAAATAATATAAAAAAAGTATAAACAACAACAATACGCGTAATATAAAGACGTTTGCTGAGGCAGGATTAAGTGGGTACGGTGAATGATCAAGGACTACGAGTCTTTTTCAGTCCACAAACTCTTTCACGATGAGGACCGGGCGTCATCATTGAGATGAAGCCAAAAGCTCGTCTTGGCATATTCTGGGCGAGAATGAAGGATCCTTTTCAATATATTTGTCTGAGCACCTTTGATAGCATCAATTGCTGATCTTTATGACTAGTATCTCATTCACTTTTAAATGTTTTCATCAGTACGATTTGTCGTGGGTCAGTAACTTCGAGCAATGTCTGCAATAGAATCTCGGTCATCCCGAAAATGTTTAAAGCATTCCTAAATGCATATTATAGATAGGACTTCATCCCCATCAACTTATTTTAGCGTATCATGACTTTTCTTCACGAATTTACCAAGCTGTAAACTTCGTTCAAGCTTCAAACTACCAAGCTACCAAGCTTGAAACTGCTTTCTCTTCTCCATTTTACAGCTTCGGTTATATTATTGGGTACGAGAGATATGGCTAAACAGAAGTCCATATAATGCCTATCCCTAAGCCGCTTTCAGACGTGCTCAAACAGGTTATGGAATAGTGTTTCCCCGTTTCGCCATTTTTGCAATTTGAGTTTGAGACCACGGCGTTAAAGTACTGTCATTGTTAACTAAAGCTATAAAAATTATAGAAAACTATAACTGATTTTAAAATTTCACTTGACAGTATTATCTTTTGATGAAAATTCTTTAGATTGTTATAGAACTGAAAAGTTCGTCTAAAGAATCTTTCAGTGAGAGCAATTCCTTGCTCTGAAAATTCAAATTGCACTAATATTCTTCTAAATTATAATAAATTGCACTAATATTCTTCTAAAGAATAGCCACAATAATGTTTTATCGCTTGAAAACAATTTAAGACTTTAAATGCAACAGACATTATTCAAACAGACAAAATATTCAGATATCTAAGCAGGAGTTTGAGGAAATATAAATATTTTAGAAACTATAAGCTAAAGTTCTGTGTTTAATAACAAAAATATTCAAAGCAATTGAATTTTAGTGCTATCAATTTTGTATTAATCACTGTGCATAAACATTTCTATTTGAATTTAAATTATTTATTTCTCTATTTTCAGGGAGGTAGTAAAACTTATTTATCAGGGAAATACAACTGGATGTGTGAACCAGTTAATTACTCTACTGACGAAGAAAGTCTACTAGTAAGTCTGTTTGAAATGTAAATTTTCATACAAGCCTTTTCAGTCCTTATTTATCAAATTAGTTTTAGTTAAAAATAAATAGAAATATTTTGTATCTTATATTTATGCTTTTTTTGATGATTTTGCTATTTCTTAGTAAAATTACAATATATTTTAAGCAAATTCAAAACGATAAATTTGCTGACTACAGAAACATTATATTAGAATTATAATAATTTTAAGTTGTTATAGTTTCAAAGATTTAAATAATATCATTGTTTCACGGGTGTTTGTAGCATAATAAATTTTTTGAAAGTAGAATAATTATGCACAGAGTAATCAATTTGCATTAAATTAGAGGAATCTATTTGATTTATCTGATCTTTCACTTTGTATTACACATTAATAAACTAAATAAATATGAATTAAAAACTTGTATTTTGTTATTTAAAATCTGAAACTGAATGCGGTACATGAAGATACATGAACTCTCTTATCTGTAAGAAATTTAAATCACCTAATTTTTAACATATGTCTTGTACTTTATCTGTTAATTTTGAATTATTTCTTAATCAAAGAACATTAATCCGTTACAAAAATTATTCATTATGATAAGGAAGCAAATTAATCAAATTTAAGAAAGTCTAACAAGATACCAATTAAAAATTCAAGGTTATTAATATTTGTATTCTAGGAAAAATATATTTCACATGTAGCTGTTAATAATCATTTAATGTTTTTATTTAAAACATTTTGGGTAAATTAACATATTTAAGAAACTTTATAATTATTATTATAAAGTTATTCTAAATTAGTTAATTATTATTATTATGCGTCATATTCCTTCTTATTTAATTTTTTCTTGTTAAACATTTAAAAAAAGGCTATTTATTTGTAATTTATGATATATTTTTTAATATGTTTTCCGGCATTTTAGTGATTATAATGTTAAAAATATTTCTTTTACAGTTAGTGAACATAGGCTGGTGGTATTTAATGCTGAAAATTGCTGAATTTGCTGACACGGTAAGTATTAGTTGTTTTGTTAGTTATTACCTTTCGTAAATTTAAATTTAAAAATTTTTAAAGTTACATAATATTTCTTAAAACTATAATCGACAACTTTTTTGTAACATAAAAAAATTCTGAGAAAGCTATATCATTAATTCTGTAGAATGAAAATTCTAAAGGGAGGTAAGGAGGTCTAAATTAAACTTTAAATTTCAGTTTAAAAGATATTTTTAAAAGTGTAGAAGTTTTAAATTTATCTTTTTCGTCTTTTACATATTTAACAGTGCCTTCAAAATTTTACACAAACCAGTGTAAACTGAAAGCGTGCAATATATGTTACATTTGCATTTTATGAGACAAATCTTTTGTATTTTGTAACAAATCTTTGTATTTTACGTAATTTAAGATAAATCTTTTTTGCCTTTTACGCATGCTTTAATATTTTACAGAACATATTGTAAACTGAAAAAGTGCAATAATGTTAGATTTATATGTTCTGTAATTTAAATACATTTCATAACATTTAATCCGTTTATTTTATCTGGATTTTAATCTGACTTTCTCAGAAACAGATAGGAAAAATTTTTTAACAAAACATTTTGAATTTAATTCGTGTGGAATTGCCTAAAATTACTTCAAAAAGAAGAAAAGAGAAGAAAACTGCAAAAGTGTAAAACTTAGCATGCCTATACTATAATAAAAGAAAAAAAAAAGGGGGGAAAGAAAAAAATGTAGACTCAAACAAAAGAATGATACTTCAATACATCAAACTGTTGAAACATTAGCATTAATAATTTTTATTCAGAAAAGGAAAAAGTACAATCAACCGAAATTAAAAAAATTCAAATATATTTTAGTTTAAATACAAATAAAATTCTTAATAAAAAACCGAAGTGAAATTACCCGGGTTAAAAGAAAGTATATGTAATAAATGAGTTATAAGTTACAATAATTATATGAGTAATGAAAATTCATGAATTACTAAAATTATGTAAATTGAAGAAACCAGAAAATTAAATTTTTCAGATTTTAACATAAAAAATAAAAAAGTAATTAGCATCCTGCTTTTCCTTTCTATTTCTTTTCTCTTTTCTCCCTCTTCCAAATCTTGCATTGTTGTTGTTGTTGTTTGAAATCCTCTTGGGGCAGGAACGCCTACACTAAGTCCAAGAGACCTTGCCGCACAAGCAAATCGCAGGTACTTAATCCGTGTAGCTTCCGTGCTAAGACCGTTGATATTACATTGTAAAATACGAAGTTTTTTGGTCAAGTTATTTCGAGAAGGAGATTGTAGCTTACTTGGCGAACCAGACCCTCTGCCTAAATCCTGAGTGCGTCCCGGATTATCCTGCGAGACGGACGATGCAGTATTCCAATTAACACTATGCCGCTGGTCCAGGGCGAAGGGTAATATGCAGCTTCGTTTGAGGAGTGGTACCACGAGGGCTGAAGACTGACTAGACCTCTATGCCTGTTGGTCCGCGGAAGGTATTTTATTTCCCTTCTACCACCTATTGAAAAACCAATAGAGGCATTCCCCGATCCGTCATCTGGGGACGCACCCTGTAGGGGTTACAGGCTCCCCATTCTTGCACTTCTTATTATTATCATTAGTTTACTACAGTCTGAGTTTTATTTGCAATTACATGAAAAGAATAGAAAAATAAGTAGAAAATGTAATGAAATACATTAAATACTAAAAATGCACTTGAGTACATTTAACATAAAATGTAACATAAAATGCCCTTTTTCTTTTGCAGATATTTTTTGTACTAAGGAAAAAATTCAACCACATTAGCACACTTCACGTTGTTCATCACACTTCTGTTGCTTGGGGAGTTTGGATTGGACTCAAATTTGGACCAGGTATTAAAATGTTTCATAAAATAAGTTATTGCAAGTAGTAATTATATTACTGATACATTTCTTTAAAAACTTTCTTATTGGATCAAATGTTTTTTTAACTACGACTGCTATTACTGCATATATTACTAATAATCAAATAATTCTGCAATTCGTGTGTAATAAAAAAAAACAAGAATAATTTATTTTAAAAGTTCAGTGTCTGGACACTTTTTATTATTTCAAACATTTGTAAGGAATAGAGAAACTTGGTTATTTCTCTATCTCACCCCCGAGGTCTTTGCCCAGAGGGGGCGACCGATTTTAGACTCGTAAGAAGAGAATATAAACAGTCATGTGCATCCATGCTTTCTTCGGGATTCGAACCTGAGTCCTACACAGTGGCAGCTGGCGAAAAGATTGCGAAATGTATATACCAGTTCTCCAAATATTGCCATTACAAGGGATATGAAATTTCTAATTTATCATCTAATTAGAATTACATATTATTTGCAGAATCCTTCAGCTTCTTTATGGAAACAATGCTATAACGATTTTAAACTAATAGAGTTATCACATGCATCGACTTACGATATGGTAAGAAACTTCTCAGAGAAATGAGTTTCTCCCAGTACAAGTTTAAACGCAAACAGCTTAACAATCTTATCTTAAGACTAACAAAATACATCTTAAAAAAAAAGAAAAAGAAAAATGAAAAAATACTCAACCGTGTTTGATTAATAGGAAGAAAAAATGAGTTACTTGTGAAAAAATGACTTACTTAATTTATTTTGCTATGACTCTCTCTTTTATGAAGCGCAGTTACCCAGCCTCAACAGATCCGATATTTCATTCAGATTATCCAGATTGCATCTTCTTTCCAAGAGAACTAATAGGAAGTTTCGCTTGATTATTTATTTACATGTCTTTAATTTTTAACATAGTCGAATCCATTTTTTGGAATGTCAGTCATCAAATGAATGCAAAATACAAATTGGCCTACATTGCTATTGCACATTAAGTGCGTATTTAAGCTAAATAAGCTAATCCCAATCATAAAATTTATTATGAGTTTTCACATATAATATGCCACTTTTTTGAAATATCAAGCAATTTTGGCAAATGTCCATAAGAAATGATAATTATGTAATAATTATTTGATAATATCCACAAACAAAATAAGAAAAAACAAAGAGCAAGAAAAAGTAATTCTTTCAACAACAACAAAATAATATTGATATTGATGATGTTAAGAAATATAGTGTATTTGTAAGTAAAAACTAATGCTTTTGAAATATATTTGACGTTCTCTATTTTTAATATTTGAATAGGAGGACACAATGCTTTCTTTCCTTTCATCAACTGCTTTATTCACATGATCATGTACAGTTACTACTGCCTGGCAGCTCTTGGACCTCAGATGCAGAAATATCTGTGGTGGAAAAAATACTTGACACAAATGCAAATGGTAAGAGAATTTTAGCTGCTTACAAGAAAAGTTTTCGAAAACTGGCAATGATCTAGAAATCTGTATTACTTTTATCATCGATTTTCAGAAAACATACGTATTTTCATAAAATATTCCAATTTCTGAGGGAGGTCCCAAAAAGATATTTCTTATTCTACCCACAGCCGAACCCCCTTTCTGTTCCCTCTGTTATCGTTGTTATTGATCTACTGTAGTCCTCTAATCTGACGAAAGCGTGACTTGAATTATGTAATCTAGTTACAGAATGGCTTACAGTCCCTCATTGCACCCCTCTGAAGAATGTGGGTCAAAACCGGAGAATGTGGCCCCATACGTGAGAAGAAATTGCAAAGATATTTTTTATGGTTACCCCCGCATATAATCTGCTAGGATCTTAAATATGGTAATCTTACCTTAATTTTTGTTAGCATTTTGGTATTTCTTTACTACATTTTATCATCGAGTAGAAAATGATACTAACGGAAGCCTTCCGAGTAAATACTTCAAAGCGATATATAGGAGCACGCCACACCTAATCTTAATTTATTTCAATCAGTCTTTGCAAAGAGAGACATAAATCACAAGTAAAGGGAAATTAATAACTGGTGAAGCGCTTTACACATTTTAAGGAGAAACTAAGTTCAAGAGGCCTTGCAGATTTCAATCTTTGTAGAATGGTTTTTCCAGATTGAAGGGCTTCGTGAACACCTTTTTGGCTCCTATGATCTGAGACAGTGACTTTTTCTACAGTGACAGACTTTCTACAATTATTGCTATTTGGCCTGCCATATTAAAAAATATCGGTGGTCTAAAAAATATCGGTCCTTTTTGAACAGAAAGCGTTTAAGCTATCTTCGTTGCTTTGCTCTAAGTGCTTAGAAAATACTTTTAACTTACCTATATTTGAGTTTTCTGAATTTCAAATATCTCAATGACTTCCAGTTGAGCTACAAGTCTTCTGGAGGTTGCCTGCTTCGTCTTTTTGGCTATGAAGGTTTTGAATTTCGATGATTTAATCCTGCTTGTTATTTTCTACTCACCAGAGCCTTTACTCAGAGCAATTTCTCTGAGCATTTTGTGGGCATCTCCATCAGAAATGTTTCACATTAGTTTCTTGTTCTCTAGAGCTGTTGGCATGGAGCTTTTCTCCTTTGCGTTGAGCTTCTTTCTGAGTTCTTTAGGAAATAATCTGCTCTCCAGAGCTTTTTCTGGAAGTAACTTCAGTGTATGCTTTGTTGGTAGATCTATTAGAAATGTTTTCCACCAATATCTTGCTTTCTAGAGTTGATGGTATGCAATTTTTCTTCTTTGCATGCTAAAGTCGAGCTTCGCTCTGAATTCTTTAAGAATTAATGTCAATAATGACACTGCTCTGTCTTCAGAAATTTTTCTCGAAATAACATCAGTATGTTTTTTGTTGATAGGTCCGTCAGAAATGTTTTCCATCTGTTTCTTGTTTTCTAGAGGTGATGATATGGAATTTTTTCTCCTTTGTGTACGAAAATCGGGTATATGTGTGGGGTTTTTGAAAAGTAATCTTAAGACTCAAAAGGATCTTCTCAGAATATCTAAAAAGAATCTTCTAATCACTTGTATGCATTTTCTATTCTGGAATTTTGAGCTTTTTATTGCATACTATTACTTTGATCTCAGTATAAGGTTCGAAAGCTTCTGTAATATCAATACTGAGAGTGCAAACCGAAAGTTTAATAGGTGTTAGCAACAAAGTTCAACAGTACTTATGCATTATCACATTTTAAACCTTTTTCTTATGTGATATGGTATACTTTAAGCAAAATCATGTAAACCGGGAAGATAGAATTATAAATGGGATACAAATGCACAAAGGTAATTTAACAGCAATATATATTCAGGATTTTATAATTATTTGTTAATTAGACTTTAATATAATTTTATGACTTAAAAAAATAACATATTTTGCTCATTTAACTAATGTAAAAGTATTATCTGATTAAAGAAAATTGAAAATCTGTTCCTTTTTAATCTGCTACATTTTAAACTGCATCTATTCTATCATATAGTAATAGTTTTAAATAATTTATTTCAAAAAACTCGATTATGTAGTACAAAATAATCTATTATTAATTTGTATATAACACAGAAATGCTAAAACTAACGAAATATAATTTCAGATTTAATAAGAATTTATGACCTTTGTAATTTTTGTAATTAATCCAAATTTCTGCATGAGAAATTCAGACTATGACTGTTAAAAGAAAATATATTGCATTAAAGCATTTTAGAAAGTTAAAGTTAAAACTTATCGATCTTTTTCCTTAATAGATCCAGTTCATCATTGCTACAATTCACGCTGCCATACCTATATTTTATGACTGTGGATTCCAACCTGTATTCGCTTACATCATCATTTTCCACGCCATTTTGTTCTTCGTCATGTTCTACAACTTCTACAGAAAAACATATAACGAAGAACTCCGAATGAAAAACCAGAGTAAAAAGTTCTTGGAAGAGATGAAGAAAGCTGAAGAACTAAAGAAAAATCAGTCAGTAAAGGAACTTAAAAATGAACAGAAGAAAGTCAAATAAATAATATTTTTTATGTTAAAAAAGAGATTATTAATGCACCGGAATAAGGCATATTCGAGGTCTAGTACCGGTAAAAAACATATTCAGGGTTTATTTTATTTCTTTTGCTAGGAATAATAAAATTTTATGTGTTTGTGGAAAAATGAATGAAATCAAAATAGAACTATCAAAAATTTAATCAATATATGTGTGTGTGTGTTATCGCAATGCAGTAGTTATTAAAAATCAAGTAATATTTACGGCAGCGGATGTAAAGGGGGAGGGAATTCAAGAATTTAAAAAGGAGTTTCCAGACTTTTGGTTGGTGGCGCCATCTAGTGTAATACATATCAAGTAAAAGCATAATAATGTATAAAAATTCTCAATTAATTAAAATAAAAAGAACTTGTTTTTTTTATGCACCTGAATAAAATCAAAACATGATATACTATTATTTCGCTTTTCTATAACTTCTTCTACAATCTTCAGTATGTATTTACTCCCCAAATTTCTAAATATAATTCACTAGAAATTTTTCTTTTTTAAAATATTGAATGTTGCTCTGCTTATTACATAATGAAATATTTCTTTAAATTAAATTTTTTTTACATGTTTAATTTTTCATTCTACCAAACATTTTATAAACTTAATTGTCTTCTATATTGCTACTTTGTTATGATGTATATAATATCTTTTATGTTATTTTAAATGTGTTAATAATGTTTAATGTATGTTATTGTATTGTTTGTGAAATTAAAATGCAGAACATCATTATTAAAAATGTTTTTAGATTATAATTACTCCCCTCTGAGAATGATAATGCAATTAAATAAAAGCATTGATGTATGTGATAAAAAAAACTGAAATACTAATTATCTGAAATTTTATTTAATTACTGCTCATGTTCTAGTAATTGTTTTCAGCTAAATTAACATATTCTTTCAAAAAAATTCTGAGCAGTGGAGTATTTAAGAAATAGATATAAAACTGCCCTTTAGTATCGAAAAACTCCTCTCTTGTAAGGAATATATGTACTTAACCCTTTAGTGAGTGCCTGTGTATTAAAAGATACTTTGCACGCTGAAAAGAGATGAGGAGAGCACAAACTGAAGGGTTAAATACCAAATAATTCTGAAAAATGACTGCAAAAAACACTGTCCTTGTTTTGATTTTATTTTGTCGTCTTTTTTGTGTTTGAATCTGAACTTGTCATTATGTATCAATTTAAATGGTGTTATGTCTTGTAATATAATGTTTGGAATGGCTCATTAGTTCATACTGTAAATAAGTTCATTTATTAAAAATAAATCATACTGTTCATTCAGATTGGTGTTCAAGTTATTTAACATGAATATTTGTTATTGCATTGTTTATTAAATATTTGATGTAATTTCTTTTGATTGACAACATGATCTAACACCTATTATCTCGCCACTTAGTGATTTGGAGTTTTAAAATCATTGTTAATATAAATACTATATTAACACTCAGCTTGTGAAACTTGATTAACTATTCTATTAATCTTCCTGAGGAATTTTCAGCTTTATACTTAATACAAATCTAAATTCCAGCACCAGCTAGGTAAATCAAATAACAAGAAGAAATATTACCTGCAAATTTAAGGATTAATGTAAAAGAAAGAGAGCATTTAGAAACCAGAAAATTTTCGGATAAACAATGTAAAAAGTAGTCAGATCATAATAAATTACAAACATTAATAATTATAATGCAATTCAAAATAAAGGAAGATATTTTTACTAATTAATGTTATAATATAATAATTAATAAAAAATTTTAATAGTAGAAATTTAGCTTCAATCTTTAGCGTACATTCTACCTGTTTTACATCATGAAGCAGAATGAGTGAAAACGAAAAGCATAAGAATGCTATGCAATATAATCTCATACGAAACTAATACATAATCTGATAGAATCTCATACGGGAACATAAAATAATCATTATTCTATATTCTCTCTCTCAGTGTGAGAGACAGAGAACAGAGAGAACAGTGACATGATGCTAGTAAATGTAGATAGAGATAAACATAAAATACAGTACAAAAGAGAATTTAGCACTAGAAAATTTTAAAAACCAGCAAGTATTCATATAAACAAGATAAAAATATCTAACTCAAAATGAAATACGAATCAGTAAAAGCCAGTAAAAATGAGAATTAACGTAAGGTCAGCAAAGAATGAGTTAAACAAGCTACAATTTCTCAATGCAAGAGAACTGCAGATGAAATACAAAAAACTCTGGCAAATATACTAGCTACAACTACAAGCTGTAACGATATCAGGTAAATAATTTATCTTGAGTTTTATTTTTATTTATTTTTTACATTAATTTCCATGTAGAACGTGTTAAACAGATACCATACGCTTTAAAATATTAAATAATAAAGTAATTAAAATTTGAATAATGATGAGTATTAAGAGAACCCTGGAGTACATAAATACTGTTATTATCATCATCAAACGATAATGTCAACTTGAATAAATAAACACTGGTAGTAAATACTGTTTCTGAAAGCTATAATATTGCTGATGCTGTCATCGCTAACTAACGAACAAAATATGAGAAGTATTTCAGACGAAGGACAAAAACAGTTCTTTAAAATGAAAATATATCTATAACTGCATTTTATTTTACACTGTTTTTATTAATTTAAAAATAACAGATATCATCAGACGATACAGTCAAAGTAGTGTGCTTGTACGTGTAAGGAATAAAGTGGCAAAAAATCACAACAAATAATGCAACTTTAATAGAGAATATACACTCTTAGACGAAAAAAAAAAAACACGACGCACCAAGAAGGAGTTATCCGAATGAAACGAAAATCGGTAAAAATGATGTACATGTACAGAAAAACAGATGATTATAGTTTGAGAAAAACTGGATAACTTATTGAAGTGACAGAGCTTCACAAAGTGAAAACGTCAGTAACACGTTTGCCCACCTCTGGCCCTTACGCAAGCAGTTATTCGGCTTGGCATTGATTGATAGAGGTTGCGGATGTCCTCCTGAGGGATATCGTGCCACATTCTGCCCAACTGGCGCGTTAGATCGTCAACACCCGAGCTGGTTGAAGGGTCCTGCCCATAATGCTTCAAACATGCTCAACAGGAGACCTTGCTGGCCAAGGTAATATGCGGCAAACATTAAGACAAGCAGTAGAAACATGTGCAGTGTGGGGACGGGCATTATTTTGTTGAAATGTAAGCCCAGGGTGGCGTGACATGAAGGGCAACACAACGGGCCTTAGAACTTCGTCGACGTACAGCTGTGCTGTAAAGTTGCGACGGATGACAACCAAAGGTGTCCTACTATGAAATGAAATTGCACCCCAGACTATCACTCCTGGTTGTCGGCCTGTCTGCCGGAAGACAGTCGGATTGGTATCACATGCGTCTCCAGACTCGACTTCGCTGGTCATCGGGGCTCAGTTCAAAGCAGGATTCATCACTGAAGACTATTCTACTCCAGTCAGTGACATTCCAGTGCGAATGAGCCCGACACACTGCAAACGGGCTTGACATTATACAGAAGTCAATGGTAGTCGGCGCAAGAGGCGCCGTGACCTCAGCCTTTCTGTGAGCAGTCTATGAATGGTCCTTGCGGTCACTGGAGCACTAGTTCCACGTACAATCCATGATAATGATGCATCTGGGGCTGTGAGTGCCGCTCTGACGATTGCTTGGTCTTCACGTTCTGTCGTTTCCTCTAGGCCTACCGCTTCCTTCTTGACGCTGTGTGCGGCCCTGGTTCACCCATTCCTGTCAACATCGTCTAATAGTGGCATCGCTCCTGCTCAAATGTCGAGCTATTCGCCGATAAGACCAACCGGCTTCTTTGAGCCCAACTGCACAACCTCTCTCAAATTCTGACATCTGCGCATATTGTTCGCGCACCTGTGTGCGAGGCATAGTTACTGTCTACCAGAGTACACGAAATGAAATTCGTGAAAAATTTATGACCTGGAACCGTAATTTCTCCTCTTAAATATACTACCAGTTGCGCAGATCAGATGCGCTGTAGCGACAACCGTTCATTCATAGGAACATTCGACGACACCTGTATGCATATCAATTTGTGTCCAATTTGCTTTATATTTTCTCGGTGCGTCGTGGTGCGTCGTTTTTTTTGTCTAAGAGAGGTATTTCAACAAAACATACAATTTTTGATTCAGACGGATAATACCCTCTGAAATTGACTGGAGTAAGAAAATAAAAGCCACAAATGAACTAGCATAATAAAAAATAACTAAACGAGCTAAGTATTAATAAACATATTAAATAAAAATGAATCTCTTTCCTCACGCATCACTCAGTCATGTGCGTAATATGCATAAATATAAAAAGTTTTATTTTCATGCATTCCATTAAATTAAATTATTTACTTAAATTATTTTAATAATAAATGAACTGGTTAAAATGTAATTTTATTACGATTTCATACTTTTACATTTAAAAATTCGAATACTTAGTATCAGAATCGGCGGTTGCGTTTTTGATACAGGTTTACAAGTTCAAACAAATCTGATCTGTACACCACGTGACTTCCTTGCACGGAATATTAAATTATATGCATTTTGGATTTCATTTAAACTTATTGGATTGAATTAAATCTGCTTCATTGATAGCGCATAAACCACAATAGAATAAATGTATCACTATGTTTGTTTACTATAGCGACACTCTGGCGGTAGCTTCACTTGACAGCGTTACATCTCATTCATTTTATAACTCAGAATGTACAAAAATTATGTATATCCTCTGAAGAATTATTTAATCGTTGTCACATGTTCTGTTCAAATATTGTAATAAATCTAAAACGAAGTATAAAAGAAATTAAACAAACAAACAAAAAAGAAACAGTTTTTCACAGACGATTCAGTATTTCTCATTCAATTAATAAAAACAATTAATTCAGTTCTTACTTTACGACAAAGCAGAAATACGTAGAAACTCAAAATACCTATATTAAAAATTACGAAGTAAATCTTAAACACTTATTTCCTCTAATAAATTTCAGAATGTATTAAGAATGATTTAATTCACAATAATAAAAGAAGGGGTTATTTTTGTTGTTGCAAAGCTTAGTTTCTCTAGATTGGTAACAAGTCCACTGCTCTGCTAAGTTTCAAGTGTAAACAAATATGGTACGTAGGGCCAAAAACATTAGGCTTAGCCCCACTTGAACAACTTTAAAGGTAAGTAAAGGCATAAAAACCTTAACCGGAACATAAGAACAACACAAATAAATCATTTTTAGAGTAAAAAATGCACAATTTAGAAACATATAGGAAGAAAGAAACTGAGCTCACTGAGCCGAGTAACAGAGTGGATATACACTGGTGAGCAAAAATCAAGGACGAAACGGTTTTTTCAATATAACTTTGTACAAAAGCTTTCCAAATCAACACATTTAATACCGTAAGATCCCCAATACGTAAGGACATGAGTAATGTAAGCAACACTTCCTAAAAGAGAAATCAGAGGGATAAAAAGAAGCTTTATTGAAAAAGTAGCATGGAACGCAATGCGACTGAAGGCCGAAACATCCCTGTGATGGGTGTCCAGCAAGAAACATCCGGTATTTAATGGGGGATATGATCTCCCCTGACTGCTAGGCAGGTTTCACATCATTTGTGCATGCTGGATATGTGGTTGTTAACGAGCTGTTGAGACACTGCTCTTCGTTCCTCTTGTAGCACCAATCGCAGTTTCGGAATCGTTACTGGCGATAAGTTACGTGCTGCCACGGGTCTCCCTAGTAAGTTCTATGTGCGTGCTTGACGGGATTTAGATCCAGAGACCTTGCCGACCAATCCATGTGTTCAATATCTTCACTCTCCAACAACTCTTCGACAGTAACTGTGCGATGAGGTGGAGC
>KK122519.1:127706-148802 GCA_000611955.2 Stegodyphus mimosarum
CAATCTCTTTCAGAAATACTGATCTCACACCGACAACATGCTTTATACTACTCAGACACTGCCCCATTACGTCTACCTGCATATCTGCGCATGTGCTACCGTACATCACCTTACTTAATCTCCCGATTGGTCTTTCTGTCCGCTCTGCCTCTTCGTTCAGCTGATATACTAATTTTTCGACTTCGTCCTTAATTTTTGCAGACCAGTGTATAGTCTTTTGGTGCGGCCGATTGCAACCAAAATAGTAGGTGCACATCTACATGCTATAGCAGTCCTATATACAAAATTTCAACGTTCTGAGGTTACTCGTTTTTGAGTTATGCGAGACAGATTCGTACATACGCACGTACGTATGCATAGAAGCCACGAAAAAAATCTCTTCAGAATCCATTTTAAATCAGTTATAATTTTTTGGGGAAAAGAATCCTTTATTCTGTTCTTATCACGCAAAAACATCGTTAATCTGAATTCGATCGCGGCCAGAATGGATATTTTCTTTGAAATATGATACAGGAACCTTTTCGAGATTACAATACTTCATTTTTACTTCGTGCAAAGAAGTAGAAAGGCACTTTTCACAACTATTTTAATTTTCTCATTTTGAGGGGGGGTACTAGAGGTCATTTTAGGGGTATAGGAATCTAGGAGTAGAGTTATACTTAAAACGTTTGGTTCGGTTTATTTGATTATGATAAAGCACGCTAGGGCTACTGCCTAATCCGAGGGATGCTTTCGTGGAGGACATTTTATAAGAAACTGGCTCGCATCCGTGTTAAATTTTGTTAACTACGAAAACGTTCATGTAACCAACATGGAATCCAACTTTCAGTATTCAGTGCTGGAGTCAAACTATTAGCGTTCATTGCTGGCGCCTGGTGTGCCATTTAGAATTTAAAGCAAAGTGGAAATAAATTTACATGAATTTTTGATTAAACATCGAATTCCGTACACGTGTTATTTTAATTAGTTAATCGGGCGAAATTTAAAAGCCTTTTTTTCATGCTTATGTTCTTAATTTGTGACATGCCCGGAAGTTAATTTTTTGTTACACGATTTTGGAAGCTACGATCGAGGGGATCTTCGGTCATCCACGAAGACATTCGTTCTCTTAGACAGGTAAGCATAGCCAGTTTTGCTATAATCCAACCAATTTCAATATTTTTTCCGCTAAAGAATCCATACAACTAACTCCTATTGTCAGGACTTTGTGTTCTGTGTATCCGTTTTGGAAGCATTGTAAATTCTGTAAAGGGTTCTTATCCTTACGTTCTAAGTCCTGAACTGGAACAGGAAGCGGAAGGTACGCTATGTTCTGATGTAACTGCTGGGCTGGATAATAACTGCACGTGAAGGGATTTGAAATCCTCTTTTATTCAATCACTATTAAATACAAACCTCCCAATTCGGGAGAGATACAGAACGTAACAGACCACACTTTGGTCGAACTTAACAATCAAATAAATTTAAATAAATTAAAATAGAACTTAAATTAAACTTTGTTTCGCAGAGCAATTCGCGGAAGTTGGCCTCTATCTAAAAGGGTGCGTAGCAAGATATACTAAATACTACCGCACTTTAATTTATTTTACAATGCAATCACGTAGTAAGCACTATGGCTTATAAATTTAAACTGCTAGCTGGTCAGGCGAAAGTTGAGCAGCGTGACCGTGATCTGAGGCAAAGCTCTCACACACCGAGAGGTTTCTACCTCTGGCTTAAATAGTGCTTGGCTGAACTTCAAAAATTAGCATAAGCTAAAAACGCGCGCTTCTTCTGACAGGAAGTTGAAGCAGAGAGGAGATAGAAAAGATTTAAATTAAAATAAACTTGGTTAGTTTAACTAAAACCTTACACTATAAATAAATTTCACATGAAAAATGCCTCTTCCAAAAAATACCGTCTAGATTGGCCCTTCATTTTCCACTCTGTATCGATAAAAATTGTGCTTTCAGTATCACTCAAATTATCCCGTAAAAACCAATAACTGTTTCTCAGGATTACCATGTCACGTTCCTTTAATAGACTTTAAATGAAAACATTTAAATAGAATACATTGCGCTAATTCGGTACGAGACATTGTTGAGTGCATACGGCTTTGTAATAGATTAAATGGCACACAGAATTGATAATAGCTTGGTTAAATTTATTTTACCAAAAGAAATACTTTCAGGTTCGAGAACTTAAAAATACTCGTACAGTTCTCCTTATCACAGAGTACAATCAGCAGTTACACTTCAAAATACTAAGAATGTTAAAGACAACACATTGCAAAGCGCATACAAAAAAGCGAAGCTCACAGTGAAATAATTTCAATACTCCGAAGTCGACTTTAAACTAATAACTACTGAGAAACTAATACTCTCTCCGGTATTATACAGTTTTCCACCTGCCGCTGAGAAATCTCTAGCACCTTCTTCTTCTCGCAAACGTTCGAAAGCATATGAGGGCCGGATACAATTACAGTTACACATAGGGATTTATTACAGTTATTCAATTACAAAAACCATTGCAATTATACATGGAATGGGCAAAAATGGTCGCCAGATTTGGGCGGCTTTTAACGCTTTCTCCCTAAATTTGCAGTAAAAATTTGTCCCTAAAACCATCGTCAGCTTTGGAAGATCTTGCCAGTTTAGCGAGATAGCCATTTACTCAATGTTAAATAGATTTACTTCTTGTAATTTATTTTTTCGTCTCTTTCAAGCATTTCATGTTACACATTACACAAAAAATACTACAATTTTAAACATAACTTTACTAAAATTATTCACATGTGAACAAAAATTCATAACAGTACGTAATCTATTAAAAATTAAACAACGCTTTTAAAGTTTAACTATCTATGAAACCACATATACAAAAATAATTCATCCTTAAAAGTTCGCTTGGCGTGTTCAGAAAACAGTTAAATTTGAAGTTTGTTTCAAAGTGCGATTTTACTCCGAGTAGTTTCACAATTTTTAAAAGCAGCTGCCAAATGTCAGATAAACCACGCTAAGTTTAATCTCTCCGATAAACTTGAGCATGAATGAATATCACCTTTAAAAACATACATTTAATTGATTGAAGTTAAGTCAGAATTTTCCGAGTGAATAATTTTACGCAATAAAGTTTATAAAATTCTTTGAATTGCATATAATTAGCTTGGGTAAAACTTTGAGATATAAATGAAGTGAAACCTGTCCGAAAGTTTTTCTTGGATTAAAGGTCAATAAACTTCTTAAACGGAAAGACATATTAAAAGCAACTAAACGAAGGAATATTCGGATAACGACAAACATTACAAATTTAAATTAGAGTTTAGCTTTTGGACTGTATAAACCATCGTTTCAGAGTGAGGTCGGTGGAATTTTAAAAGGGGTCAGTGATGATAAAGACCTTCACAGTCAAATAAGCATGGCAGTTGATCAACATAATGAAGATCTCATTGGTTACGAAAATGTTATAATATCGTAAAATTGATAAGTAGTTGTTTATTGATATAAAGCCATATAGCATGTAATAAAGAAAAAAACCATAAAATACATATAAGGGAAAAGTATAAAATGTATTAAAAAATCAGTAATACTTTTTAAAATATATAATTTTTTATGAAAAAAGTGCAATATAAAAAAGTAAAATGCAGGAACACGAGAAAACCCATCCAAAAAAATACGAAGATGATTATAGAGAAAAAAATGTGAGGGGTCGATGTAAGTAAAAGGATTGGGAATCTCAGGAATAAACTAAAGCATGTTACAATCCTTGTAGAGATTACCAGACTTTCCGAAATAGAAAAACGGAAAATAAGCTGTGCTCACACCTTACATCGAAACATGGGCTTTCCAGTCATCAGATGCACTTGCTAACTACATACACCATGACAACGCAAAAGGGGGAATACAATGATTCCTTTTCTCATTTAAAAAGTAACTAGAAAGTAGCACAACAAACCAGTCGATCAAATCCAAGTGATGATGAGTTATCTTCCAGTATATTTTTAGTTTTTCACTGTAGAGACAATGATCGCATTTGAAGCCTAGAAGTCGAATTAATTACCTGCGCTTTCGCCAGGATTCGAGACATACACCTTCCACTTACTAATTGAACGTGCAAATCACTTACACCGTCAAAATATACATGGGGAATGCGAAAATTCTTCACATTCTTTCCTTCATTTCAAGAGTCTCCTGCCTCTTTCCAGTCGAGTAAATGCAGGTGATGACGAATTATGGTCTACCAGAGTTTAAGTCGGATATCATTGCAAAGAATACTAGGCTTTTTAGAAGGAAAAATATGGAAAGTCATCTATGTTCTCGCTGAGATTCGATTCAGTTGGTCTTTTAATTACTTACTGAACGAACTAACGACTTACAACACTAAAGCTCTCACGAGGCCCGTGCAGTGAAACGTGCAGTGAAGCCATGAAACGTCACTACTTATAATGGCCGCTGCCATAAGCGAACTTCGTTGTAATTTTGTTTACATTCTGTAAGGCGTTGCTTACATGTTATCTATCCACAATTGAATGTTTATAAGTTTCCAGTTTTAATTTTTGAACTTAACATGAAAGATATTTCGCTTAGTATAGAAAAATATCAAGAATTACAAATAACTTTTTTAGAATTTAATAAATCTAGCCACAGGAAAATATCTAAATGGTAATTATAACACAAACGTAAACATGATAAGATCTTGGCATATCAGTCCAAGTTCTAATCGAATTATTATTAGGAATAATTTATGCAAACTATGCCTAAAACACTTTTCTGAATCTACGGAAGTTAATATTTGGCCCCAAATTCAGTGTTATTTGATTTAACAAAATGTTTCGTTGTCTTACCTGTACGCTGTATGGCGGAAATGATGATTTGATGTCACGTTGCTAATACACTGGTGTGCAAAACGTAAGCAACAATGTAAAAATTTAGCAGATAGCCATGAAATTGCAGAAAGGGAGGTCTGGAGATCAGTACAATGAACACGTAAATCAGTAGAAACGTCATGCGCATGTAAATATCAGGAACGAAACGTCAGAGGCGATGTGAGCGCACACAAAACGCGTGATATCGGCGCGCGCAGCTCAACAGTAGAATAAAAGGAAGGACGGCGACGCAATTCAGCATATTCGCTACACGTGCCAGTGAGTCAGTTCGTGAAATATGGCTAGAAGAAATTACCTGGACGACTTCACACGTGGAAGAATGATAGGAAAGCTGGAGGAGGGGCGTACTGTCACCAGTGTAGCTGCAGAGTTCGGAATCAACAAAAGTGTCATTTCGTGCGCTTGGAAAGCGTTCCAAATCACAGGTACAGCTGTTAGAAAGGTTGATGGTGGCCGCCCGAAGACGACATCTGCAGGGGATGACCGATATATCGTCCTGCAGGCGAAAAGAGGCCGACAGCAGTCAGCAAGCGCCATTGCTCAGCAACTCTGTACAGCGACGGGGCGACAAGTGTCGCGGTTTACTGTGGCCAGACGCCTTCACAAAGAGGGCCTGTTCACCCGCTGTCCTGAACGTTGCCTCCCGTTGAAAGTTGGCTACCGACGCCACCGTTTACAGTGGTGCAGAGAGCACAAAAACTGGACAACTGATCAATGGAGTCGTGTCCTCTTTACGGATGAGAGTCGGTTCAGTACCAGAAGCGATTCTCAACGCGTTTTGATTTGGAGAGAGGTCAGGAATCGGTTTTGTCCCAGTAACATCAAGGAAAGACACCGTAAGGGTGGTCCTGGAGTTCTTGTCTGGGAAGGCATTATACTGAACGGGCGAACTGAGCTCCACGTTTTCGACAGAGGGTCTGTAACCGGGAATCGCTATTGTGAGGAGGTACTCCTTCCCCATGTGCGTCTGTTCCCAGGTGCCATTGGCCCAGACTTATTTTTTATGGATGACAATGCACGGCCATATCGGACTCTTGCTGTTGAGGAGCTATTGGAAAGTGAAAATATCACTGGAATGGATTGGCCAGCATATTCCCCAGATTTAAATCCCATCGAACATGTGTGGGATGCTTTGGGGAGACGCATTGCAGCACGCTTACATCTTCCGGAGAACACCCAACAACTCAAACAGATGCTGATTGAGGAATGGGCACTCCTACCGCAAGAAATGTTGCACCAGCTGGTTCTGAGTATGCGGAGACGGTGCGAAGCAACCATTTCAGTCAGGGGAGGGCATATCCCATATTAAGAAACATCTGCTTCTTGTTCTTCCTCTTGGATAGACAATCATGAGTCACGATACTATTCGTTCAATAAAGCTTCTTTTTGTTTGACTCCATACCGTATGCATTGTATTCCTTTTTCAGCTCTGATGCGTTCGTCATCCTTTACGTACATTATACTCTTTCTGCATGTCATGTCTCTCAGTTGATTTCTCGTGGAGTTATGGCAAAAAACCCTGCTGTTGCTTAAGTTTTGCACACCAAGTGTATTTTCCTAGCTTTAATTTTGTGACTCCATCTATTCCAGTGCTTACTCCATCTATTCCAACCTCCACGAAAAAAATATTCTATTTCGAACAGTGTTGCCACTTTTCGCTTTAAAATCTTTGAGTTTTTGAATAAAAATTCATTAAAGTTCTACACAATACGAAAAAAATCAGAAACAAATTTGGAATTCAAAATTCGGGGTTCGAGGAGTCCATGATCGAGCGGAGGACTAGGTGTATCGAAAAATTCGCTGGCTCTAGACGACGTTGTTTTCTTGCAGTGCGAGGAACATACGTACATACGTACAGATTCTTCATTATTTAATTTTTTTAAATAATATTTCGCGATAATATTTTGAGACAACAATTTGAAAAGTGATTCGAACACAAAAGTGATACGAAAGTGTGAGTTTCAAGACTAATAAAACCTCTGGTATTAATAAGGTAATTTATTTTTTATAAGCTCAGAACTTTGTTCAAGTCCTCCTATCTTAGCAACAAAACTAGTAAATAATTAGTGAGGATTAATTATTTTGCACGGAAAACTATCGTTTGCAGACAAATAAGGAAAATTCCAGGAAGACACGTATAAAGAAAATCAGGAACGAAGCAAGTAAAAGTGCAGGAAGTTGATTGCACAACATTACTTCCATTTGCCTCAGAAAGGAATTTTTGCCGTACTTATTAAAGAAGTCTAATTTAAGACTTTCCGCGGGCTCCAAAAGAATGATTTTCTTCGTTAAAATGCTTGAGCTTTTGAAGTTAAATTTTTCAGCAAAGCAGTATCGAGTTTAATTGCTTCTGAAATTTCCTTAAAGTATAACTGCTCTACATCACTTGATAGATTTTAATAAAGCGTTTTACTAATTTAATGCATATCATTATTTTCTGAAATTGAAAAATAAGAAAACTGCGTATGGAGTTTATAACAGATCTGCATTTGATCCGTGCAAAATTACGTATACAAACACAAATGATGGAATTCAGTGCATCATATTTATTATAAGCTTCTAATAGAACATATAATATTTATTGTTGTATCTTCTGTCTTAATTTATTATAAATTTCTAACGAGTTTTCCTCAAGTTGACACTATTCTTTCTGGTTCAGTTTAAAGATACACATGTCTCTTTCGAGATTAATGTTAAAAACAGCTGAGGTATGACTAGAGATTTGGACATATAATTAGCAAGTTAATTATAGCCCAATAAAAGTCTGCGACATTATACTTAATTAATTACCATATTTCCTCCTAGAATTTTAGTACAAGGTTCTCAAAATTTTTAGAATATTCGAGTGATTCTCTCTTTCTTCTTAGAATTTAGACTTCTTTTAAAGAAACAGTACTGTGATAGTTACCCGTAGTTTATCCGCGACTAATTTTTATATGCTTTCGATTTTCGTACAATAAAAAACGGGCTAAAAAAAGGGGAGAAATCACGTGGAGAACAGTATCTAATTTGTACTTTGTAAGGTTTATCCTAAGTTTATTAACAGTTATTTTAAGTTACGATTCTTTCCTATCTACGCTAATTTCAGCTTACAGTTTCCTGCCAGAATGTAATTTCAGAAACTAAGTTAATGCAAATGAGTACTATTTAAGTCGATTCTTCACCGACTCTTACAGAGAGAGTCTGATTTTCCTGACTAGCGCGCGTTTGCCATTTGGCTACATTCTCTCTTAGCTACTACGCTCGGCCATACTTTAGGCCCTTGCTTGGCTTCGCCGATTAAATTAATATTTAGGGGCCAACTACTTAGATTTCTGATAGCTTCGGCTATACATTTTAGATATCTTTAGTTAGGCTTAGTTTAATTTAAATTCATAGTTATTTAAGTTCAAGTCCAGGTAGAGGCTTTGTGTATACTCCAAGTAGGAATTAATTGTATTTAGTCTGAAAAATAAAGGGCAGTTAACCTTTTTTAAGTCTTAACGTGTTTTGTTCACACACTTAAGCGATTATACGCTAGTTAGTGTTTGTGGGGTTCTAAGAATTATGGAATTAAATAAATAAAACCCCACAACTTAATTAACTTTTCTCAAATAAGTGATTTATTGACTTCACAAACTAAACAGGTTTTTAACCAAACTGCAGTTACATTGTGGGGTTTTACTTATCTAATTCAGTGTTCAATTCTAGGAACCCCACAAACACTAATAGGCGAATAATCTCTTAAGTGTGTGAACAAATACGTAAGACTCAAGAAGGGTGAACTACCCTTCATTTCTCAGAATAAATACAATCAGTTCGTAACTCGGAACGTACAACAAAGCCTCCACTTGCGTTTGAACTTAAATGAATAAGAAATTAAACTTAACTAAGCTTAGCTAAAGCTGACTGAAAGATATAGCCGAAGCTATCAAGATTCTAAGTAGTTGGCCCCTAAATCTTAATTAAGTCGGCGAAGCCAAACAAGGGTCTAAAGTATGGCCGAGCGTAGTAATGTCTAAGAGATAACCAAAAGACAAACGCGCGCTAGTCAGAAACTCAGACTCTCTCTCTCGAAGTCGGTGAAACATCGACTTAATTACTCATTACTCATTTGCATTAACTGCGTTTCTGAAATTACATTCTGGTAGGAAATTGTAAGCTCAAACTAGAAAGATAGGAAAGATGCATAAACTTAAAATAACTGTTAATAAAATTAGGATAAACCTTACAACATAATCGTGATACAAAACTTTCTAATGACAAATCCTAGCTAGTATTGTGGGAATTCAATAACTCAAATATTCTATAAATAAATACAGCACACAAATTATCATTCAGCCTGCAGCGAATGGGGATTTTAACCTTTCTCTCTAACAAATAAGAAATTTATTCAATAAATGCTGAAGTTTGTAGAGACATTAGGTATTTTTTGGAAAGCAGGAGACGTGAAACATGAGCAATGCCTTTATCCAGATCCATCTTAATTTTAAAGGAGAATTCTCAGGGATCATGGTCATACAAGTATAGTCTCACTGTTGGAGAACGCTTTGGAAGACGGCAAGGATCTCTCACTCCTTTTCTTATATCATTAAACCATTTGAAAGGATTTTCGTCTTACTAGAATTTTAAGTGCTTCCGTGTCGCAAAGACGACATATATAAAATACCAACATGTTCAAATCCAAGCACACCCAAGCGTTCTTCTGGATTCCAGCTCGGTTCTAGTAAAATGGAAAGCAGCATTGTTAACCACTACACAGAATTAGGGGGGTATGTGCTAATTTAAATAAATTAGGGAGGACCTCTCGAAGGGTGAGAGAATTGGAACGAAGCTTTGCCTCTCTCACGGGTATCCTGTGGTGTATCCTAGCAACGTTCTACCCCAGTCAATGTGCATCCTTGGTACCATGCTTTGGGTTTGGTTTATTTGAATATAACAAAGGGAGTTCCAGAAGGGATGTTTTCATGGAAGAATTTCCAGAAGAAACTGTCTCGTATCCACCTTACACATGCGGAAAACCAAAAAATTGCGCATGCTTCCAGGCTATTGCCGGCATATGAGCCCAATTGGAACTATCAGTGTTTAGTGATTTTGCCTCTGGGCCACTGGAGGACCCTTGGCCACATGAGACGATTAAATGACCGATGGCTATTATCAATTAATGTAATGCTAGTAAACGTTCCAACCGTTCGAGAGGATACTGACGCTCATATCCAATCATTTTTCTTGAATCTAATCGTCTTCTTGTATCTCAGCATACTTCTTGAAATTCTTGGTAAGTTAAGTTCTTTGTGGGGAATTCATTTTCTTTGCCTTACGAGTTTCTGCATCCATTTAGTAAAGATAAACCTTGCTCACTGAGGTTACACTATACTAGGTTACATTTTTATCGTAATCATTTTTTTTCGTAATTTTCGTTAATCATTACTTCAAACTTGAAAGATTATTTGTAAAACTGGATTAGAATATGTTAACAGACTATACTGATGAAACAGTGCTTAATACAGATATTTCGTATAGCTACTGCAGCTTGCAGATGGAAATTGGACTACAATTTATTATAAAGCTGCGTGCGCATTTAAGAATGATTACTGTTAGCATCTCTTGCTCGAGCATTAGATTTTGCGTTGGGAGATTATTCACATTATTCTTTGTGAGGGAACAATGATGACCAACAAAGAAGACCACACCCTTGCACAAGGGAAATGAACATTATTGGAATTGATAATGAAAGCCTGTAACATCCATATCTCTTCATTGAGGTATACTTTCAATAAATAAAACAAACAATGGAACAGTGACATGAAAAGTGTTGCCGCAAAATGTTAGCCTATTTGGCTGTTACCGTGCTTAAAATTTATTCAGCTCTCTAAGTTGTGAACATTGAAAATTTCTTAAATTCATTTACAAAGCTTTGCTGTTATTAGAAATTTACTATTAAATGATTTTTAATTCACGCAGAGGAAGCAAATTAGATTGAATTTATCATTTGAAGAAGCTTTGGTTACAGTTTGAAGAGTCAAAGTTTGTATGTAACAAACGCTAAGGTGGCATATATAGTTCCAATTTTAACAATTATGAAAATTTAATCTCTTTTTTCCCATTTTCTTGAGTACTAACTTATTTATAGATTTTAAGCTGAATAAAGGCCAGAGTCACTTTGATAATTCTATTTTTAGTTTGCTTTATTTGCTGGTATTTGTATTTTTACACTTGTATACTTTATAAACCTTGAACCTTTAATACATTATAATATTTTCCTCCAATCAAGGTGGTATGCTACATAAAAGAAAAAATATCATTTTCAAAACGTTGATATTGTTTAAAGAAAACCTCCCTGATACGGATTCACGCATTAACTTTAATTGATTTGATTAGGGCAACTCGAGGATTATCTGTTTATTGACTTTCTATGGGAAATTTGTTCATACACACGTTATGCAACTAAACTCTTCGCCGGGATTTGAACCGCGCGCCGAACTACCGATGTTAAGAGCCTTTACCGCTTGCTCGCTGATGAGCCCGTTTACAACAGTAAAATGAAGCACTTCTTTGCATTGAATCATAATGAGATGATAGCGTAAATGTAAAATTACTGTTTATTAGAGCATAGATCCAGCATTAGAAATAACATGTCTTTTAGAATAATGTTTAAAATACACTGCTGGCCACCATAAAGTGGATGTGGACGGCAGAATGGAATCAAATTGTCTTTACTGACGAGTCACGCTTCTGTCTGCAACACCACGATGGTCGGATTCGGGTCTGGAGACACCGTGGAGAGAGGATGCTGAACAGCTGCGTCATGCACCGCCACACTGGTGCTGCACTGAGTATTATGGTACGAGGCGGTATTGGATATCACTCTCGCACTCCTCTAGTACGCATTGCCGGTACTTTAAACAGCCAGCGCTACATCTCCGAGGTGTTGGAGCCAGTTGTCCTTCCTTAAACCTTCAGAGCTTGCTCACAGCCATATTTCAACACGATAATGCTCGATCACACGTGGCACGCATTGTCCAAGTGTTCTTCGTCAACTGCCAGATTGAATTGCTGCCCTGGCCGGTTCGTTCTCTGGATCTTTCGCCGATAGAAAGCATGTAGTCCATGGTTGCTGAACGATTAACCCAGATTACATCCCAAGCTGCCACACCAGATCACCTTTGGTAACGTGTGGAAGCTGCTTGGTCTGTTGTACCCCAAGAACACATCCAAAGTCTCTTTGAATCAATGCCGAAGCATCTGACAGCGGTGATCTCCAACAATGGCGGTTACTCTGGCTACTGATTCTAGAAGGAACCGCACTTCACAGAAGTCTATAAATTTAATCATTTGATCTTGGTCAACATGTTATCTACTAAATAACTATTGTTGTGATATCTTTTGTCTTTTTTGGTGTTGCAATTTGGGTGGCCAGCAGTGTAGCTTGTCAAATTTTTCAGTAATTACTATCTTCGAGCATTGGTTGGTTTCGCGAATACAACAAAGCACAGAAGGGCTATTTGCCCTTAAGAATGCATGCCTTATTGAAGGACTTTTAAGTTAAAAAGTTCAAAGATTGCAATCTATTTGGAAAGTAGAGGCAATTGTTCATTTCTTTTCAAAGAAATTTAATGAATTGTAGAAACAACAAGAACCTAAAACAACAGCCAACAATTGAGGACTGTATATATTAGACTTGTATACACCTTTACTCCTCAAAGATAAATTGATTTCTGGCATGAGTATGTCTGTTGAAACGTGAGTTCTAAGTTTAAGTGAAAATTTATATCAGACTTAACCTCTTACGTCTTCCAGGCATTTCTTTTCCTAAATTTGAGGTAGTTAATTTTTAATTAGTAATTAATTATTTTAGTCATGGAACGAATGAAATAAGTTTCCTCTGCTCCATTCTCTTCATGCATGTTGTTACACTGAAGTAAAAACACAATTAATTTTATTCTCCTTCCTTTAAAAATCAAAATATGAAGAATTCATTGAAAGTTAAATCTCATATTAAATACAAAATAATATTTTTTGACTTAATAACAGTTCGAAAGCCCTGAGTATTTAATGTTTCGAGTTGGAAAACAAATAAACAAAGGTTCTCATTGTTTTATAGTTTCCCATCAAGTGCTGAAGAGAAAAGCAATATATCATTATTGCACAAGACATCAGTCGCCATTTATTGAGCAAAAGGAAGAAATACGGAACGATATCTTTCGAGATAACATGTAAAAATAATATTTCTATAAAATGATGATGAGAGTTAATTAAAAAAAATATTTTACTATTTGCAAAAGGTTTTAGGAATCGAGCAATAGAAGATAAAAGAATTTCTTTTCCTTTGTCAGGACATTTATTATATGGCGGGGAAGTTTTAAAGCAGTCTTAATTCAATGGCTTTTATTAAATCCTTTTCAGAAGAAGTGCGTGACTTTTCTTAGAATCGAGGTACACTGCATAGCTGTTGAACATAGAACTGTAAACAACGAAATTAAAAAAAAATGAAATACAGCAAAATTACTGCGAGTGATTTAAAAAAAATGAATATCGTACTTTGTAGAAGGAAGGAATATAAAGTTTCAGAAGCTTTGGCAATAGGTTTGATTAAGTTATTTGAATGTAACAAAGCTTACAAGGGCTATCTGCCTAAGGATATATGGATGTTTTCGTGGGGAAGGTTATGAAAACCAACCACGAAGCCAGTCAGTCCACCTGATGTAGAACACTAAATGAACTCCCAGCATTCAACGGTTTTAAGCCAACGACCACTTGTGAGATTATGGAAATATCAAAAAGGAGAGAAACCTCTGCAAATAATAATATTTTAAGGTGATTGGATAATGGCTCATTGTGAAAAACAAACATGTTCGGAAAGCAAAAGACTACGAAAGAATAATTTTTTTATTTAGCAGAGCAGCTAGATTTGGCTTTCGAAGGAAAGCACAGAAAAAGCCTTGAAAATATGACACTAGAATATGAAGTATGGTATCTCATTGAAATGCAAGAGGAAGGAAATAAATTAAGGTTTAATTTAAAAGCAATACGTAAAGTAATAATACAATCACAGTAGGGTTCACAGAAATTAATATCATTGTGCAATCTAATAAGTAAGCAGAAAACAAACTGTAAGGATTTTAAGTTCACTAAAGTTTATTTTATTTTAAAACTTTACTATCATCTCTTATTTTCCACTTCCGGCCAGAATTAACGCGTGAATATGTTTATGCAAATTGTACTTGCTAACGCTTAAGTATTTAAGTTGTGGCTTTTTGCCAAGAAAAAAGAAGTAAGGAGAGAGAGCCCTCTTGCTACGAGTCTTTACGCGAACTTGCCATCAGTTACTGTCCGCCTTTAAGGCCAGATGTTTAACACTCTTGAAAGTTAAAGACGTATCATAGTTTTCCACAGTTTGCGTACTACAGACGTAGAAATTTAAAAGACCAGGCTTAGTGCTAGTCATCTGTGTAAGATATTTAAAGTTAGCTCTTATTTAAATTTTAGTTAGTTAGTAGTCTTATATTCTTTTACGTTCAGACAACAAGTGGTTGGTCTTTGTATCCCGAAATTCAGGAACGTATGTAAAGTCGATAAGCAAATAAAGGGTAATTTGAACCCTCCTTATCTTTGTTATATCTTCTACACACGCAGGAACATAGCTTTTAGTAAGCTCCCTGTTCCTACTCAGGGCTACAATTATCTATGCAAAATCAACTAGAATCTACAGAAGTCCTGATAAAACATGCAAATATTTTCTAAATAAGATGGATATCAGTATTAAAGGATACCGGGATTTGAGGATTCTCTTTAAGGAAAAAGAAAAGTCCCTAGTAGAAGAAAAAGGAAAGTTCTCCAAGAAAGCAATGTTCCTCTTACGCAGACAGTTTTAATGTGCTTTGACATGATTAAATACACCAAACCAAATTATTCCAGGTAAGTAAACAGTGAGTAAATAAACAAAGAAACAGTGAAAAGTAATATATTGCTTCGAATATCAGAACTGTAAATTTTCTGCTATAACATTATTAGTAGTCTATAAGATTATTAGTAGCCTTAAATTAAAATTTAGAAGCAAAATGGCATTGGAAGGAGTTGGTTTGACATCATGAGCAAAATTCCTACCTTTCTTAGGAATTTTGGTATGAAGCACTCATGATAAATGGTCATATGGTCTGTTAGACAGGTGCATGATATAGGTTCATGTCCATTTTCTTAATACGTATATAATTGTCGTATACGTATTTCTTAATACGTATACGTTTCTCGTATATAATTGAAGCCAAAAGTTGAGACCTTTTAGAAAGGGCGGCTGAAATTTTGGCCATTAAAGTATCGGATAGCAAAGTTTCTAGACTTAAATCCTACTATTTTAGCAACAAATTAAAAAAATATGGGCGATTTTAAGGAAGTCCCTGATGTCAGAAGAATGCTTTAATGGTGCCTGAATATTTTCGTAATACCTTCTAAATTTCCGTTCTCTGCTATGAATTATGGTAATACTTAACGGAACAGAAAGAGACAACCAAGGAAACAGTTGGTCAATGATGGAGTTTTCTCTTTTGAAATGCATTAAGTTCTTTTTACTTGTTACATGCACTTTAAAATATTTTCAGCTTGTAATTTATTTGTTTATATTAACGTTATGTTTTTGATATGGATGTTCTTCAAATCTATGTTTTAATTAATCTATGTTCTATGTTTTAAAGCTGAATAACCGATAAAGAAGGTAGCATATTATTAGCATGTTATTCTCAGCAGTCAATTGAAAATGGCTTTAGTTTCGCTGCATAGAAAGACATTCGACTAAGTTGGCTCCTATAAATTTATTTTCACACAATCATGAAAATTTTATGCAAACACATTTTATTGTGTTTGTTAGTTCACTTGTACTTTATCACAATTATCACATATTGCTTATTTGTTTTAATTTCTCAAATTCAGTCAGTTCAATTAACCGTTTGGAAATGGATATATCTGAAGAATTTTGATCGAGGAAAATCACGGTTATTTTAACACAAATTAGTCTTCACATAAAAAAGAGCTTTCTTTGTTTTATAGAATCCGTTCAAGATATTTTTTTAACCATTATAATAATATTATTTGCATGTTTCGATGTTGATGAACTTGTTTTTTTTTGTCGTTAAATAAGCTCATGACTGTTTGGGAATTATAATATTATTAAAAATCATAAAAATTATTAATAAAAAAAATCTGAAGGCTTTCAGATTTTATATTACGCCCAAAAGGGACGTTTTTTAACGTTTTGCGTGTTACCTTTTTTATTAAATAGCTCTTCGCACTTAAACCATAAAATTCAATTCGACAGCAATATCACAAAATAATTAAAAAAGGGCATATCTTTAGAATTTCCGATACATAGTCTAGCAAGCTGGAGATAAAAATGCTTTTTTTTCGTACAGGGTTGCCAATGCTAGCTTTAAAATCATTGAGTTTGTTAATAAAAAATTCGTTAAAGTTTTACAAAATAGGAAATCGATAATAAAACAAATTCCAAATTTGGGCTTCCAGGTGCCCATATTCGAGTGGAGGACTACTTTATTCAAAAGTTGATGTCTTTAGGTACCGTTGTTTTTTCACAGTGCGACAAACACGCATACATTCATACAGATTCTTCGTTATTTAATTTCTTTAAATATCAATGTCAGGGCTCTAACATTTAGTTGCTACAATCTGAAAAGTGAAACGCTGTTTATAGTGAACCAACGTAAAATGCCAAAAACGAAATTAATTGCTCTTCTGGGCAAATTGCCCCTTTGGGCGGAAATTGTAAAAAATTAATTACAGTTATAAGGTATTTCCTCCGTCCTTTCCGCATGATTTTATGGTGTAACTCGACGCGTAGTCGAGAGGTCCAGCGTTCGAGTCCCGGTTAGTTTACTGCACAGTTTTCACGTCTCCTGCTTCAAAAAAGCGTAATGACTCTACACGATTTTATAACAATTTCTTGTAAAAAACCAGAGAAGCTAAACCAGAGAAGATTTAAGAATCAAATGGTAAAAGTTATAATATTTTGTTTTTATCAATTAAAGTGCTTTACAATTGCATCGTCATCAAGAAATCCTGCTAACTTAGGAGGGAAATTTCTCATCGTTTAACAACATTTGAGTCTAATTATACGAAGCTACTAGATTCTGTCGCTAGCTAATACTTATTCATATTAATTAATGAGCATTTTAAGAGTCTTTAAAAGTTAATAAAAATTTTTCTCCGCTTTAACACAAACAAAATACCGCCAAGTGTTCTGTATTCTTTATATTAAACAAAATTGTTACTATATTACTGAAAATCCACATATTTAGATACATGAATTTATTTATGCATTTTGTATATCTTATTCCTATTTGGCAAATATTTTATTACTATGCTGATTTCCCAGTGAATAGTAAGAAAGCAATGCTGTAATATATTAATAATATTCAAGAACACTAAAATTTGCATCCATGTTAACAACTCTTGGCAGCAGTTTAATGTTTCGCAAATTTGTGAGGATTATTTTCTGTTTTCTAAACTAATAAAAATACAGATTTTTATTTCTCAATGTTTAACGACAAAGCATATTTCCCATTTCGGACTAGGCAACATGAAAAATTAGCTCGTTATTCGCCAGGATTCGAACTGCAGAGCTTCTAAATCCTAACTGGGAACACGCATAGAGAATGCAATAATTTTTCACATTTCCCTCTCGTATAAACGGCGAGTTTATATAGGTCTGAAACCAAATCAAATAAATTCAGTGGTGGTGAGTTATTCCCTACCGGGGTTTTAACTAGGGTGCCAACTACTGAGACAATTTTACACCTTTTAGTAACTAGAAAATCTAAGAAATCAAGTGTTTCGTCACCAGTATTCAAACCACGGTTTCAGTTGCCACGAGATGCGCTGGTTGGGAGAGCAGGTAAGACAAAATGCAATTATTGCTACACAATCTCTTTTTTACTTCAACATTCCGTTGCCCAGGAAAAAAGATTTGCTGGCATAAATTTTAGGAATTTACATTCTATATAAAACATTTAAACTTGATGTTTTTACAGATTACGCAAATAAGTAGCGATGATCCTTGCACAACATTTCTTGAGTACTTAAATTAATATGATAAATGAGGATTAGATGATTTTGAAATAATACGAATATACCATGTAATTATGAACGGAAAAACCAGCACACCAGAAGATCTGCCATGAAAAGTGCAAATACACATACTTGAATAAATAAGAAAGTACTGGTGAACGCATTGTCAGTACAAAGTAGATGGATTATTTGTCTCTGACTTGGAGACAAATCTCTTTTTTAAGCAGCACAAAACTTGTCGGTAATGCTAATAGAAGCACCAAAATGCAAGCACAAATCTCGTTTAAAATTAATAGAATCAATGGATCTAAAAGTAAAGTTTGCCTGCAAACCAGACAGCGTATGTCAAATGTTCTAGTTAACGAAGGACGATATATCATAAGTGTATAGCGATGATACTGTACTATAAGATTCTTAGTCTTGCCAATACTTTAGAAGATACACAGTGGTACCTCGATATACGAGTGCCCTAATATACGAGTGTTTTGAGATACAAGCCGCCGAGGGAGCGATATTTTGCTTTGAGATGAGAGCAAGATTTGAAATACTAGGAATCACCCATTACACCGCTGCACACGCGCATGTTGGGGTCGTGTGCAGCGTCTAACAGCGTGTTGGTGCATCGAAAAATTAGTTTTGAAGAGGAGCCAGAAATGGAGGAGGTTATCCCTACAAGAGATATAAAGGAGATCTTGGGAATGTGGGAGAAAGTTGTAGAGTTCATGGATAAAAATCATCCCGAAAAAGTTGCAACTGATCGTGCATCGGAGTTGTTCAACGAAACTTACCTAACTCATTTCCGCAATATCCTGAAAGGGAGGAAGAAACAAACCTCCTTGGACAGTTTTTTTAAGCGATCTGCAGGTGAAAACGAGCAAAGCGTGGCAAAAAAAAACGAAGACCAGTGTCACGAAAATTAAGCGCTTCCGTAAGCACTTCACTTTTCTTTTATTATGTTTTTATAGAATATGTATTTGTTATTTATAAATGAATGTTTCTTCTTGAAAATATATTTTTCTTACTCAAAAACACTTAAGAAAGACAACTGAGGTGGTGTTTTGGGAGCTGGAACGGATTAATGGCATTTCAATTAATTTCAATGGGAAAAATTGCTTTGAGATAGGAGCAATTTGACATATGAGCAAGGTTACGGAACGAATTAAACTCGTATGTCGTGGTACCACTGTATCTAACAGAAACTGTTTTCAGACATTCCTGAATAGATTGAACGAGACACCAAAACAAAACTCCCTCAGTGTAGGCTTCGTTTATATGGTAAAACATTCGATTATATGGTCAATGGTCAGCTGCGCGATTGTGGTGTAGTAATGAGTAGTCTTAGCTTTGTCAAAACATTAGCAGAGCTCTCAAAAAATTGTTTCCAAACGCTGTTGAGTAGATTGCACCGGACATGAGAATTAGGACCAGCAGTGTATTGCCCACTTATGTGGACAGCTGTGCTTTTGTGGTGCAGTGGTTAGCATATTCTACTATTATTTGGAAGCTCCGAGGTTAATTTCCTAGCGAGGGTATAGTACGGGATTTTAGGCTGGTTTTATTGCAAAATTAAGAATGCTATTTTCGAATGATCATAGCGTCAGAAGTCACAGTTCAAGACTCATTCTATATCTCTCTAAAACATATAGTAGTATTTTTAAAATTGAGATTGTGGTGTTTAAGATGAAACAACTAGCAATAAATGAAAATTACACTACAGAAGAAAAATGAGTTTACATTTTTTTTTTATTTTTGAACACATGAGTTTAATGCACGAGTTAATGATTGACGGAGTAGATTATATTCGCATCTTACGTTCATATTCTAGAAATTGTTTATTTAAACATTTTTTCGGCAGAAATTTGTCTTTTTTCTAATTTTTCTTAGGAAAAATAGAAAAATGATTTTACGTTTTGGTCTAATCGAATAATATAATGAGAAAAAACTGAGGAAGTATTAAATCACCTGAGCCTCAGCTTAATTTAAAGAAAATTTAAAACTTAGAAAAGAGAGTTTCAGAAGTTATTGCTGATTTTGATGCCAAAGGAGTTGTAAGAATATTACATGCCAATACATATAATATAAATATAGATGTGAAAAGGTTGTAATAGCAGTCGTTTTAGGAACTAAGTCGTCAAGCAGGAAAACTTACAAGATTGTTATGGCATTTAATCTAAGCCAGTAAAGACCAGCTCCTGAACTCTTGGTGGCAATTTAATTTGTGTCTTCGAGAACGTGTCACAGTATGCCATGTTTAGCAAACAGATTTGAAAAAAACAATCTGGGATAATAAATAGTATTACCTTATAATTTTTGGAGGTATTATTTTTAAAATGCAGTTTTATGGACATAGACATAAGAAACATGGAAGTGGAAAGACATGCAAATTTTCTTTAATTTGGATAATAATATTAAATTATGTTATTTTAATCCCGAGTCATCATTTGACTACCACGGAGCTGCGTTTTTTCACAAGTTTTTGGTAAAAAACAGTGGGATCCTGGACAGTAAAACGAATTCTCTTGTCGAAAAAAGTAGTTTGTCATCAAACTGAAAATTGTAAATAAATGGGAAATTTACTTTGGAAGAATTTATCAGAAGTGCTTGCTCTTGCAGGAAAAGTATATGTGGGTTACCTTTGGTTAACATCTTCTTTCTGTACATGTAATCAAATCATTTTGAACATGCCCGAATTGCTGAAGTACAGGAATTGAGCCACCGATACTTCCTAGTTTATGAATTGGACATAGGACGGCTAAGCATATGATGGTTTACATAACAAAATAATTAGAATTAAGACGAACCACAATTTTAAGGCCACTCATTTACGCTAAATTTGAAGTAAATCGGCAGAAGTGGTACGTTTATGGTACTACTTATGAAGACTCGCAAATATTAAAGCTATGAAATGCAAGCAAAAAAGCAACAATTTTCCGTTCAAATTAATTTGTTAATTAAAATGTTGTTGTGACTTATCTCACTTGTCTGATAGTAACATCAGAACAAGCCCACGAAATTCATCGGGGCAAGGAGTGTAAGACTGCGCCTGTCGTTGGCAAGAGCCTTGAGGACCATACATGTGACCGTACGCCTTCGCTCAGTTCCGCCCCCAATTTTGATGGAGAGCACCCCGGGTAGACAGGTCCGAGGGTCTCTTATCCCTCTTTCTCTACAATCAACAA
>KK122519.1:148831-177494 GCA_000611955.2 Stegodyphus mimosarum
GATTTCCCCCCCGCCGCATATTCAGAGTGTCGCACGGACGCTATACATTTACAAACATGCATGCATTCTCCGGTATTCGAACCCGGACGCTTCGGTATCGCAGTAGGCTCCTCTAACCACTATACTGTCTGGAAGACGTTAAATAAAATAAAAAGGAATAAGAGATGCCCAGATAAACAAAGGAAGATGAACTCGAAGCAACAAGGTTTTTGCCTTGGAAGAATATTTCGATATTATCACAGAAAAAGGGGACCCAGGTTTTAGTAAAACAAGGGCAAAGAAACATAAAGCAGCTGAGACATAAGAAAAGAAAAGGTTTTTGAGGCTACATGGGCAGGAAACTAGATGACAAACAATCAAGTAGTGACTCCTAAGCCAGACGTGTCAAACTGAAGTCATTAGAATTCTGGTAAGTTTTTAAACAGTTTTTCAGATACTTTTTCAAAATTAATGGAAAGTAAAGTAACAAAATTTTATTGCACATATGAATGAGTTCTATAATGATTGAAGCAAACTTTACAGTTTCCCGTGATAAGATTCAATTTTGAAATACCATTTTTCTGTAGTACAAGAAAACATATAATCATAATATCCCATTCCTCAAGGATTAGTTCTCTCATGCTTATAGAATTATTTCCTAAATATGAAACAATGTTTTTCTCTTACCACACTTTGAGATTATTTTAGTGATTTATTTCCATTATGTTTGTATAATGCGCAATTCCATAGATTATCCAGCGATACATGTTACATTAGAATAGCTCTAAATATACTGAAAATAAAGCAAAAGAGCTTACAAATGTTTCATTCTGAAACTCATTTTGAAGCTAATACTGATAACGGCTTCCAATTAATTACTGAAAACATATGATTACAGAGTAATCATATGATGTGTCCATTGGAGGAAATTATTAATGAGATAAATACACGAAACATTATTAATTTTAATAACACAAAGGTTAATGTATAAATTAACAGCAGAATGAAGTTTGAATATTGCAGTACATTTCGTAGTACTTTGAAATATAATGCAACAAAAAATTATTTATTATATTAAATATTTTATGCCACAGTTTTTACATTTTTGCTTCTCACAGATTTTGAGCATTGTTAATTTAAAAGCTTAATGAAGATGAAAATTTCTTCATAAGGATATTAAATTGTAATCGAAGCTTAAAAATACAGTAACTGAGAAAATAAAATAGAATAAAAATTCTGAAAGCCTTCAGATTTTGTACTACGCCCATGTAGGTGTTTTTTCCCATTTACAGATACATACATGTTTCGAGAGCATTTGGGCTAACGCCATATTGTGCTACAAATATTTAAAAACAACATATCTTTAGAATTCCGATAGGGAGCTGCAGATAAAAATGCTTTATTCCCTGCAGTGTTGTCACTGCTCTCTTGAAATTGTTGAGTTTTTAATAAAAAATTCGTTAAAGCTTTAGAAAATATGAAACAGACAGTAAAACAAACTCCAAATTTAATGTACACATGTAAGGTGGGGGGGGGGAAACGAAAGCCATATTATTCACACTGGAAAATAATTATAAAACCGATCGATTATGGATCAAGTACAATATGCAGACAGTTGAAAACAGATTTTTTTTTAAAATTTATAACGCTAAAGATAGTTTCAATTGTCTATTCAATATATTAGAAATTAAATAAAATTTAATTTTTATAACTTATGTAGATTTAAAATAAAGATTTAAATATTAAGAAGTGAATTTACAGCTTTTAAGTCATCCCAGTTGTTAAGCAGTTACATTTTGAAATTTAAATTAGACATCTTATGGTACGATGAATGACGATGCCCTGGAAACTAAATGTTCAACATGTCATAGGATGGTAAACGAAAGATCTTATGTCACGCACAATGGTAATATTTATCACGTTGCGTAGAGGATAAATGATACAATAACGTAACGACAAAAATAATTAAAAAAAACTTCGCTAGAAGTCTTAAAGCCAATAATTTCCCTTTTCATTCACACATTTTATTAATAAACGCATTATATGAAATGGAAAACTGTTTAATATAGTATAGAAAGGAAAGGATTTAAATGTTACGATCTGAAAGCGAATATTAAAGCTTAACTATAAAATTATACTCAGTTAATTTGAGGTTTAACTGGTTGAACATATAAATCGGAATTCTGGGGAACAAACTGCAAAGAATTTCTGTAAAATGCCATGCAATGATTTAAATAAAATTTTGCGTTTGATTCAGGATATTTATTCAAACTTTATTATAATTTAGCGAACGAGATATATTACGCGCTGTTTTAAAGACGCAAAACAGAATCCAGAAAGTTAAAATTAATAAAAAATACATCTTTGTAAGGTATATATGAATTTTATAACAGTTATTTAAATTTAATGCATCTTTTCTATCTCTGTTAGCTTCAAGCTACAACTCCCCAGCAGAATGAGGTTTTAGAATGGCGTTAAATGTAAATGAGAAGGAGAAAAGTATTTAAGTCAAGTTCCACAGACTTAGTTAGAGTTAGTCACAGACAGACAGAGAGAGTTAAGATTCCTGAATAGCGCCGCGGTTGCCTTTGGGCTACGCCTCTCTAAGCTGTTATTACACTCGGAATTATTACGTGCCTTTTGATAATTCGCTGAATAATTTAATATTACAAGCCAACTAGTTTAGAACTGCGTTAGCTTCGGCTAAATATATTTAGCTAGTCATCAGTTAGTTCTTATATCTTACATTTTAAGCCCAAGTGGAGGCTTTGTTGTGTGCGCTAAGAAAGGGTCTGACTGTTAATCTTATTTTGAGTAACTAAAAGGTAATTAACCTTCTTGAATTTATGTTTCTGTTCTTGGGGTTAAGAGATTATTCGCTTAGCTGTTCATTAGGTTCCTCGACATTTAATTTGACAGAATAAAAGTGAGGAACCCTACATCTTCTAAAAAAAATTCGCTTCTTAAATTCTAATTTTAGTTACGTTTTTTGAAACTAATATAAATTGCATCATTCTTAAATGAATCTAATATTATTAAATACCTCAAAGAAGAACCTTTCGGGATCTTTATTGTATTCAGTTTGCTATAAAATCATCAATCAATTTAATGATTCCCAGTTTTATTTCCCGTTCGTAATGCACAATACCCTGAATAATACAAAAGTGAATTGCTCACTAATCACTTAAAACGTTTTGCGTAATCATTTAAAAAGCCATTTTTAAAGGATTCTCCATAGTGTAACAACTGGAAGTCCGTAAATATAGCCCATACAGCTAGCACTGAATATCCGTTGTTCAAATCTAGGCGAAGGTACACAAGAATTTCCATCTGTCCAGCTTCCTACACTCTAGTAAACCATAATTTTATATGAATGTTTTCAGAATAGTTTGCAGCAAATATTGATTATACCATGAGTATATTAAACAACGACTGGTTTTTAATAACTTAAAATTGATTGATTATAAAGTCTCCAACTATTTCTTGTACATGTTGTTGTCTGAATCCAAAATGAAACTTACTTTCGATATCGATAAAGTTTCGTAGTTGAAACTTAGATTTTAAAATAAACTGTAAAGTCATTAGACCATTTTGAAACAAAAGACGTGAGAAACGCGCAATGCCCTTGCCGGGTCTCGAAGCCTGAGCCTCTCGATACGCGTCGAGTAGGCTTCCAATTACACCACGAATACATGCGGAAAGGAAGAAGAAAATATCTTACGTACTTCCCTTTTAAAAGAGCGCATGGGGATTAAGGGATTTAGTCGTCAAATCCTGGTGGGGACGAATTATTTATTGTCTATCACCTTTTAGTTTGGGCGCCACATTGTAGAGCCATTAGGTTATTTTAAAGCAGAAGACATGAAAAACAAGCAGTGCCCTCTTCAGGACTCGAACCCTGGACCGTTCGAATACGCTTCGAGCGTGCTTTCAATTGCACCACAAAGGCATGCGGAATGGCGGAAGAAAATTCCTTACAAAATATAAATCGAATATTGCAAATTGAATATAAATCTCTCTCTGTTTATGTTTCTGTTTTAAATTTTGATTAAACGATAATATTCTTTCTTAATCTTTTGATACATTTTTTTTATATCACTTTACGTTCCCTACCCCTTCCCCGAAAATGCAGAAAGGACCAGATTTTTTAAAATTGAATTTCTTTTTCTTGTTGAGTTTTGATATTATTTATTATTTGATATTATATATTATAATTTAATATTTAATTTCGTGAGCAATCAGAAGTAGGAAATTCTTTCAAAGAAGAAGAGGAGAAAAACCGTTGCACCATATTTCAAATTTTAAGTTTTAAAAAGTATTTTTAACAGTAACTCTTCTTTGGTTCTTTAGAACGTACTGTGAAGTTTTCGTATTGAATTGCATCTATTTATTTTCGCTGTTTCATAGAGCCTTATTCTCCGAAGTATTTTAAAACATTTCTAATATTTACGAAGGAAAGCATAAGTACGCAAAACATATAATTTAATAAATAAAATACTAATGAATCCCCACTATTGTATATTTTTAAGTTCTTTAAATAATACATTGCAGTAAAGAATTACATAATTTCCAACTTTGTTCGAAATGCATTAACAACACATGATGTATGAATCATGTTAATGATTTTATTATTATATCATTTAGCTTTCGTTAACTAGTCACGTGCATAATATTCTTGTGAGCAATCTATTATTTAACACATATGGCAAGCCAACGCAGTATGCGCATTGATGTTTGCCCATTGATGTTTGATGATACATATATACCTACATATTGCATACTGCACTGAATTTTGCTTTGGCATGCAAAATATTAAACAAAACTAAAATATTATTTACCTGTTTCAAAAGAAACATAAAAAATTACCTAGCAAAGTACACTGATAAAGAATGTTTATCAGTGTACTTTGCTAGGTAATTTAACTTTATCAACGGGAGTTAATTATCGAACTTGCCAGTGCCTCTTCAAACCATAAAAGACACGCGGGTATAATAATGACAACAAAAATTTAATTACTCGTACATCTGAGAATTTATACTTGTTGCATATATTTATATGTGATTAATTGCATATTTATCTGACATACAATGTATTAAAAAAACAAAAATGTTAATTAGCCATTTTCAAAAGAATGTAATGAAGTCAAACGTAAGGAAGTCAGATGGGAAGTTATTCAGCAGTGTGCTTTGCTAGGTTAGAGGTTTAACTGTATTAACGGGAGTTAATTATCGAACTTGTCAGAGCTGACGTATTTGTCTTTCAAACTATGGAACATATGTGGGAATAATAATAATAAGTAAAATTTATGACATCTGAGCATTTATATTTGTTGCATATGTGATTAATTACGTATTTTGCTTACATGTTTGACATTTGCATAAATTAAAATTTTTCTTATTAAAATGACAATATTTTTCAAAATTGATAAAAGGGAATTAATTACGGAGTTCTAGTAATAATAAATAGTTAACGTTGTAAATATTAAAGCTTAATTAAAATTATTTAACATTTTTTATTTTAATTTCTCTTCAAACTATTTTAATTACCGTTTTTCATTATCAGAATTTCTTTATAATCAGTCAGCGCAGTTATAAATTGAAGGCTCAGTTTTAACGCTAACAAACTAATTAAAAGAAAAAAAGAAAAAAAAAACTGTTCACACGTTGTCTAATTTGTCTCAAACTGAAAATAAAATCTACTTATCACGTTTATTTTATAACAAGCGCTACTTGTCTCACATAGGGGAATAAAGTAAAAAGCTTTCCTTTATGTTTCTGTTGACGATTGATTGTTATCTTGAAATCATTAAGCGACTGTTTTGAGTCTCTGTCAGTTTCCGCCGAAGTGTAAATTGATACCGAACTTCATTTATGAAAACCTTGACATTAGTATCAGCTGCCCAGTAATCGGTGATTTCTTTGGCTCACATCCGTCAGATGGGATTCTCACTGTGGTGGAGAAACTGAAAAAGGGAGACACCTAGCGGTATTTTGCAACAAGCGAAGCGCGTTGACGCCAAGCGCTGTTATTTTAACTTCTCCCGTTTCTCGTGGCAGACGCACCGAGGTAGAATCACCCCGATTTTACTTCGCTCGAAGCAATGTCGCACACACGCTGGATGAGGACAAAAATAGAAGTCAGTGACATTCTTTCGGAGCCAGAGGACACCAACCTCTCGGGATCGCATATGCAAATGCGGTGTGACAGAAGACGCTAAGTGAAAGATGATTCCGTTGTGGTTCTTCTGTTACTGGATAGTTCTCGTCCACGGAGTTGATGGACCACTGGAAGCAGACCTCTCATACAAAGTGGGCGTTCTGATGGTGGACAAGTCCATGCGGAATAGGTTCGACATTCAAAGGATAGGTCCAGCCATTGACATAGCTGCTGAAAAATGCCAAACGGAGTACAATGTCAGTCTAAATCTCTTACCAGGTTACTATCCGAAAGAATGTTCAGAAGAAATGGCCTTGGGAAAAGCAACAGATTTGGCCCTGTATCGCAAAATAAATGCTTTCTTGGGTCCTGCTTGTAGTGATGACCTACAGGTGGTTGGACGTCTTGCTACGTACTATAACATACCAATATTGACAGGGCTTGGTGATGCTCTGAGAAAGCGAGAAGAGTTCAGAACTCTGATAAGAATGTCCTACGATTTAAAAGACAAAGCTCATGCCATCTTGGCCTTCCTCGAGCATTTCAGATGGAAACATTTTGGAATGATTTACCGCCAAAATGATGTTTATTACAGCGCTATGGCAGAACTGTTGTCTGACTTAGCGAGTCACAAACATTTTGAAGTCACCTGCCAGGAGACTTACATTCGTTCAGTTAATAAAACAATTCTCTCAGATATGTTTAAAATAATGAAAAGCATGAAGGAATGTTCAAGAGGTAAACGCAATTTTATTACTCTGCTTCACATAAAATAATTTGATGTTTGCAAAATAGGAAAAGTGTTCTCTAATTTCAAATATGATTTCGTTTAAAATTAGCATTTATTAAGCTCTTTACTGGCACATTGAACAAAAGATTCCATTTTTTTAACACATATATGTATACCTTTGTCAAGAACTTAGACATTTAGAAATTAGTTTTCTAATAAAAAAACCCTCATTATTAGAAAAAATGCAGCCAATTAATTAAAAAGAAAACAGATGTAACTAATTGCATTACATTTTTTTATATTAATCATATTTTATTAAAGCGCATTTTTAGGAATTTTTATTCAGTAACCGAAATCAAACAACGAAAGACTTAATAGCATTATTGTACTATTAATTTCTGGATGTATGCGAAAATATACAATACATTAAAATAGTATACTAGTAAAATGATTAGATGATAATCATTTTGAAACTAATCTGAAACTATCTGACCACGAAAGATATTCAACAGATAAAATGTAAAAAATTATATACCTAAATATTTCATACAGATGGAAAAACTTTGCTGCAAATATTAGTATAAATTTTATAATTAATAAAATTAATTTTTTTTCTTCAATATATGTTTGAATTTCGAAACATTTAATACTCAGAATTTAATATTTTATTTAGAGTAAATAGTAAATAACAAATTATATGCATATGATTTAATTATGCTTTCAGCTAATCGAACATCTAACTGTAAACAGAAAATTTTGAAAACATTTCTATAAATAAAATAAAAGGTAAATTAAGATATTTTCTGAATGTTCATAAAATATGTAACCTAAAAAACTATGTACATAATGTTTTATACACATGGAACAACTTAACTGCTAATATGATAACAGTTTTATTAATTATAAATTTTATAATCAGTGAAATTAATTTTATCTTAGGTTAATGCTTGAATTTAGAATCATTTAATGCTCATACGATAATATTTTAATTGTAGTAATGAGTAAATTAGAAATAATATGCATATGATGTAATTATTTTTTCAAGTATCATTATTTATCAAGTACAATAAAATTAATGTTCTGCGCAAATGCTTATATGTTTTGAAGATTTTACTAATATATTTATATTACTTAACTTAAACAAACTTATATGTTTTGAAGATTTTACTAAGTAATTAATTTGGTTATAGAATTGTTTGTATTTTTGGAAATTAGTTTATCTTTAAATACGAAATATAAGATATTCACATTCGAGGCTGATAATCAATCTTATTGTTATATTTTCTATCTGAAATAAACAAATGAAAAGATACTTGATTTAATCATAATTCAAACAACTAATTACGCAATTACCCCATTAAATAATCTTTAAATATATTTTGCACAGTATATTAAGATCATCACTTTATAAATTGGGCAAGCGTAAGAACTACATGTGGATTCTAGATTTAACTAGTGGTAAATTTCATTCTTTAATTCCTATTAAAAATTATCTTCTTCAGAAAACAGAATAATCTCCCCTCCAAAGAATAGAAAACAGTGCTTTTTCCCTCTTAAAATGCGCTTATCTTCTCCATTTGAAAATAGTGGTTAAGGCTGTTGAATATTGGTAGTTCGTCCCGAATTCAAACCCAAAGCAAACGAGTTGGCCGCATAGACGTATTTCGTGATTTTCGCCAAGGGTAGCATGAATACAAGCCAGTTTTCTTTAAAAAGTTTTACACGAAGACACCCGTAGGCAGACACTCTCATACGCTTTACCGAACTCAAATAATCAGTTTGAAGTTAATGATAAACAAATTGTCCATTTTATCAATTAAGGCACAGATAACACAGCTGACTCGTATAAAATTGCAGATAATGCTCTGTTTCTTTCATACATAGATTTATTTAATGTACAGAGATGTCACAAATAAATATGCTATAACTGTATTAGTGGCACTTTAAGTATACATATAACCAGGATTTCCAGTAACTTCGTGAGCCATCAAGAGCACCATTAATCTCAAACTGAGTGTGTTAATTTATTGCGTGCATAAACTTGCGACGATTAATGAGATTACCCCCTCCCCCAAAGAAAAAGAAAGAAATAAAGTTACGAACGATCTGAAGATCTAGCCAGTTTTATGATTCACTAAAAAACTGCAAAGGCAGTAATTGTTGATATCATAATGAGCATATAAATTCTAATCAAATGTAGCAGCTGAAATGCTCATGAAGCCAAACTGTTTTGACAAACCTTTATTTTGCAAAGATCATTCTTTAACAAGATGACAAAAATACGGCTTGCGGGAATTGCTGAAATGTCATTAAGAGTTTTTCACCTGAAATAATTAGAAATAACTCATACGAAAATGCTTACTTCAGGCATTTTGATTATTTATTTGATTTGAGAATTTAATTTTAAGGGACTTTAATTTTAAGACTTTGTTTCTCTTTCTCTTTCAAATTTTCCTTGCAGTCCAAGGTTTTTCTTCGGCTTAAGGAAAGCAGAAATAGAATAAAATGTATTTAGAACCTTAGCTTAAAACTAACTATTATTTTATAATTACAAAATTGGATTTTGTACTAATTCGTATATTATTAATTTTTGTTCTTTATTTAATAAATAGCAAGATTTTACATATTTTATGCATTTAAAAATTTTGTAATTTTTAGAACAATGTTTCATTAGTTTAGTATATAAATACAGAATAAGGTTTTTTATAAACATTACTTATCTTCTCCCTCCTCTCAAAAAATAAAAAAGAGCAACTTTTAAATCATTCTGTTTTTTAAGTACAGGAATTTAATTGTTTTTAAATAATCTGAGAGCACAGTAAAACAAATATAATGATACTAATCTGAGAACAACTACTTCTAAATGCTCACTTTAACAGCCTTTTAAATATATGTAGATATTTCGAAAAACATTGCTGACGTGTTGGATATATTAAATCCATGTAAAACTGCAGGTTTTTTTCTCAAACTACGGAAAATCGGTTTTGTTTCTTAAAGAATTAATTAGAAATTTTGTGAATTTCTTCCCTTAATCGCAATGCAGAAAGTAACTTTCTAGACAGAGTTGCTGATCTATATAAAAATCTTTCTTGGTTAATGCTATAAAACACATACCTTTAAAACCTAATTAATTGATAATAGTTAATGCTGAGATTGTTATTATCATTTGCCTTTAATTTCTGATATTTTATATTTATGCTTGATTTTCACTTTCTTGGCTTTATTTACTTACGTTTTTACTTATTCTGTACATGTACTTTACTAAGAGACCTAATCAAAATTTGATTAACTACACGGTTTTGTTTACATTGGTATCTCTGTTTTTTTTCCATGAAATACTGAAATTGATTTTTGACCTTTTTTTCTCTCGCCTTCTCGAAAAGTTTCAAAGATATGAACTTACATGAGAATATTGCCAGAAAATGTTTTGAAAATTTGACATCGTCTTTCTTTTTCCTAATTTGAATTTTTCCGCAATTTTTTTTCTGTCAAAGTAATCATTGCAAAAGTTCGATCTAAGAAATAAACCTCTAAATCAGTGGTCTCAGAATGGTGATGTACGGGCCTCATGCGGCCCCAAGCTATTTAATGCGGTCCTCTAACACATTTTAATAATATACTTGTTGTAAATATTGTGCTGCAATGATTTTAAGACTTTAGTTAGTTGAAGTCTGAGTTTATATTCTTTTCATTTCTATTAAAAATGAACATGACTATCGTACCAGAAAATCTATAAGTAAATTAACTTAAAATATGATATAAATCTTATTCAAAGATTTTTAACGTGTAGATTTCATTAACTTTTATTCATACCTGTTAAAAATAAACACGAATTTTTACACTAAGAATAATCTCTTTGTTCAGAAAGTACATTTATATGTGAAAGATATTTTTCACTGTTAAAAATTAATGAGAAAAGAACACGATCGACAGATAAAAATCTGCAATTCGTCATGAAGAGGATTTATAATAATTTCTCTTCGAGTATTCAGAATTTCTCGGAATCGAAACGCCATCAATTCCCAATCGTTGAGAAGTAAAGAAGTTTATAATTGTTTATGTACAAAAATATTTATTTCCATTTATGTGTCGAAGAAAGATATAATAAATAGCACAAAGAGGCTAAGTTTTTTTTTAATTTACCAAATGGAGCAAAACTTAAGATGTTTTTCTGAAAACTGTTTCATAAGTTGTTTTTTTAAATTTTAAATTAAAGTAAGTTATTTAATGGTTAATTAAAAATGATAGAATTATACGAAAGAAATGCCAGTCTGAGAATTTAATATTTAGCAATCAAGGTATTTGAATTATAAAGTGTAATTAACAGAAATGTCTTACAAGTACCAAGCTTCAGATTTCGTGTAGATAATAAATGTAACTTTGAATTTTTCTTTTGGGATATTATTATTATTGTTGTTTATGTATGCTTTGATAAATATTTAGCGAATTTAATTAACAATTGATTTAAAATATTTTTTTGTTTTGTTAATAAAATTTTTCATTCCATAAAACCCCCTAACATTTTTCGTTTTTTTTTTTAAAAAAACATTCTGGCCTATCAGCGTTTTCAGATCGTGCATTCAGTCAACATAGAATTTGAATTTGACATCAATGCTCTAAGCGAAGGTTTTTCTGCAGTTTCTAACGCAGTTTGTTCAATATTCTAACGTTAATTTGTCAAATTTTGGCAGTTTTCAAAAATCTTCCAATTTTTTAAATTGAGATTGCTCAGAGTTATGATTTTTAAATAAAAAAAATAATCTTCCATTTTTATCAGCCTCATGATTTTAATTGGTTATCAGAACTCGAAATTTTAAATCAAAAGAAATTTAATTAATTGGGAAACTAGAAAGAATAATTTTCTTGTATTCAGAGGCAGTGGTTTCTAGCCCGAAACGGCTATTAATCTCGAAATGCGGTTCCGTGTTGTTTCACTTTATTTCACTTATTTCACTTTTTATTAGAATCTGTTGACATTCTAAAAAACGTAAGAAAGTATTCTTTCATATTTAATTTGTGGATTATTAATAACCAAACTAAACTACGTAAAAGCAATAGATGCAAATCTTTAAAAATAATATATTTTAAATTTAAAATCTGATTGATTTAAACATAAATGTATTTAATTCATGATATATATAATTAAAAGCATTAAATATTTTTATAGAATTTATTTTCTCCCTTCTTTCCCTCTGCTTTGTGGTGTAATTGGAAGCATACTTGACGAGTATTCGAGAGGTCCAAGGTTCGAAAGCCGGCGAGGATAGAGCACGTTGTGCACGTCCAGCTTCGAAAGAACCTAGTGACTCACAAATTAAATTACATATTTTTTCACTTTTTAAGCATGTAGAAGATATATAACGTTCCCATGTTAGTCTAAATGCATATTCATCTAATATCCTATAAAATTCTTTGCTATATCACCTGGGCCATGTCTATTGATAATCTCCACCAGATAAACAGTATTATACTTTAAAAGAGCTATTTTGGGCCATTATTAAAATTTGAACCCTTATTTTTATCTACCTATTTATTTTAGGTCTCTTTTTATTGCATATTAACTGCTCATTAAGATCACTTGCTACGAAACACTGCAAATATTTCTTTAAGAAGAAATAAAACATTAAGAATACTTAAAATAAAATTTAGGAATAGTTATTGTGTTTAAGCAAAATATACGGAGCTGTTTACGGTAGTGGAAGGGATGCTTTAGTAGGAGACTTTCTAGGGAGAACTTTCAAGCAATCATTAAAATCCCTTTCAGATTTTTAATTCTGCTTTTTGTTTTTCTTTTTTAACTTTTATTCCTCATTCTTTAGGCTAAAAAGCATAAAATAAAGTTCATTAAAAGCTTTTTAAATTATTTGGTTTTTAGCTAACTGCGATAAAATATAAAAATAATTCTTTAGCAATTATAATTTTGTATAATCAATATGACTAAAAATAAAAATGTGGGGCTCACATATACGAATAATATAGCGATAATGAAATTTTAAAAAACGACTGAAAGAATAGCTTATAAATTAGATTTATAAGAATACTTACATTTATTTTCGCTTAAATATTCCTCTGATAGTTTTCATATCTATTATTATTAGCAATTCTAAGATTTTATTTCTTTCCATATAAGACCAGGAATATTATGATAACTGAAAATTACTTCTTATCTTTTATTGCATTTAGCTAAAACCCCATAATTTAAAAAAGATCTTTAAATATTTTGCCATAGCTTTACGGCGTAAATATAATTACATTTTGATATTTGGGCACTTAATGTTATTAATGAATTTTACTTTAAAGATGATGTCCTTTGCAGCCAAGAAAATATTTTTTTGCAGTCATTCATTCATAAAAGTCTTAGAAGTTTAGTAAAACAAGATGGAAATCTCCACCTAAATTAACTTGAGCTACTTGGATACCCTCCAGATTGCATCCTTTTTATTCACGAATTCCCTTTAGGTGTATTTCAACATCTAAATCTGCAGCTTCTTTTTCTTTCTACTCGCAAGGCGAAGATTGATTTCGGCAGTGTTTGAAAGGATTTAGCTTGTAAAAAATTTAAAAGAAGTTTCTGTTTAAACACTACTTTGTTATGCGCTAATGCTGAAAACTTTAGGTAACGGTTCTTAAAAGAATAAAAAATTTTCCTTTCGGAAGTTTCAGGAAACATATCATATCTATTTTATGTTTTAAGCCGAATGTAGGAGATAGTATTAAACTTTTCTCAGTTACAATGTTATTAGAAATGATAACAGAAAATAAGTTATTTTTGAAAATATAATAAGATATTGCTTTTAACCAAACGCACGTTCCTTTCCAAAATATTTATTTCTTTTGATTAAAGAATTAGCTACAGGAAGCACTGTCACCCCCATTCTGGATGACATTTATATGCATTGCTAGTGGGCAAGCCCGCCAGAGGAGCGGACTGCAGCCAAAACAGAATTAATAACTATTAATTTATAATTACGTACACATGAAAATTTTAATTATATTCTACTTTCCTGAAAGGAAAATGTATGAAATGATTTCAATATTAAGAAAATCAGTTCATTCTTTCCAAAACGACAACCAGTTAATAAATATTCTTTTTGTTGTTAGACTAGGAACCAAGTCTTTTGACACTTCAGGCTAATACGTATGACGTCATGATTTAAATTTAACGTAATATAGCAACGTTTTCTCAATATCAATAAAAGAATTAACGTAGCAGTCAATTATCCTAACCTAAAACAAAAAAGTTGCTAACAGCAGCTATATATTTAACATTAACGAAACATTTTCGACATGCAATGACGTCACATGCAATCCTGTGCTTTCTTCAAGGTCAGAATATGACCTTATATAATAAAAACATAGTTAATGTTTGGCAATGCCATTTTTATGTCTTACTTTGTAAAACTTACGAATTCTTTATTAACAGATTCTACGATTTGAAAGCGAGCACTGGCAACACTTTTCGAAATAAACAAGATTCTTGTCTTTAGCGTGCAAGATTGTTGCCACTCGGAAAAACGAGGGCGAAAATTATCATTTTTCCTAGTTTTTAGTTAATATCTCTGATTTTAGCTACTTTTTTTTTGAAAAAATAGACGTCGATTTTTTCCAGGACCTCGAAAACAATGGTAGAAAGTTTGGTGACGATAACTATAGTAGTGACTGAGTTATTAGAGAACAACCAAACACACAGACTTTCTTCTTTAATCGTGTAGACGATTAGTTAAATTCCATTGCTATTCTGAGGAATATTTTTTTCTATCTTTTAGTATTATCATTCGGTTAATTTTATCAGAATAGTCGTGGACAAACGTAGTCACATTAATCGGTACCTGCTGTTAATGGGTTCGATGATTAATTCTGGAAAGTGAAAATATTAAATGAAGAGCAGGAAATTCGTTTACCATCGAAGATCAAATGCCTAATCCGCTATCAAAAGAAAAATATAATGCTTAATAAATAATTCAGTTTTATTTCATTAATACTAATTGCTATTTTTTGTCTTTGCCATTTCTTTGCTTCTCTTAACATCTTATCTTCCATCATATTATAAATAAATGCCAATTTTCTTTATCAATATTGATTTATTATTTACGCATTTCTTTGCCTCTTATAAACAGTTTCCATAATGTTACTTTTTGCCTTGAGCTTAATTATCTGACGTTCCTCAGCTGTTTGAAACTTGTGACAAACTTGGCAGCTGGAGCCATAATTACTTAAGTAAAAATATTATTTCGCTGCATTTCCTTGGCATGGGTTTTGAACAAACACGCAGCACAGACGCAAATAATAACAAAACCAATTTTCTACTCTTGCACCAGTTTTTTTCCTCCCCTTCGATGTTCATTGTTCGTGTCAATGACTGCATTTCTTATATCGAATGAATTGCAATTCAACCTCATCCTTTCAAAAACTTTAAGAGAAAAGCACAATTTTTATTCCTTTGTCTTATATCACAGATTTAAAATTTAGAGCGTTTTCGTAATAAAGATTCACCATTAGAGAGTGCTTATTTTTTAATTCAGTCTTCAAAGATTATAACATAATGTAAAGCTTATTTGATAATTCTTCAAATTTATCGAACCACGTTGTTCAGTTCCAAGGCTTGATATCAGTTTAACTTGCCTAAAATTTAGTGATCAAACACCTTAACCTCTACCATTTAATAGAAAATCGGCGTCTGTTCAAAATGAGTGCCTAACGTATTTTAATTTATTATCCCAAAAGGGAGTTAGTTCCGAAGGAGATGTCTCGAAAAGGCATTTTCCGTCGAATCACTATAAGCGGCTGTATCACTTTTCAAATTGTTGCCACCAAATATTATTGCCCTGTATTATATTTAATTAAATAATGAAGAATCTGCATGAATGTATGCATGTTTCTTCAGCTGAGAAAAAACAACGATACCTAGAGCCTTCAAATAACGTAGTCCTCCAACTGAATATGGACCTGGAAGTCCGAGTTTGGAATTTCGAATTTGTTTTATTAGCTATTCCGTATTTTTTAAACTTTAACGAATTTTTGGTTAAGAAACTCAACGATCTCAAAGAGAACAGTGGTAGGAACACTATGAAGAATATTTTAATCTCCAGCGGGCGAGCTGTCTATCGGAAATTCCAAAAATATGTTGTTTTTAAATATTTTTAGCCCAAAGGAGCGTAAACCCGAATGCTCTCGAAACGTGCATGTATGTGCAAATGAAAAAAAAAAATCCACTTTGGAGGTAATATAAAATCTCAAAACTTTCAAATTTTTTAGAGCTTTTACTTTCATTTAAAATATGCCTTTTTTTCTGAATACGCCTACTCGTTATAAAAAATTTTGAATGAGACGCTTAGTGAAAGATTAAAAAAAAAGAATCAAAAGTAGAGAGTTCGCCGTGTTTTGTTAAATTTCTGTTGCTTTTATCAGACTGCTGTTTAAAATTACATATTTATTCTTTGTATAGCTACATGTTGTGGTACTTTCTATCCTGTAGTGGAAGTACAACTGTTGGAAATTTCGTCTGTAGCACAATTTGTGCTTGTTTTTAAGACTAAATAAAATTATATTAACTTTCAGCATTTTGTGAGTTGTTTAAGACGTAGCCATAACTCACTGTTAGTCTAGTAGGATTTGCAAGGGTTTATCTGTCAGTTACAACAGAAATTCGCCATCAATGCCCGTGTTCTAATGTATTTGAATAGACTGATTGATTTTAATCATAAGAAAAATCAAGTAAATTTATGCATCAAGAGAGGTGCGTTTCTTAAAAACTTTTGTGAGAAGAAATAGCTTATATTCCCAAAAATCATTTGAGAGACCATGAAATGGCCACGAAGTCAGCTCGTTGACAGGAATCTGAATCGTGGTCGAACTAGCAGTGTTCACGAGCCTTATTCGCTCTGCCACTGATGGCACAACAAATCTCACCTATAATGATTTAATTTAACATGGATAGTTATGGGGTAGTGGATGCAATTATAAGTAACTATAAGTAGCATCCATATTCAAATAACGTTATTTTAATTTCTACAGAACTGAAGCTTGAACACACATGCGTCAGTATCTGGTTTTTCTAATTTATTTCCACTCAGAAATTTCTTATTGCAGGATGTTAGTTACGAAAACGAGTCCAGCACTTCTCATCTGCAATCGAAATGCTTACTGAAATCTTGAACACATGCAGTGTGGTTCTTCATGGGGGAAGGAGACGTTTTAGTTATATATGAAGATAAATTTAGCAAATGAAAACATTTTAATGTGAATCTTCGTCAACACATGTTTCGTCTATCAGTTGTCAGTAAATTTGTTCAAAGATGATGTTAAATAATTATTTAACCTTACCTACTAACTTACCTACTACTTACTTACTATTTAACCTTTTTGAAAAATTTCTTAGAGTATTAAACTTTCCCTCGAATAATGGGAAATAAACCAATGATTTTTCGAGTTTTCCCCATTATTATTTTTTCTATTAAAAACTGCAGATTATATTTTTCATATTTAAGTAATTCTCAAGTTACTTTGCATGAAAAAAGGCACTCCAAAATAATCTGCCCATCAGTGGCCGAGCGGTAAAGACGCTGAACACTGGTAGTTCGGTCCGAGGTTCGAATCCCGCGAACGGGCTGGCTGCATGGGCGTTTTCGTGGTTTTCCCCATGTGTAACGTGTATACGAGCCAGTTTCCCTTAGAAAGTCTACCACGAAGGCCTATCTCCCTTTAGGCAGATAGCCCTCGTGTGCTTTGCCATAATTGAATAACCTAATCTAACCAAAATTATCTTATTCCAAAATCCAAATCAGAGATTTAAATTGTTTTCATTTCAGTACGATTTCATGTCTATTATAAAATGTTGTTTCCCTAAGTTATATGAAGTCTGTTTCTCAATACTGAAAAATAATTTTGAGGTCGAAGGATATTTTAAAGAATGTGCCAACTGCGTTAAATTCCACTGTTTTGCAACAGTTATTATTTGTGGAAAATAGTTGACGGAAAATACGTTAGTACATAATTTTTTGTATATGTTAATAACTATTTAATAATTAAGTGCCATTGATTTTGAATAATTAAGCCAACAATTGTTTTACCGTAGCGATCCCGCATATATTAATGAATATTTATTCCAGTATTCAAGAACACAGTCTAAATTAAATTACTTTAAACACTTAAGTCTGGTTTTGTTTGATACGGCATAATTTTACTCATAATGTCCAAAAGGCTAGTAAATAATTGCACTTATTCAGTTTAGTTGGAATTTTGTAATATATTTAAATTCATTTAATTCAGTCTGTTTTTAGATTATCTTATTTAATGCAGTAAGTTTTATATGACCCAAATCAAAGCAATTAGCTTTTTTTTCTCTGAATCCTTAAAATTAGCTTAATAAAATACAATTTATTAATCTAATCAAGTTTATAAGAATAACAAATAAACAAATGTCACCAATTAACTTTTTAGTTTATTTTCCAAGGCTCTGATTGGAGAAAAAAAACTAAATTGATCCGGAATGTGTTTCCATTCGTCAAATATCTATGGAAAAGAAATTTTCTAAGATACTGTTTCCCTCTTTTCCTCTCTTTTGGGCTCAGAGTTGCGATATCTAGAGTAATAATTTAAAGTTTTTATTTTTATGTGTTCAACTCTAAATTTTTAAGCCATGATAAAAAAGGATTGTATAAACAAGATAAAGAAACACTTAAAAGATAAAAGTCTTGATAATTTATCACTAAAAAAAATAATGGGAAAAAAATCTTCTAAATTTGCGAATTTTATTAACGGTTTAGAAGTGATAGAGAATGCTTACGAATATAAAAGTTTCAGCCTAAGACAGCGTGCTTGCGAGCAAGTGGGGCGATAATTCGTCATCATTTAGATTTGGTTGTCCAATTCTCGTTCTCCTCTCAGGTCGCCTCTTAAGTGATAAAGAATAAAATGAATTATATGCATTTCTGCAGTCTACTGCAAATGAAAGAAAGATCTGTGGTTTGAAATCTTGGTGAAAGCAAGTTTATTTTCTTTTAAGTGTTTCAGTAAGATTATTACTGACCCGGTTATAACCATTTTAGTTATCGTATAATAACTTCGTGCTGCTTTCATTTATTTCGTACGCAGTAATCAGTTTACATATATGTTAAAGTGATACGACTGCAAGATTCTGCTCACTTTATGTTAAACTTGCAGAAATCATGAGACATCTTATTTAGGAACAGAGGAAATGTGCATGAAATGGGAAAAGTGTGCAGTGCTCTCGCCGGAACTCGAACTCAGGACAATCCGATTGTTAACCGGACGTGCTATCCAATTACACTCTGAATGCAAGCACTAAAGAAGGAGAAAATACCTTATAACACACCCTCTTCACTTAAAAGGTGACTAGGGAAAAAAGGAGGACTGTGGGAAATCCAGAGGGATTCAAGTCCCTCTGGATTGATCGGGGATGTGGCGCCCTCTCGGATTGCTTTTAGAGGTCGAGAAATTAATAAACCGCGCAAGGCAGACTCGAGTCAGCTAGGTCTGGGAGCCCCTTCTTCTGGTGTTCTGTTCTGTTCTGGGAAAAATGGGACCCAATCGCGAAATCTCGGTCGTAACGAATGATCGCACATCACCTTTTTGTTGAAGTGCCACTGCAGAGAGGCATTTATTTTATCATCATTAGACATTCTAATTTTTGGAGCAGAAGACGTGAAAACTGTGCAGCGCCTCGCCGGGATTCAAATATTGGACCTTCCAATGCTAACCGGACGTGTTTTCAATTACATACCGAAGGCACTCAGTAAAGAGAAAGAAAATATTTTACAAAGTGATACATATACGTAAAACTGCTTTTTCAGATCCTCGAAACGCGGATATTGAAAGCAAGGTATCTGATTTACCTCTTGCACTAATCACAATATTATAAGCGACATACATATAAAGATACAAAGCTTTGTGTCTAATTTATAGTATTATATGAAATTGTTCAACCAGACAATAATAAGAAATACACTTATGTCCATAAATTAAGGATAATTCGGAGTCATGCGGAAATCAAACTCTAAAATAAATATATCACATGTAAAATCACTACACACATCTTCAAGAATCATATGCAAATTTCAGGAAGTGACCAGATGACACCGATGGTACGTCACAACGACGAGAGTGTAAGAGTGATATATAAGGAATACAGGCAAAGAAGTAAAATTGTTCGCAGGCGCTTTATAAGCATTTCAGTGCAATAACCGAATAGTTATGACACAAAGGACGCGTTTGGATGATTTTTTACGTGGTAGAATTATCGGCCGTCTGGAATGTGGGCGTACAAAACTGGAAGTATCAGACGAAGTTTGAATTGCCCAGAGTGTCATCTCCAGGCTTTGGCAACGATTCCAAGATGATGGTAATGTGAGTAGACGTTACAGCACAAGTAGCCCCAAAGTTACATCGCTTAATGAGGACCGGTATTTGGCAGTTACTGCCAAAAGAAACAGGCGGAGCACAGCCTCAGACCTGTCTCGTCAGCTCTTTTCAGCCACTGGTATGACAATTTCAAGGCAGACCGTGTTCAGACGCTTAGGGCAGATTGGTCTATATGCTCGTAGACCTGCGAGATGCGTTCCACTTACTGCAACTCACTGTCGCCTGCGGTTAGCCTGGAGTAGAGGGCATGCATTGTGGACACCGCAACAGTAGGCTTGTGTGATGTTTTCCGACGAGTCCAGGTTTAGCTTGCAGTCTGATTCTCGCCGGACTTTCATATGGAGAGCTCCAGGTACCCGTTACCACCAAGAAAACATCATTGAACGACACCGTTACCTTGGTGCAGGAGTGCTCTTTTGGGGTGGAATTATTCTGGGTTCCAGGACTGACCTCAAATTGGGACCATGACAAACTAAATCTATCGGAACGTCATTCTGGAACAACATGTACGTTTGTTTCGGGGCGGCATGGGCGCACAATTTGTGTTTATGGATGATAACGCCCGTCCTCACCGTGCAAATATCGTAAGCGAATGCCTTCAATCGGAGGCTATCACCCGTATGGACTGGCCAGCATTCTCACCGGACTTGAATCCAGTAGAGCACGTGTGGGACATGCTTGGCCGACGAGTTGCAGCCCGTCAACCTCCTCCTACATGTCTACCGGAACTTCGGAGAGCACTGCTTTTTGAGTGGTGTAATATCCCCCAAGATCAGATCGATAATTTGATACTCAGCATGCCTAGGCGTTGTACGGACTGTATTGCATCGTCTGAGAGACATACAATGTATTAACAATCATACCAACCATGTAATATTGTTTTTTTGTAAATAGGTGTTTTTTTGTAATTTGCTCCAGGGCGAAAAAATCGCTAATTTTTTTAATAATGTCAAACCTATAGCATCTGTGTTTGCTCTTTACCTTTAGTTTAATAAATAAGCTTTACAAATAAGTCAAATTTGTTTTGCTTCTAACTCTTCCTTTGCCTGATTTTGCATTATCCTTAATTTATGGACATGAGTGTATATCAGTGCGAATCAGTTGATGCAGTTTATATTGTAATATGAAAAATCGACTATTATTATACAAAATATTTGACTCATACTTGTTTTTTCAGTTATTGTCATACTTGGAGGAGATAAAGACGTACGAGAGATGATGCTGATTGCAAAACATCTGAAAATGACATCGTCCGGTGAATATGCTTTTCTCTATACTGAATTATTCCAGAACGAAGCTAAAGGAAACCAATCATGGGCCAGAGGAACAGGTAAAATATGCAAGATTAATTTTTTATCTTGGTCTTTATAAGTACAATGCATGCTTCAGTTTGCTTTTATCTTGTTTCGAAACGAAAAGCAAATCTAAGCAACAACAGCTAACAGGAAGTGTATACGAAATATTTTGGCTGTCAATGTCACTGTACGTCATGCTGCGCTCGATCTTGAATCTCTCATATTTCTCTTATTTTGAGATGGAAAGCAATGTCATTTATTATTCCGAAAATAATAAGTTATTTATAAAAACCCAATATAAGCATTCAGTCCTTTCATCCTTCACTCGCAGTATGACTTCCGATTACAGCTATTAGCAATAGAACAGTGCCATTATTTTCACTTAAAAAGTAACTCTATCCATTTAAAGTCTTCGGATCAGAGTTGTGATTGGGAAAGACAACAGAGGCCATTGTTGCAGTCATTAAAAACCGATTCTTCGCACCTAATTAAAATTAAGAAGTGCATAAAAATGCATTAATTATTTTAATATTATTACGTTAATTATTTTACTCAACGAAAAATAGATTTCTCTAAGGATTTAGCATGCGACGTAACTACTGTTTCTCTAAAGTTAGTCTACAAAGTAAATTTTAATTCCAGAATAATTTTTTTGATCTCTTGCTTAAATGATCAGCCAATAATCAACTCAGCCTCAATCAAAACATCGAGTTATTTCAATCATGCCGCAGTTATTTCATTTCTGCTGAAAAATTATTAATAATTATAATTATACAATTATTATTATTATAAATTACTTACTGCTCACAATAGTTACTAACTTTGACATTTTTTGTCGTTAAAAATAGAATTTGCAGTGGAATATTGCATTTCTGAAATGATTCACAAATTTTTATTATGATGATTCAAAGGAACAGACTTATTTTCAGTGTACTTTTAATAAGGCGTTTTTATATTAAACACTGAATTTAGGGTTATCATGTAGTTAAACTGCATGCTGATCTTAACATTTACTTGTTTGCCCTGAAAAATTAAATAAGTTAACTGATCTTTGTAAAAATGTCACTTAAACAGGAAATTTTAAACAGTCAGTCAATTTCTATAAAATAATCGACTTTTCAATATACGAAATTGTGTTCTAAAAAAATGAAGAGCATGCAACTCATCCCTTAGCTGAAAAATACGAGTTAGTATCTTTCCCCAAGTTAACCATCTGACTTCAGTATTTAAAAGAAGAGTTCTGTATATATACACTCTTAGACAAAAAAAAAAAAAAAAAAAAAAAGACGCACCAAGAAATAATTATCCGAATGGCACGAAAATCGGTAGAAGTGATGAAAATGTACAGAAAGCAAATGATTACAGTTTGAGAAAAATTGGATGATTTATTGAAGTGATAGAGCTTCACAACGTCAGTAAAGTGAAAACGTCAGTAACGCGTTTGTCCACCTCTGGCCCTTATGCAAGCAGTTATTCGGCTTCGCATCGATTGATAGAGGTTGCGCATGTCCTAATGAGGGATATCGTGTTAAATTCTGTCCAACTGACGCGTTAGATCGTCAACATTCCGAGCAGGATGGAGGGCCCTACCCATAATGCTCTAAAAGTGCTCAATAGGAGAGAGATCCGGCGACCTTGCTGGCCAAGGTAATGTTCGACAAGCATTAAGGGAAGCAGTAGAAATATGTGCAGTGTGGGGGTTGACATTATCTTGCTGAAATGTAAGCCCAGGGTGGCGTGACATGAAGGGCAATACAACAGGCCTTAGAACTTCGTCGATGTACCGCTGTGCTGTGAGGGTGCAACGGATGACAACCAAAGGAGTCCTACTATGAAATGAAATGGCACCCCAGACCATCACTCCTGGTTGTCGGCCTGTCTGCTGGAAGACAGTCAGGTTGGTATCACACCGCTGTCCGAGGCGTCTCCAGACTCCCCTTCGCTGGTCATCGGGGCTCAGTTCAAAGCGGGACTCATCACTGAAGACTTTTCTACTTCACTTGCGGTTCACTTTCTACTTGCGGTCACTGAAGCACTAGTTGCACGTACAATCGATGATAATGATGCATCTGGGGCTGTGAGTGATCCTCTGACGATTTCTCGGTCTTCAAGTTCTGTCGTTTCTCTAGGCCTACCGCTTCCTTCTTGACGCTGTGTGCGGCGATGGTTCACCCAATCCTGCCAACATCGTCTAATAGTGGCATCGCTCCTGCTCAAATGTCGAGCTGTTCGCCGATAAGATAAGCCGGCTTCTTTGAGCCGAATTACATGACCTCTCTCAAATTCTGACATCTGCGCATATCTTTCGCGCACCTGTATGCGAGGCATAGTTACTGTCTACCAGAGTACACGGAATGAAATTCGTGAAGAATTTATGATCTGGAGTCATAATTTCTCCTCTTAAATATCCTGCTAGTTGCGCAGATCAGATGCGTTGTAGAGACAGCCGTTCATTCATTGGCAGCCAAAATGTAAAATTTTGCATTTTCCGTCGAAACCTGTATGCATATCAATTTGTGTCCAATTTGCTTTATATCTTCTCGGTGCGTCGTTTTTGTCTAAGAGTGTACTTTCCATATCCTCGCATAGTATTTTGGATAAACGGTCATTTATTTAGTGGCCAAGAGTTTACAAAGTTAATGATTTTCACGAATTCTTCAAGAGCAACCAGGGGATAATTTTTAGCTATATCCTGTTTTTTTGGGATATTTTTAATAAGCTGTACAGCCTCATTTGGCCTTTGCTCCATCGGCATAGATACCAACACAGTCTTCTCATGGTATTTCATTGTCTTCAAGAAAGCAATTTAAGAAATGAAATATTTCCACTCCAGTAGTACATGTTGGTAAAGATTTGCGTAACAGAAGATCTTCCAATAATGCGTTTTCGTGCTAATACTTAACGATGACAATTAATATTGCGATTCCAATTCCCTCGGTAGATTCAGCCATTTGTAGTACAAATTTGTGTGATACCTGTATGAAAAGTATTCTTTATAAAGTATTCTTTATTCTTTATACTGGCTACTAAATCTCTGATGCACTGAGCTGCCATGTCATTCGAAAGTGGGCTGCTTTTTTTGGTGTTTTTTATGTTTACTTTTGGTGTTTTTTAATTGTCTCCTTGGGTCGATTACTTGTAAAATCATCAGCTGTCCTAACTTCTTTTGGAGCGATTTCATTTGTATCGCTTTCAATATTACCATCATTATCTTCAGCAAAAGAGCTAGTTGTTGAGTCTGAAGCAGAAATGTCAAATTCTGCAAGTACGCTTTAGAATGTCTTATTTTAGCCAACTCTCTATCTTACAACAGAACATCGAAAACAATTATAAGAAAAAAACGCAGTAACAGCTATCTTTTAAGGCCAAATAAAGTTTAAATAGTTACTTACGTAGATAATATTGATAACAGGAAATATAAAACAAGAACAAATTATTAATACTATTTCTAGGCTTTAAACCGTCAAAGACAGAACTTAACAGCCCATCTCCATATGCACTGGATCACGTGGCACGTAAAAAATGGTGAATCACCAAGCGAACATTTATCTGCTGCGGATCACGTGATAGGATAATATTTAATTTGGAAGGTGCGCGCGATAAAACGTAGCTGCAATTTTGATTCATTTTGTATCTGTTTGTGTAATCGTCGAAAAATAAAATTTTGTCATCCTGATTGGATTTCCTTATAATTTACCTTATGGCCACCTAGATTTTATGTTTAAATCTTATGGAAGGTTACGTGTGATTTGATGTTATAAGAACCAATAAAGTTTATTAAGCAAAATCGTTCAATCAATTATTTATGTTAAATACGATACACATCGACTACTCTTCCTGGCTACCCGCAGCAATCTTATGTTCAATTACACGGGATACCCCTGCATTTCTACACCAGTTGAATTCTGAATGTGTAGCAATCAATAAAGAAATGAACCTGGAGAATTACCGATACTGGGATACTGCAGATTTCCCTACTCAGCTGGTGGGAAGTACCAGAAGTTGTCCCAATGGATTTAGGATGTCGATGATTTAGTTTAGGATACAGGGCAAATAGGCCACCTTTGAGAAAGTGTCTGAACACGGTAAACCGCGACACTTGTGGCTGCGCTGCTGTACACAGTTGCTGAGCCATGGCACTTGCTGACTGGTTTCGGGCTGTTTTCGCGTGTAAGACGATACATCGGTCATCCACTGCAGTTGTTTTCCTGGGATGGCCACCACCAACCTTTCTAACAGCTGTACCTATGGTTTGGAAGAATTTCCAATACGAAACGATACTTTTGTGGATTCCGAACTCTTCAGCTACACTGGTCACACTATGCCCCTCCTCCAGCTTTCCGATCATTCTTCCACGTGTGAAGTCATCCAGGTGATTTCTTCTAAATATATTTCACGAAAGAACTAACTTGCATTTGCAGAAAATGTCTCTGTCCTTTCTTTTAATGTAGTCTTCAGCTGAGCCCGCTAATCACACGCGTTTTGCGTACGCTCACGTCGCCTGTGACGTTTTGTTCCTGACATTTGCATACGCATGACCTTTCTACTGAATTGCGTGTTCATTGTACTGATCGCAAGATCCCCTTTTTTGCAATTTCATAGCTATCTGATTAAAATTAACATTGTTGCTAAGTTTTGCACACCAGTGTAAAATCAGCCTTAATACCATCCAGTGATGCACGAATAAAATTAAAATAATAATCTCAAACCAAAAAATAATTAGACATTTTACGTTTTTACTGGAAGTTCCATTTAATGGAATTTCTGAACTCTCGATTAATTAAATTATAATATTCATCATTAAATGAGATATAATGAAGTAATGCTAATGTAGTAGCTTAATAATTGTGATAAAATGTCATTATTTCATTTACGTCTGACTAGATATAAAGAAATTCATAAGCTTGCTAAACACTGATCGAAACTGCAAACTGCGACATTGTAATAAACAGTGGCGTTTAAAGTGAATATAATTTTTGTAATTGTTAGGTCAATCTCTTGGGATTCGTATCCCGAAAGCTTTTGTAATAGTTTAATATTTATTTGATATTCTCATGAAAAGCAATGAAAAAAATTATTTTTTAAATTTTGAACAAATTTTTGGACTAGTTTTAAAAAAAGCTTTAAATTGGAGTTTATTAAAATTTTAGACCTCGGTTTTAAAAATACTTAATTTTTTATGTTCTGAAAAACAACTGTATTAATTACAAAATTTAACTTTGTACCGAAAGTAAAATTAAAAGAAGAGTTTTGCTCTGTAGTTATGTCACATTTAATACAGTTAAGTCTTATTATGTCATATTTAGTGTAGTTAATATTCGTTTAGATTAACACCAAATGAAACTTGTAAATACATCTGAAACTATACATTGATTCAATAAAAATTGATACTATTTTTTAATTTCTCTGCTACTTATATTTCTTGAACTTGAAATTATGTACGAAAGAATGAGTACTTTCTACTAAATACTGAATGATTCAACAGTCAGTCTAAACTACTCGTTTTTATCAGGTATGCCTGATTATTTTACACCATGTCCACAGACGTTCATACACGGCATTTAGTTTCGCAACCGTTGGCGTATATATACACTCACTTCACTGAGTGGAAAATGCTAATTTCCGGAAGCCAATCAGAATTGAAGAGGATGCAATTCGCTGCAGTTGTAGATAGAAATATGCAAATATGTTAGGTAACAGCCAATCGCGCTTTCATGTCAAGAAATATGCAAAAAAGGCAGTCTTATAAGAAACCAGCTTTAAGAAGGGTTACAGAAGTTGATTGTAAGTGCTGATAGAAGGTGCCTAAAACTTTCGTGCATTTTTTTTCAAGACATACGTGTTTCTATGACTTCCAGAAGACGAACGGAAGATTCTGAGCGCTGGCGCGCTGTACGGCGCATTGAAGCAGGACAGTCGATCACAGATGTTGCTCTTTTCTTCGGCGTTCATCATTCTGTAATTTCACATTTATGGAAACAATTCCAAACCACACAGACAGTTGTCCGAAGGCCCGCAGCCTTTCGCCCAAGAGTTACAACCCCCGCGGAAGATCGATATATTGCTATTGTAGCCAAGCGGAATCGCAAAGCGACCTGCATACGTGTGACATCTATGGTTACAGCGTCCATTGGTAAGGCGACATCTGCAGCTATTGTACGCCGAAGATTACATATGAGGGGACTGTACGCCCTGGTACCTCGAGTTTGTGTTCCCCTACCCGTCCAATCAAGAGAAGCACGATTACAGTGGTGCAGGGAACATGTCAATTGGAATGTGTCTAACTGAGGCAATGGCATGTTTACTGATGAGTCAAGATTTGCTCTGAAAACAGATGGCAAGCGTATAAGGATATGGCGTGAACAACGAACACGCAATCAGTCCCAAATCATCACCGAACATCACGCATTCCGAGGCGGAAGCGTTATGGTGTGTGTGGGCAGGGATTTCATTAGGATACCGCCTCGACCTGCACATCTTTAAACGCGGTTCTTTGACGGCTATCCGGTATCGAGAAGAAATCCTAGAACCCATTGTGAGATTTTACGCTGCAGCAGTTGGCCCTACTTTTGTTTTAAAGGACGATAACGCCCGTCCCCATGGTCGTCGATGACTACCTGGAGAGTGAAGGGACTGCGCGTATGCCTTGGCTAGCATATTCGCCCAACCTTAATCCCATTGAAAATCTTTGGGATGCTCTCGGCCGTGCTGTATCTTCACGTTTCCCACCTCCAGCCACTCTTATTGAGCTGGAAACTGCTCTAGAAGAAGAATGGCGATTGCTTAATTCTGCGGTGGTTCACCACATAATTGAAAGCATGGGCACAAGGTGTAAACTTTGTATACAGATGAGGGGGGGACACATACCCTATTAATATCCTTTTATTCATTTTATGCTGTTTATTTTCCCTTTAGACATAATTCTGTTTAAGTCTCCAGTATGTCATTATCTGATAACTTACAAAAATTTATTATTGTTTTCATTTCTGTGCGTAATTATTGATTTTGGTTTATGCATAAATATATATATTATTTTCCTGCCGAAGTTTGTGTCAATTAAAGCAGTATTTGTTGATTCTTTTGCATTTTACATCTTCGTGCTTAACTTTTGGAAGTGAGTGTA
>KK122519.1:177522-231958 GCA_000611955.2 Stegodyphus mimosarum
GTTACAGGTATTTCTTAAATGACACAAATATTCATATTTTATCCTTTCTTGAATAAAAAATTCAGTTTTATACAATTACGAACTCTAACTTGCTGTGTAATGCCCAATTCCCCAGTACTTAAGTTTAGGGAAGTTATATACCCATTATTAAAAATAAATAAATAAATAAATTTGAAAGGTTTCGAAATTACGTACAAAGGGGCGTTTTTGAGCGTTTTGTGTGTTACCTTTATTTATTAAATATCATGTTCTTCGCACTTAAACCATAAAATTCAGTTCAAGAGCAATATCGCAAAATAATTTTAAAATGAGCATATCTTTAGAATTTATGATACACAGTCTCGCGCGCTGGAGATAAAAATGTCTTTGTTTTACCGTACGGTGTTGCCACTGCTCGCTTTGAAGTCGTTGAGTTTGTTAATTAAAAATTCGTTAAAGTGTTAAAAAATATGAATTTGATAATAAACCAAATTCCAAATTTGGGCTTCCAGATACCCATATTCAGAGGAGGATTAAGTTATTCAAAATTGTTGGTTCTAGGTGCCGTTGTTTTATCAAAATGCGAGGAACATACATACATTTATGCAGATTCTTCATTATTTGATTTCTTTAAATATAACACAGGGCGATAACATTTGATGGCAACAGTTTGAAAAGTGATATGGCATTTACAGTAAATCGGCGCAAAATGTCAAAACGAAATTAATAGCCCTTCTGAGGTTCTGAGCTTCTCCTTTGGGCTAAAACGTTTTACTCCCTTACGAAAAAACTGCCCAAGAAATTAAATTTCAAAATTTGGGGTATTTGGCATCATTTTCAACTTTTGTTTTCAGTAACGGTTAATAAATAAATTAGAATAATTCGATGTTCACTTTTTCTTCTTAAATGCCACTCAGTAATATCCGTTGGAGTTTGGTAGAGCGTAATGCTCTTTAATTTATAATTAAGTTAAAACTGGCACGCGGAAAGAAGTTTGATATGGATGATTTATAATTCTCAGACGTCAAAATGTGTTACTAATATTCTTATGATGTTTTATTGTATTAGAATCGTGATTGACTAAGAACGAAAAGGTGAACGCCGAAAACATCGCGGAGAAAACAACGCAAGACGAAAGCGTGGTGAGAGAAAAAGCAAGGAGAAAACAGCGCAGTTAGTCTAAAGCGTCATGATGCAAAACACTCGTCGCGTAAACATGTCGTCGCGCAAAATATCGTGGGACAAAAGAAAGCGAGGAGAAATCATCGCAGTCAGTCTAAAGCATTATGGTACAAAACACTGTCATCGAAAACAAAGCGGTTAAAAAACATCGGAATTTCAATAAATCGAAGTCGAAAACATCGTGATAAAAAATAAAGTACACAAGTACACAGCAAAAAGAAAGAAAAAAAAGGGGGGACACAGTTCTGTATTTCCCGTTCTACTGGGCCGATTCACGAACTTCAAATTGCGTTTTTCATGTCTCAAAGCGCGACTTAGGACATGTATTAGATTTATATATTGCATCATTCTAACATACGTATTTTGACACAAAATTGGACATTTTCTGAAATGACATGCCAATGTTTTTCCGTATTTCGATTCTAGGACTCCTAAATATTAAATTTTGTAAAATTTGGTGCGAAATTTAAGGACAAATTAAAAAATTTATCTTGGCGTATTTTTTTCAGTTTTCGCCAAGAGTAATTTACTTGGCGAACTTCTTAATTTATAGCAACTTATTTTCCTTCCCTTTTTTTCATTGCAGACGAGCGGAAAAAAGGTCATCGTTCATACTTTCAAATGATCTTAACAAAGTGCGTAAACCACATTTGGAGTTATTATCGCTCAAAAATAAGATGCCAAATTTCAGAACGCTCCAATATGTAAATTCATGTATATCTTAGAAAATTTTGAATAAAAACACTAATTTGTTGCAGGTGTGCCTAGAAATACATCTTCTTTAAGACGATGTTAATTTTTTTAGGTTATAATACAAAAATGTTTTCGAAAAATTTATAAAAATATTTTAAAATACAAATTTTAAAAACAAATCATAAAAAATATGCGAATTATATTTGAATTAAGTCTAAATTTCAAATTCTCGAAGAAGGAATCAAGTAAGTTTAATAAAAAAATAGAGATTAATAAATATATAACAAATTCAATTAACATCGACGAGCTAAAATTTTGACAGCTAATTTTTAAAACTACTCGTGCGAGTTTTACAAAACTTAACAATCTGGCATAATTTGAGTCGTAGAATCCAAATGCGGAAAACATTTGGTGTGTGATTTCAGAAAAGCCCGATTTTGTGTCAAAATTTCTATGTCAGAATGATTGTTATAAATAAATCTAATATATATCCTAAGTCGCGCTTTGGAGACATGAGAAACGCAAGTTAAATTTCGTCAATCGGTCCAGTAGAACGAGAGACACAGAACTGTCCCATTGGGGGGGGCAGTGTACCTACAAATCGTCACATGCCGATGACATTGCAAACATGTTTTTTCAGATTTCAAGGCTTGTTATATTTGCAGAAGAATTGGCAAAAGCCGTTCTCTTTAGAATGCTGGATTCGAGGATTGTTCATTTTTGAAATAAGACAACACTTGCGCATTGCCGAACTTGTATTCATATTTTTGAATGAATGAATTCATCATTTGACATGAATAAAATATCATTTGATAATTTGATTATGTGGTCTAAAATACTCAAACTGATACTGTGACACCAAGTAATTAAAAATTCAGAGAAATCTAACGACTTAATTTATTTTATGACGAACAAAATAATTTGACTTTGCGTTCTTCAGTAATTGATTTAATTAAATGCATAAGTACAGATTCTTTCATATTAAAATATTTGAAACCACATTATTTAGTTATATTAAGCATATTAATGCACAAAATGAAGAAAATAACACCCAGTAATGAATATGTAATCTTTAATTTGCAGTGGCTTTTGCAGTTATCATACTATGAATTTGAGGCCCCTATTAATTCATATACTATCTTGAAGCACATGTATATCCTTGATTATCTTGAATCGTAAAGATAACATGGTAGGCATTTAGCGATATATTTACTGATTACTAAAGAGAAGACTCTATTTCCTTAATAAGATTATGTATTTTAGCTTTGGCTGCAAAGGAGGAGGTTAGAAGTTATGGTTTGCTTCCTGCAATACAACGCTAATTTTTCTAATGCATTTATGGTATCATAGTGTAGAACAACATAAAAAAATTTAGCTTGATCTATATCTAATAGCTTATATAAAGCAATAGTTATTTTATTTTATATTAATTAATTTAGACAGAACTTTATTGGAAAATATTTTCTTCTTTTGTGCATATGGGCATATATGCATATATATAATTGTGCATATGCGCAGTAAGAAATATGAAGTTACTTATGCAATAGTTGTAATTAAATTTTAAATTAATTCAAATTACATTTACAGCATCTATATAGCCAAAAGTAATTTTTGAGCTACGCTTCAAAGCTTATTTGAAGCAATAATTAGATTAATTACTTTGTTTTATTAATTGCTTTTGATAACAATATAACTGGAAAATTCTTTTTCTTCCTTCCTTCCTATCCTTCGCAATATTCAATGACAAATTATTTTAAGAGGGCAAAGAACTGCAACCTTGTGAATTATTCTAATGTCCTAGAAACTGAAGCGCATGCAGACAATTTTTGCATTCTACCTCTTTAAAATTTTGATATGGATTTTTGAAGTCATATACTGATTTGCAAAGCGTTTATAGAGGTCATTCTTATTAAGCGTTCATGAAATTATAAGGTATATCTCCCACATTCTTAGCGTGCCTTCGTGGTGTAATGGTCAGCACACTGAGCCGGTATTTCAGAGGTCCGTGGTTCGATCCTCGGCGAAGACAATGCATATTTTTCATCTCTCCTGCTTGGAAATAACCTAATGTCTCTACAAAATTAAGTTATTATTTTCAAGAGATCAAGTTATGGATTGTACATTTAAAAAAATAGGGGGACCGTCTAACTCCGAGAGTATATACACTCACGTTTGTGAAAATTGCAACACCATGAAGGACTTACGCGAGTGAGCTGAAATTTTCAGGAAATGCAAAGTAGCGCATGATATGCAAATGATTAGAATTGCAAATCCGTAGCGCATGCGTATGCTGAGCAGCGCCCTCTGAACGGCTGATGGATCCGAATAAATAGACGGCTGTAGCGAGGCGTGTATGGTTATCGGTGGTTATCTGCTAGTGGTAAACGTTAACTCAATCTGTACTTATGCCTCGTCGACGAAAGAGAGCGAGATTTGAACAACTTACAGAGTTTGAACGAGGGAGAATCATCGGCCTTCGTGAAGCTGGATTGTCGTATCGTGCAGTAGCCTCTCGTGTGCAGCGTAACAGCAGCACAGTGATGCGCGTTTGGAAGCAGTGGACGGACGAGTGTCGGACAACTCGGAAATCCGGGAGTGGACCCCGAAATGTGACGTCAGCTCGCGATGATAGACACCTGGTCCGCATGGCGCGGACGGACCGTACAGCTTCCTCTAGACAATTGGCAGCACTGTGGTCAATAGCTACAGGTGTTTCATTGTGTGCTTCATCAATTCGTAGACGTCTGCTGCAGTGTGGACTGCGCGCACGGACTCCTTTATACAGGATCCCCCTAACGCACGACCATCGCCGCCTGCGGCTACAATGGGCCAATCAGCATAGAGACTGGCGTGCTGATTGGCAGCATGTCGTGTTTTCTGACGAATCCCGCTTTAATTTGTGGTACCATGATGGCCGCATTCGTGTCAGACGCTATGCCGGTGAACGCCACCTTCCGGAGTGCATTATCGAACGCCACAGTGGACGAACACCCGGAGTTATGGTCTGGGGCGCCATAGCATATCATAGACGATCTCAATTGCTACGAATTGTGGGCAATCTGAACAGCAACCGGTATATCCGTGAAGTTCTACAGCCCGAAGCTGTTCCCTTCCTTCAAAGCTTGCCAGGCGCTGTATTTCAACAGGACAATGCCCGCCCTCATACTGCTCGGATTGTTAAATCCTTCTTTGCAGCGCAGCAGGTACAGCTTCTTCCTTGGCCTGCGTGTTCCCCGGATATGTCGCCAATTGAACATGTGTGGGATGTCATTGGTCGGCGTCTTGCTCGTGATCCTCGTCCTGTTGCGTCTGCAGACGAACTTTGGGTACGCGTACAAACGATATGGAATGCTCTTCCTCAGTCAGACATTCAAACTTTGTTTGACTCCATGCCACGTCGTGTAGCAGCACTTATTGCGGCGCGTGGTGGCCACACAAAATACTGATTCTGATCTCTTGTTCTTGTTTGTTTGCTTTGAACATTTTATCATTTATTTGTACCACTACCACTCAACTGTGTATTAAATTGCATTCAATTATGACGATTCCTTCTTGGTGTTGCAATTTTCACAAACGTGAGTGTATTTTCAAGATTTACTAATGCTATCTTTTGAGTATATCATGCCTATTCTAGTGGTTTGTGTTTATAGACTGTATGCCTGTATTTCTGAAAAGCAACAGTTTTCAGATATACATATCTCTTTACAATTTACCAGACTGGAGTTTGTAAACAATGGACTCTAGCAAGTTACTAGGACTTTAGTTTGTAAAAAAAAGTATATTTTTGGGGAGCATCTTTTTTTCCCCTGCCTGGATGACACTCCTGCTTTCCTGATTGGTTATGTGCAGGTCGGTTTTCCTAAATGTCTTAGGTGGTCATGTCATCAGTTCACTTTTTTCTTGGCTGTATAAAGTAGATTCTCTACGATAAGAATGTACGTGTTTCAAATTAATATTACGTGTTAGGAATTTTCAGTTAAGTTTGGGTATTCTCTCTCTCTCTCTCAAGAGGTTGAAAACTTCCTTCGCCTCTTCTCTCCCTGAAATATTCTCTTCTCGTATATCTCATGGAATTTTCTCTTTTCTTACCGGAATTATTGAAAGCAACTGGAAAGGTCTTATAACATTTTGCTTCCTAATGTATGAATGTTTATAATTTATAGTATAATTAACTGCACTAGATGTATTAAAGTCTCATAATTTGTATTTTGATAGCTAGGATACTCCGTAGCACTATTTCTGGATCTAATTGTGGTTAGTTTATTATTTACTCCTTCCTTCTATAATGCCTTCTTAGTGTAATGGTAGCACACTCGGCGCGTATTCGAGTGGTCCAAGTTCGAGTTTCAGGGAGAGAACTGCACATTTTTCATGAAGCTTGATTCAAAGTAACCTAGTGACACTACAGTGGCGCCCGAAATGAAAGGTCCTGGAAAATAATTCGTTATTACCAGGATTTGGCGAATGAGGGCCCCAATCCCCAGTCACCTTTTAAAAAGGGTTTGTACATAAGGTATTTCCTCCCTCCTTCCAGCATGTCTTCGTGGTGTCTTCGTCGTTCCTGGTAGTACACTCGGCGAGTATTTTGAGAGGTTCAGGTTCGAGTCCTGGCATTTCTCATTTTTTCACGTCATCGAAAAAAAATCTAATGACTCTACATGTTTAAAGTGGCGATATTGATTAAAGAGTAATGTATTACATGTTGATAACTTGAAAGTTAGGGCATAACATTATGATATGTGTAAAGAAAGAAGTTTTACAATATTTGATCAATTTTGATCCAAATTTTGTCGAATTTCTGTGTTTGAAAATAATGCACAATAAAGTACTTTTTTGTTTGTTGAGTAACAGCGAAACGAAAACTAATTCTAGAAAAACAAGCATGCTTCATTTTAGGAATGAACGGAAAAAGGATAATATACTAATAAAAACACGGTTTTTTATTCCCCTCAAGTGGAAAATGCACAAAAGAGCAGAGTTGAATTAAATATTCCTTTCTCCGTTCAAACTGGCATGAAAGAGTTAATGAAATTCTTTCCTGGCTTATGTGTCGTCATCGTTTGTGATGAAAAATTTTTAGCCATTCAATTCATAAATGTAGATGCTGTTAGTAAATGCAGAAAACAATATTTCGCTATATTTAGAAGACCATTAGTAAAGGAAAACGGTGCACATCTGTTTCTTGTGCTGAAGATACCATTTGCGAAACATCTTAATAATTATGAGGCCTATGAGTATGTATAATATAATTTGCAAAATGAAAATTCCATACTGTGTGCCACTAAAAAATTCCTTTTCAAAGACAATGCATTTATTTCATCCAAGACTTATTTACGTTATATTAATTTTGATAGTGTCCATTGTTATTGAATTCAAATTCCATTTTTACAAATTCTTATTTGTAATTACTCTTACAAGTTCTAGAATGCGATGCTCTGTTCGACAAGCAGCTGTCTCAGACATTAGGCCAATTTTGTTATTCGTAAAATAATGTAGTCCGGGAGAAAATATTTGTATATTTGTTTTCATTTGCTATGTGTAAAGTGTTTTCCAACATTTCAGCAAAAGAAGTTAAATAAATTTGGAACTAGAAAAAGACTTTTCTTCCAACTTTTTAAAATTTACACATGAGAACTAAAGATATTAGAAGATTGCTATTTGAAGAAACTACGGAATGAAGCCGCAGTTCGAACTTCTCGGTAATCCGCTCGCGCCAGACATTCGAAAGAGACTTTTTTACATTTGATATCACTGTTTTCAGCTCTTGAATGATTTTTTGTCGTTTCCTGTCGAATTTATTTGCGACAAAAATCTGCATTTAGTTAGAACCATGGAAGGGTGAAGCAATCCTTACATAAACCAATCTAGTAATTTTCTCGCGATGATATGATTGTCATCAGGAATTCTAGGCATGCCCAAAATTTTACCTGTTCAATGTGGAAAAACTCTATTCTACTAAAACCACGAATCATGAAGTATTCGTTGTAGGCATCCCAAATGAACCTTGTTTTCAATAACTCAAAGTAACATTCTGAATGCAGCGTTTAAAGGCACTAGGCTATATACGGAAGGATTTGGAATGTCTTTCGTAAAAACGATAAGAAGATTTGATTAAAAAAACACGGTTTTTAATTGATTATACACTGCTGGCCACCCCAAAACACCAAGAAAGACAAGAGATATCACAACAAAATTTATTTAGTAGATAACATGTTGACCAAGTATCAAATGATTAAATTTAGAGACTTTATGTGAAGTGTGGTTCCTTCTAGAATCAGTAGCCAAAGTAGCCGCCATTGTTGGAGATTACCGCTGCCACATGCCTCGGCATTGATTCAAAGAGACTTTGGATGTGCTCTTGGGGTAGAGCAGACCAAGCAGCTTCCACATGTTGCCAAAGTTGATCTGGTGTGGCAGCTTGGGATGTAATCTGGGTCAATCGTTCAGCAACCATGGACCACATGTTTTCTATCAGCAAAAGATCCGGACAGCGAGCCGGCCAGGGAAGCAATTCAATCTGGCGATTGACGAAGAACCCTTGGAAAATGCTTGCCAGGTGTGGTGGCGCAGTATCCTGTTGAAATATGACTGTGGGCAAGCCCTGAAGGTTAGGAACGAGAATTGGCTCCAACACCTCGGTGATGTAGCGCTGGCTGTTTGAAGTACCGGCAATGCGCACTAGAGGAGTGCGAGAGTGATATCCAATACCGCCCCATACCATAATACCCGGTACAGGTATATAGCTGACTTGTATATAGCTGACTTTAAATATTGTCTAATTTTATCCAAAAAAATTTTAATATGAAAATTGTTAGCCTCAACGCTAACCATTGCTATGCTGCTGCGGCCCAGCTCCCGGTATTAAATAATATCTTGGGGTTTACACCAGATATTTTATGCCTACAAGAGCCCTATTTGATTGACAAAGGCCTGGCATTTTGTCAGAGCAGATGGCGTGTGGCAATGAGGAAAGGAGGTCGTACCGCCATAGTAATTTTGAATGAGAACGTCCAGAGCACCTTTGACTATGAGTCAGACGAGATTACAAGTGTTTCTGTTTACAGAGGAAGGAGAATGGGTGTCATCAGCTGCTACTTCTCTCCCGCAGGGGATGTCTCGATACATTTGGCCAATCTGGAGGATGTGTGTGCAAGATATGAAAATTTTGTAATTTAAGTCGTACCGCCATAGAAATTTTCTAATTTTCGGTGACTTCAACTCCAAACATACCTCTTGGGGTTATCCTATGATAGACCCTCGGGGAAACTTGGTATTTGACTTTCTTATTGCTACTGGCCTCTTTCTTCTGAACACAAATGATTCTCCCCCCACTTTTTCTTCAACAGTGGGCGAGGGGTATACTGACCTTGTTATGGTTACCTCAGATTTTGATTGTAATACTTTAAGCATGAAAATTTCCGAGGAAGAGTCACTTAGTGACCACAAATATATTATCTTTGAAGATGAGGATGACAGCATAAATGCTTGTCATATTGTAATTACCAGAAATATAATAAGAGTTCAGAAATTTTGTAAGAGTTATAGGAATAATATGATCAAATTTTGTGAAGAATTAAAACATATCCATCTTACCAGCGAACTCAATGATTTAGTTGACCGATTTATGGATGATTTGGAGACTCACGCTCGGAGAAAATTAGGCTCGAAACCAAAAAACAAGGTAGTTTCCACTTGGTGGAATAATGAATTGGCCACTCTACGGAGGCGTATTCGAGCCCTAAGAAAAAGATTCCAGACCCCTGGGATTTCCTTGGGGGAGAGAGACCGTAGAAGGACTGATTATAAAAGAGAGCTGGCGGTTTACAAGCGAACTATACGAAGAACTAAACGACGGTATATTAACGAGAATTTTTTGAAGAATAGCGTTTATTATGACAATTTTTTGAAAATTGCTACAAGGAAAAGTAAACATAGGAGTTTGGTCAAAATTCCCGAGGGAATAGACCCCAATAATAAAAAAGGCATTAATGAGAGGCTTGTAGCCGATACTTTTGATCTAGGCTCTTATGAGGATTTTCAAAATGTTAGAGACAGGCTAAGCAATATTGATTCGAATGATTCAGATATCACGGATGCGGAAGTCAGATGGGTAATTGCTGGTCTCCGGAACAGAAGTGCTCCTGGTCCGGATGGAATACACGCCGGTATTCTAAAGATCCTTTACTATTCATTTCCTGATTTTTTCTGCTCTCTTTTTAACAAGTGCCTACAGTTGCACCTGTTCCCGGATGCATGGAAGAGGGGCCGGCTGATACTCATCCCTAAGCCAAATGGTAAACTGCGCCCTATTGTCTTGCTAAATTTTATAGGAAAGGCATTTGATAAGATCCTCGCTAATAGAATTCTCTACTTGGCCCTGAAGAATCATCACTTGAGTGAGAGACAGTATGGTTTTTTACCCGGACGGAGCACTGATAGCGCTCTGTTCGATGTTACGACTTATATTACGGAAAATAAACCAATGAAGCATATTGTGGCCTTGTCTTTGGACATATCCTCAGCATTTGACTCTATAAGTTGGATGTCTCTGTTGCAGACTATGGTGGAGTTGAATTTGCCTCGCAATATTATTGCATGTTATCTGAGTTATTTTGAAAATAGAAGGATAGTTTATAATGCGATTAATTTCAGAAATGAAGATGATGCAGAAGTAGAGATTTATAAAGGGTGCCCACAGGGCTCTTGTAGTGCGCCCCTGTTCTGGAACCTGATAATTAATAAGTTATTGAAGGAAGATTTTCCTCAGGATACTCATGTTATTGCCTACGCTGATGATATATTGATTCTTATGCGAGAAGACTCACTTGAAAAACTTGAGCGACTTTTTGAAATGATTATACCCATATTTGAGGAGTGGAGAATGAAGGAAGGACTGAAATTTTGTTGGGAAAAAACTCAAGCACTGTTTTTCCCCAAAGGCGGAAGAAAGTGTCGAAACCCTCAGTTGAGATATATGGGTACAAGAATTAAATTTGTAGATTCCCTCAAATATCTTGGGGTTCGTATCGATTCTAGACTTACTTATGCAGAGCACTTTAAAGAGGTAAATCGAAAAACAAATGATATCCTCCTATTCTATAAAAGGACTTTCTCTGCCTGTACTCTCAATATTAAACATAAGATTATTTATGAAATTTATAAAAATGTCATCATTCCCATAATAATGTATGGCATAGGTTCTTGGGGGTCCAGAGCAGGGGAATTATGTCGTATTCGCTCTAAATTAGATACAATCCAAAGGAGCTGGTGCCTGGCGATGACGCGTGGCTTCAGGACGGTCTCGACTGAGGTTCTATGCGTCTTGGCCGGCACTCCGCCTCTCTCAATTCTTTATAAGACCTTTTATGAAAAATTTCTCCTCAGAGATGGAAGAAAAGACTTTTTACTTTACGATGATGAGCTGATCACAAGAACTTCTTATGAACGATTCAATAGATTATTGGTTCACCCGGCGAATAACGTGGTATGTCAATTTGATAAAGAGCTACCCGTTATTGGAATGTATGATGTTTATACGGACGGTTCGGGTATTGAAGGTAAAATTGGTGCGGCTTTCGTAGTATATTATTACGGTTGTGAGATTTATCATGAGCAATTTAGACTTAATGATTACAACTCCGTATTTCAAGCGGAAAGCTGTGCACTGAAAAAAGCTCTGGAATATATTAATAATAATTTGCCAGCGTCCTCAGTTGTCAACGTTTACAGCGATTGCCTCTCTTTGCTTCAAGTTATGAACTGCCCTATTTCGACCAATTTAATTGTATTTAATATCAAGAATCTATATGAGAATATTATACAAAAGGCCAAAGTGAAATTTCACTGGGTCAGAGCTCATGTTGGCTTCCAGGGTAATGAGAGAGCGGATGTGTTGGCCAAAGAGGCCGCACTCTCAAGTTCTGCAAAATGTATTGAAGTCCCAGGCTCAAAAAGGAGAGCAGACGGGCTCATCTTGGCGAACTCTATAAGAGAATGGAAAGATCAGTGGCTGAAGTCGGACAGAAATAAAGGACACTTAAAATTTATACAAATAAAGAAGAAGATGATAGTTCATGGAAACATTGATGTGAATCAGTTTCTGACTGGCCATGGCCGTTTCCCCGTTTATTTAAAGAGATTTAAAATTCAAGACTGTGACCAATGTCCAACATGCAAAACTGTCGCAGACGGGGATCATTTTTTGTATAAATGCAGTATTTTTAAGGAAGTACGCAGAAAATATGGCATCATCGGTAACACATTTATTGACGTACGAGAACATGTTGACTTCGTTGAGGCCGTCCTGAGCCACATTAATAGTCATAAATTAGAATGTGGAGTCTTAATTTAATTAAATAATGTTTTTAACTATGATGATTTTAATTTGTATATTCTTATGATTTTAAGTTTTTTATTTATGGTAATTTATTGAAAGACTGTGTTATTTTAATCTTTGTATTTAAAGATAGTCTTTATTGATGTATAATTTTTATATGGGCAATAGTTCCTACTGAATTTTGGATGTTGTTATTTATTTCAATTAACATATGTTTTGTGTGTAATGCTCTGGAATATGAATTTAAGCTTTAGCAATATATGTAATGGATCTAACGGTGTTTGGATTGAAAGATAATTGATCAGGCTGAGTTTGAATTGATTTATGAAATAAGATTTCTCTGATGTACTGTGCCCATTCTCAATTTGAAATGTATAGCATGAGTATTTATGTTGCTTTGTGATTATTGTGATTTCGATTGTATTGTGTATGTAATAATGTTTTCTATTTTTTTTAATATTGATGATTTTAATTGGTGTGTGTTAATGACATGTTTTATTTTTGGAGCTTTGTTGAGTGATTGTGATATTTTGATACTTTGTGTTTAGTGTTTGTTTTATAGAAATGTGTTTTATTGTATGAGCAATGGTTCCCTCTGGATCCTTGATATTGTTTCAATCTAATTTTGTACATGTGTTTTATGTTTTATATTTGCATAATTGTATTTTCCAGTGCTGCAGCTTATCCGAGAGAAACTTATGTATTTATGTAAATTTTGTGTTGTTTTTTTTTTAATGGAATTGTGTTTGTACTTCTTGTTTTTAAGGGCCAGTTAATTTTATTATTGGTTAGGTTAATGTTTAAAAAACATGGAGAATCTCACCAATGTTAATAATTATATGCTTTGAACTCTTCCACACTTAGAATTCTTTGAGATAATGCATAATTAGACTACTTATAAATTTAACTTTGAAGGTTTAATACTATTAAATATGTGATGTTAAAAAAGGGAAAAGGGGAAGGAAAAAAAGGAGGAAAAAAGAAAAGAAAAGGAAAAAAAGAAAAAAAGTCGCTGAGAACTAGTGACTCAGTGACTAAATCGGTGATGATCCTTGTAAAGGCTTTTTTTTTGTGCGAAATTGGTAGTAGCTTTCCCTGGATATCTAACCATCATGGGCCTTTATACATCCTGGTGGCTGCAGTACGTTTAGGTTTTTGAATGTTGTGTGTTTGTATTACCTGTTGGTGTTTATAAGTGGTTTTCTGTTTTGTTTTTCTCTCTTTTGCTTCTTTTGTGTCCTATTAACTGTTTCTAGGGTCTCTGGACGTTTGCGGCTGGAGGGGGGAGGTCTATAACGTTCTTAAGGCAGCAATGCCAGGTGGAATGACCTCCTTTCCCATTTGCGTACCCGGTACAGGACCAGTGTGGCGGTGCATAACGCAGCTGTTCAGCATCCTCTCTCCACGGTGTCTCCAGACTCGAATCCGACCATCGTGGAGTTGCAGACAGAAGCGTGACTCGTCAGTAAAGAGAATTTCATTCCATTCTGCCGTCCACATCCTTCTTTCATCGCACCATTGGCGGCGAAGACGTCTGTGGTTCTGCGTCAAGGGTAGACGAAGCAATGGACGTATTGCGGACAGGCCACTCTGCTTTAAACGGCGTCGAATGGTACACGCAGACATTGGATGATGCGTTACAGACTGAATGTGCTGTGCTATGGTTCGTGATGTGACTGAGTGATCCGTTACTGCCATGCGCACAATGTTCCTGTCATCACGTGAAGTGGTGCACTGAAGTTGATTCGATCGAACACGTCGGTCCATCGTACCCTCCAGCATCCAACGGTCACATATCTGAAATACAGTTGTTTGGTTTCGTCCAACACGACTACCCATTTCTCTGAAAGATAATCCACACTCTCGGTAGGCCACCGTCCTTCCTCTTTCGAACTCGGATACTTGATTAAACGATGATCGCTGTTTATTTCAAGGCATAATTGAACGTTTTTTTTTTAAAAAAACGCAAGAAAAACACAATTGTCGAACTTGAAATCGTCGGAAACCTCCAAGCCTTAAACAGCGCTTTGAAGTGGCGCCACAGGTGAGTGATTGATGTGCGTCTGCGCTGAAATTCTAATCATTTGCATATCTCACCTCCGCTAATGCATCTTGTAAATTTCCTGTTATTTGCATGCTTCCTTTAGGATGTTGCATTTACGGTGGCCAGCAGTGTATATATTTTAGCGCAATAGAAGAAATTGCCATAGACATATAATAACATAAGCAGAGTTAGTAGAACAAACACAACCAGAATCAGTAAATAAGTTTCTTTTGGGCTTCTTGCCTGAAATGTGGCGATATTAGGTTTGCCCATTGACAAGTTATTTAAAATAAGAGGTTATGGAAACCCATTGAAACACTCTGCGAATATTTGATACATGTCATTGGAAAAAAAGTTCTCTTTTAATATAACATAAACGAGCTTGTGAATGGCGTTTAATTTAGCCCTAAAACACATTCATTATAATGACAGGAAAAACAACTGCACATTCTAAAGCGTTTATAACTCATAAAATGCTTAAAAGTCAGTGATGTGATTTTATTTCCAATAACATATGTCGAAGTTATCTTGAGATTTAAAGCAAAATCTTAGCGTATATAACCTAATTACTTTAAATAATAATTTCTGTCTTCCTAAAGACAGTTACGTGACTTAGTATTATGCCATCATAAACTCTCAGTAAAGTAACACCAAAGCAAAAAAAATTTAACCCTTTCAGCCTTGAAGTTTTTTCAATACGAAAAAAATAGCATTCCACAAAATATAAAATACGTTTATAGGTGTTAGAAGAACTAATTTACATTATATTAACAAGATCCTATTTGAATTGTTACTGCTATCAAATCATTCCACAGGCAGTGTTCAAAAACAAATATTCACAAGACGAGTGGTCACATGTGGATAAGTCGACATACGTATAGTAAAACTATCTATAACACCAATGAAACAGACCTCTACATATGTAGGTGACAAACGCCATCAGCAGGCAATTGTTAAAGCTGTACTTGAGAAAAGGTTCAGGAATTCAGATTTTTCGTGTTTTCTTTCCAAAAACATATGAAATATTTGAGTTTCATCTTACGTCCAGAGCATTTGTATTCTGCATACATGCAACGAGGGAAAGCTTCTGAGGGTTATTTAGGATTTGACTGAAGTCCTAAGACCTCATAATTTAAGCACCGTTGCTTTTATGTAGAAATCTATGAACATCATGTTTCAAGCATAATTATCTTTTATACACACAATAAGCTTGAAAGGACTTGGATTCACATCGGATTTAAACCTAGAGTTTCTGCATTAAACAGTAGTATTGCAGTTATCTACTAAACACAGATATGGCTACGGATAATTTGTACTTTGTAGAGTCATTGATTCATTTCAAAGCACGAGTCTTGATAAATGGGCAATTGCTGGACGGACGTGCTTTCCAGTTTCATCACTTAGTCACGCAATAAGGAGTGAGAAAAATCTTACAACTTAAATATTCAGAAAATTGGGCTTTGATTAAGTTAATACAAAGTCACGGTGAATCGACAAGATGCAATCTTAATTCTTTCTTTATGTTTCAAGCAGGATTAAAAGGACGGCAAGAAGTTACGTTTCCAGCAAGTGTTTCTTAATAGGCACCGTTGCAAAGCTATGTGATCTGACTGAAATATGAAGCCATGACTTCCTGTGTCGCATGTTCATTTTATGCTTAGACAATATCACGTACTAAGGGTAGAATGAACGAACTATACAGGAAAATGAGACTTGGATAATTTGACCTTCATGGCATGACTTCAAAGATGTTAATGTTCTGTTTAGGTTTGTCAGAGAGGGTTGGGTATTTTGCATACTAATGATGGAGAAAAAAGGAAGTCATCTCCAGTGTTAGTACATTAAAACTGAATGTAACTTACTTTTCCATTTTCTAAATTAACTCACTGCAAGCTATTAAAAAGCTTATCTTGCTCAGGCGAATTATAGCTGTCGCTTCTAGCTGTCTGCGAGTGGTACAGTTAACTAAAGGAAGCAAGAATTTTATGAAGAAAATTTTAATACTTAGCAGTTTATTTTACAACTTGTAAAACTCACAGAACTCAAAATTGCAACACTTGTTTATGCAACATGGGAAAGGCATAAAAACAAATTGAAAAGCTTAAATTAGCATAGAATGAATTCCAGATTATAATAAGTATTATAGTACTTTATTTATCGTATTTGTACATATTATATTCCCTTTGTCCCATAATAACAGTAATTGAATATTTAAAAGGGACTTATTAACGAATGCAGCCGTAAGTTATGTTGTAACGCAAAATTGCAAAGCCTTCTATAAAGTCTACATCTCTTTGGGAACATGAAAAAAAAAGACTTTAAAAGGGCTATTATACTTTAAATGGACTGTTATTTAAAAGGACTATCTTCTAGCCTTGGAAAAAAAATCGAAATCACAGGAAGAGTGTATAAGAACATTTTATTTGAAAACAACATAACAAATGACCCAACTTGGATTTACATAAGCAAAGCACTTCTGGCTTAACAGAAATACAGAACAAATAAAGTGTGGTCGATTAGCCTAAAGGCTCACAGAATACTTTAGCGTGCAGGAAAGGCTCTGGTTTGTAGTAACCGGCGAGACAAAGCCAAATGGCTAGAAACACGCAACGCCGCTAACCCAAGTCGTTAATAATCACAGCACAATGTCACCTGGAATAGGCAGACACGCTCTAAAACTAACTTCTGAAACACTGGCTTAAATAGCACTTCTCTCTGCCTTAATTAACATAAACCTTTGCTGTCTCATTTACGTTCTGGCATGGAAAGCGTGGCTGAAAATCGAGTAAGAGAAAAGTAGTCAAACTTAAAATTAATTAAAAATAAGTATAAAAACCTCACATCTTTTCCTGCCAGAATTTCGATATACGAAAAAGAGGACCTTAATGATCTCGTTAAGAGCTTAAATTCTAACTGTCTAAACTACCTAACCTTACAGGGCCCACCTCTTCAATAAGATTAGATCTCTGAGTGGAATTAAATCTAAAAATTCAAAATTTGTGTTACAACATCTTGATTCTTCTTGGTATGTACAAATTTTCAGCAGCTCACATCCTTCTAGAAAATCTAGAAGGAAAAGGACTTTAGAAAATGTTCTGCAACCACGATATAAAAATTTTCAAGCTTTTCATTAACATTTTTTTTGCACTTTAATGCCACATATTTGTTCAGCAATTAAATTTCTTCTCGCCTCTTGAGAATAATTGGAGTATAATAACGAAAACAATGTCTTTTGTAAGTGCTTACAGATACTACCAAGTAACCAACAATCTACGTGTTATTAGAATATGACAGTCGAGACCTAAAAGACAGCCTATTTACAAAATTGCACCTGATGTCTTAACGAGAGCGTGATTTAACTTTAGCTGTTGAATAGAGAGCCTAGCTTGCACTTTACATCGAGATTCACGAGTTGGATTGAATTTCTCAACATTTGCACTCGCTTTTCTTGATAGCAGTCTCTTGGACTAAAATTGTATTCTTATTTCATAATAACGTTAATATAAGCACAGAAAAGTACAGTTTAACTTCGGAACCATTTTGCTCGTTAAATGAATAACAGCACTTGAGGAAAATCTTAAATGAATTTAGCAAACTGGTCCTTCTAGATATACAATAACACTGAACTTCACTAAATTGAACTTATCTTTTCGATATTTCATGTTCATCCATGTGTTTCTAAATAAACAGATCCCAGCTGGGATAGGCTTCTATCTGCGAGATCCTGAGCCTTTGTCGGAGTTGGTCCTGCGGTCTTTTGTTAAGCTTCCTCTTCCTTGCTGCCTGCCGGAACTTTGGTCTTTTCCTGCAAAGCTGAGGGGTATTGGGTGGTTCCATTTCTTGTTTCCGCTTCGCTGAACTTTCTGCTGGACCTTCCCTCTTTCGATCGCTCTGTTCACCACGCTGGGGTTTCCTTGGCACCTCTGCATCTTGGTCGGCTGGACGTTTATTACTTAGTCGTCTTTACATTCGATCCTCTCCGTACTTTGAGGCTACTAATGAAGTTTCTTTTCTTTTCGGCGCTTTCCCGCTTCTAGTAGCTCCTTTGGTGGCTCCCATCGCTTCCTGTAGTAACTGCATGTTGGCCTCTTAGGCTTTCTTGCTTCCTTTTGATTTTTGGCTTTCTTCGTGTGTTCTAGTCCGCTCGTCGTTTCCTTCCTTTTGGCTGACGGAGTTTCTACTTCCATCTGATTTTGCACGCCGTTGCTGCTGCTCGTGGCATCTTGATTTTCCTGCAAAATACTTTTAAATATTTCCATTTTATTTCTATTATAGTAAAGTTTAACTTGCTCCACATTTGCCACTACTTGCTCCTAGTCTTCACTTTCAAGCTCACTACGGCCTCCTTATCGTTCCCCAATGTACGGTCCCTGAAACTTGGGACAAAATTTGGCAACTCGCTCGTCGCCTGCCGATGATTGGGAGTGATTTATTTTTAGAACTTCATCTCCCACTGTATAATTTGCTTCTGTCCGCTTTCTTTCGTAATACTTTTTTTGTTTTCCTCTTGCATTATCTGAACATTGAACTCCTTCATCTATTAGCTTTTGGATATCTTTCATTTGGAATCCGGGAGCTCTCTTCTGCACAAAAAGTAATTCGTCCAACGGCTTAATTAACTTTCGGCCTAGGAATAACTCAGTTGAACTTTTCCGCGTCGTATCTTGCTCCTAATGCATAAGCTAACTCCTTGATCCCGCTATCCCAGAGCTTGTGATAATTTCTCAAGTAACAGCGTATTATTTTCGCTATGTTCTTGTTTACCCTTTTTGCTATGTTAGTCTCCCACCATACCCTGTCATTCGAGTTTTTTCTGCCACGCGTCATTTTTGAAATTTTGTGGCTAATTCGAATCCAACGTTGTTGGATGTCGAAGTTCAAAGTAGTCCTGAGCCTTAGGTAGGAGTCGGGGTAAAATTATTTGAATGATTTCTTCGTTCGACCTCTTGCCGGACAACATATTAAAAATCTGGACTTTCCGCAAGATAAAGTCGGTCAGATCCTCACTGGAATTTGTTGAATAGCTCTGACTGGAGCTTAGCTCTATCTTTCAGTATGAGGAACGCTTTAATTAATGCGTTCTTAAAATTTTGTTGTAGCTTTCACTAACAGGCTCGCCTAAGACGAATTTACCAATGCATTCATACCACGTAGCAGCCTGGCCTTTAAGGACGGATGTGCCGATAGCAACGTTTTGCACTTCTTGTACTGGATGCAGTAAAAAATGCAAATTGAACTGCTCAAGAAAACTTCAGACAGAAGTCTTTCCATCAAAAATTGCTGCTGGCTTCATAGCAGCTCAAAGAGTGTCAACGGTGAATCCCTCTATGGAATTCACCGTGGTCGGGGCTTGTGTAGTTGAGTTAAAAATACTAAATTGGGAAGTTTCCTGTGACACAGTAGTTCTTACTGTTCGGGCGCCAGTATAACGTCTATGTCTCTTCGGAACATAAACTATGGACTTTAAAAGGACTATTGAAGAATTATTTTCTAGCCTTGTGAAACAAAACTGAAGGTTTCACGTAAGCCAAACACGTCTGGCTTCACAGAAATACGTAGCAAATATTAATTTCAAGGTATATTAGGGTAGCCTAACGACTCACACAATACTTTAACACGCAAGAAAGGCTCTGGTTTGTAGTTAATCGGCGAGACAAAGCCAAATGGCTAGAAACACTCAACGTCGTTCATAATCACAGCACAGCGTGGCCTGGAAAGGCAGACACGCTCTAAAACTAACTTCCGAAGCTCTTACTTAAAAAGCACTTCTGTCTACCTTAATCTAAATAAACGTTCGCTATCTCAATTACATTCTGGCATGAAAAGCGTGGATAAAAAGAGAGTAATAGGAAAGTAGTTAAACTTAAAATCAGCTATTAGCTAAAAATAAATAGATAAACCTCAAACTTCAATCAAAATCATTGTTTTATAACATCTGTAGTTTTTGTTTTGATATTTCTAGGTTAGCCTAATTATTACGAATTACAACTATTTTTCTGATTTCATCCACTGATCAAATCAGTTGTTTTATTTCATTTGAATATCAACCCATTGTAAATGTAAGATTAAAAAGAGAGAGCTTTTAAGCAAAAATCGAGTTGCGATTCTTTAGTTGTTGATGCATCAAAAGAAAAACGAAAAGGTGGATAAAGGTGCAATTACTTTATCAAAACAATTTAAGGGCAACAGAATCGCCATGTCAAGAATTTCGAAACGTACTTCCCAAAATAATTGTCGATGTGAATCTTATGCTAATGTTGATTCCTTAAAAAAACTATGGACGTAAATGCAGGAATTATGGAGAAAAACTTGGAAAACTTGAACTTTTTCTTCTTACAGAAGAGGTACCGCAGAAGCAGTAAACATAGCCTTCGATAGTATTTCTCCTGAAACATTGGATAACACGTTTCTGTTACTTCAACAAGTTATGATGTAAGCCATGAAGAACGATGGCTCTGATGATATTAAGTTCACGCATATGGGGAAACCAGAGCTACGCATTCAAGTGATCTTACCCACAAGTTTAAAATGCAGTAGCGAAATTATTGAAAAAAAACGAAACTATCTGAACACACACACCAAAAAGGATTAGGAATAATATTTTAAATTTATTTTTATATTTAATCTAGTTTTTTTTGGTAATAAATTTTGCGATCTGTATTTATTTTCTTTTGATACTATTAAAATGAAACAAATTAAATCCATCAATTACTATTGTTATTATAGGACAAAGGGCGTATATTAAATTTCACATTCCCATCTGTTGTAGAGTTCATTTCTTAAGCAGTTTGATTTGAATTGATCAATGGAAACTTCTGACAATTTATACTTATTTCCTGATGTCACCAATACTGCGAAAAGGCGACTTTTTTTATCACTTTCTCATGCTTTTCGTAAAACAGGAAACTGATGAAGTTTTATTGTCATACATTCACAGTAATGCCAGGCTTTAGAGTTTATTACGGTTGAAACAGGAGCCAAATAAACATATGAATAATACACTAACTACCAATAAGTATTTGGACACTTATGCATATGACGATATCTGCGGTCCTAAGGTACGTCACGGACTCAGCCGGTATATATCGTGTAGGAAACAGCATCGGCTTTAGTCGCATGCAAGATGCTTCGCAGTTCGGAGCTCTCTGATTTCGAGAAAGGTATAATTATCGGGTATCACAAATGTGGCCGATCCTTAAGGGACAGATCTAGCGATCTGAACTACCCAAAATCGACAGTGGCCTATGTGATTAAGAAGTGGAAGGTGAGCGGTGATTGTCGGAATGTGCCCCGAGTCGGCAGACCAACGAAACTGGGAGATAGAGACCGACGAGTGCTGTCCAGAGAAATTCGGAAGAACCGTACCCAACCGATGGCCCTCATCCGCGAGGAGTTTCAACAGGCATCCGGGAGTATTGTTTCAATGAATACCATCCGTAAGGAAGTACATCTGCTTGGTTTTCATGGTCGTGCTGCTGCCCATAAGCCTTTGATCACGAAGTCCAACCGCGCTACCCGGTTAATGTGTTAATGTGGTGCAAAGCACATCGAATTTGGACCGTAGACCAGTGGAAACGGGTTCTTTGGAGTGACGAATCAAGGTTCACCATTTACCGTTCGGATGGCAGGGTCTGGGTCTGGCGTCTACCTGGAGAACGTCTCCTGCCAGAATGCATTGTGCCAACAGTCAAGTTCGGCGGAGGTGGAATCATGGTCTGGGGTGTTTCTCCTGGTATGGACTGGAACCCTTGGTCCCCATTCACGGTAAGCTTAACTCCGATGCCTACTGCACTATTTTGGATGACAATGTGCTTCCTACGTTGTGGCATTTTTACGGGTTGGACCCCTGTTACTTTCAGGACGACAATGCCAGTTGTCATGTTTCGACGTTACGGCATTTTTACGGGTTGGACCCCTGTTACTTTCAGGACGACAATGCCAGTTGTCATGTTTCGACGTTAACCAAGGCTTGGTATGGTACCAATGGAGTTCATCGAATGGACTGGCCTGCCCAGAGTCCAGACCTGAACCCTATCGAGAACCTGTAGGACGAGTTGCATCGCCGAATTCAGGGGTGAGCTATCCGTGCAAAATCGGTGAAGGAACTTCTATGTCTTCTCCAAGCCGAGTGGAAGAAACTACCATTAGCTGTCATACAAAGACTTGCGGAAAGTATGCCCCGGAGGGTCCACGCTGAAATTACCTCTCGTGGAGGCTCTATCAACTATTGATTTTGAATAAAGTTAGTTTTTCTTTTCTATCATAGGTGTCCAAATACTTATTGGGAGTCAGTGTATATCAGTGCGTCGATACGTAATGAACCTGAACAAATCCTTAAAAAATCTCCCGAATCTGTATTATTTTCTGACTAAACAGCAGAACTACACTTACTGTATCTGATCTTTTGTTCCAGCTCAACCGCTGACCTATTCTGTGGCCATAGGGTTACTCGTTATTCTCTAGTAATCAATTAATATTGACTGTCAGTGCAAGCTAACAATATTTTAGCCGAACATTGCCTTTCAGATTTTATCAGGTCGGCCGTATGCCTGATTTTTTGAGTCATTTTGCTGTCTCTTCGAGATTATAACTCAAGGTGCACTACTGGGGCTGATCGATGTTATTTGCTCAAGGAGACAAATATAAACAATAAAGTCTTTCAAGGAAGTTTAAACCTGCATCCTGGAGTTCGGATTGCCAAACTAAAAAACAGATGCATATTACTCGTTTACAAATCTTTCCTGACTTGCATCCTGGTAAAGAAGAACAGAATTAATATTCCAGTAACCGGCTATTTTAAATAGGGTCTTACAATATTATTGAATTCATAAACATGCATTCATAATTGCTGTATGCTCATAAGTATACATTTCTCTAAAATTTGGAACTTTAACCGTTCATCACGATTTAAATAGTAGTTTCCCATCATGGGCATTATCACTCTATGGTGAACGCTGAAGAAACCCAATTTGACGTTACTGGTCCGAAAGGTAGTAACAGGGCATCGAGAAGCAGGAGGTCAATAAACAAAACGCTTTGAGAAATTTGATTACTTAAACACTTTTGAAACAAATACTTTAAGATTCATATGAATATACAAATAAGATAATCCTTCATGTTTATAAGAAGCATGCTAAACCATCTCATTTGCCCCTTCACATAAGTTGATTTAATTTGCACATAGAGCATCATGGGAAAAAATGAAGTATCGCGTTTATTTCTAAAACACCTCAACTCCTGTGGCGTCCTGTATACTTAGTAATGAGAATTATTGTTTATTGATACACGACACTTGGTTATTAGTTGCGACGGGCGCCGACAGATGGCACCAGTGAAGTTCGATGTCATGTTTACTCTCTACTTCGAGTTAGGCTCGAACCCCGGATCCTTTGGATCGTAGCACGATGCTCAAAATTGATCACAATTAAAGAGCTCTACTAGGCTATTTGAAGCAATGTCTTTTTTACACGACCAGCAGATCTATATAGTTTCAATTTTCAAGTTTAAGGAATCAGAACTTACTTTATCTAGGTCTAATATTCTAAACCCATGACCCCAAATCTGTACTAGCAGCAGTATCCAGCACTCCCAAGCAGTAAGTGACTTCAATATATGTAACTGCACATTAGGTTGCAGAAATCTTTGCATATTTTACATTTTTCTCAGCATAAACGCTTTGAGAAGTATTTTATCCTTTAATTTTGCTTGCGTAGTGTTTGAAAAGTTTTGATTAATAATTTAGGGCAGTGAGAGAGAATAAAACACGTTTTATGCGACTTTAGTCTATGCTGATAAGTATATTCAAAAGATACTTAATGTATCATTGTTACAAATACTCTGCGCAAAATAAAACTCGAAAAGAGGTCAGTGAACAAAATATGGCTGAGAAATTATGACTTAATAACCAAAGACAGGAAAGCGTTTCAGTATGATCAAAATGTCAGTTAAAATTAAGCTTTTTCTAGAAAACTTTAAATCAATGCAATAACCATTGACTTTTAACAATTTTAAAATTTCATTTAATTGACGAGTCTCATTTAATTCTGAGTTATATGTAAAAATTTATCAACTGCGTAGCAAAGCAAATGTTACTTCTCTCACAACATTTCTCTGTTTCTAATGCATAATTTCTGAACTATTACTAAGAATAACAACTGAAGTACCAAAACCAGATCTACTAGACATATTCTTCGAAGAAGAAAAAAAAATGCTCTGTTTATTACTATAAGCTCAAGAAACAACCACTGCTTTTAAGTTTTCTCTGAAAGTCATACACGTGGATGATAAACACTAAATGTGTGGGGATATACTCACTGTTAAAACTGAAGCAAATGAAAAAGCGAGATACAATTCTATATATAGCAGGAGCATTATGTATCATTAAGAGCTTCACTTGCGAGGAAATGCAGTCTCAGGTCTAAAAATAAGAGCAAGTATTTTCCTGACAAGAAAAATAAGCAATTTCTGTTTTATGACTTCTAAAAGGAAAGTAACAACATAGTTGTGGGAATATGTTTCTGCTTAAAATCTCTTAAAACTCTTTACATACTAGTTAAATACAACCACTTTGTTTCCCACTTTATTTTCTCTTTAAAATCTTGCAAGATAAAACCTGAATAGTTTCAAGGGGCACAGGAAAAATTAAAAGGCTGTAGCAGTGCAAGCTATGCCCTAGACTAGTTTAATTAATCTTTATGTAGGCTAATTCTATTGATAAGGTTTTATTAAATTTTTGTTATTATTATTAGTGTAAAAAATTGAATATTGGTGTACTGCATGTCAACATTAGATTACATGACTTTTGTAAAAGAAAGTATCACAAGCTATAAAAGTGTATAGTGTAAACCACTTCCAAATACTGCAAGTTCACGAGAAAAAAGTTTTGACTAGGATTTAAACTTAAATTTTCATAAAAAGCGCAGAAAAGCAATCTCTTGATGTGCTACCGACCTTCGCGGCCAGTCACTTTTAACACCTGAGTGTACAGAGACCAGATGCCAATATAGAACTTTCAGGATTGGATTGGATTGGATTGGATTGGAATATTTAATAAAGGCAAAATATGCAAAGGCCATCCGCCTAAGCTCCGTTTCAGTTTATCGAGAACATTCCAAAAATAGAATTTGAAGTTTTCCTTCCCCTGCTTTTTGAGAATAAGGCATATAAATCCTTTTGACAGAATTTAATTTTCAGATTAAATTAGTACTTATATATTAGTAAACCGGGATCCCTTACACAGTTTACTAATATATAAGTATACACGTAAAAGTAATACTTCTTATTACTGTTACTCTTACACGTAACAGTAATACTTCTTACGTCTGAGTTACAATGTATGATTCTCACGAGCGCCTCAGTTTAAAACTTGAGTTAGAATACTTGGTAATGAAATGGACGTCACTAATGTCTCTTTTTTTTACCAAATATGAGAACTTGAGTCCAAAGCTGTTTTGATAAATTGGTCTCCGCTAGCATCATACTGTTATGAACTAGAGCTGACGCAGATCTAAAAGATAAACTAAAGATATCAGTACACATTTGTATAATACTATGAAGTTACTACAATAGAACCTCTATTATCTGAGCCTCTATCGCCTAGATCTCTACTAGCCGAGCAAGCAATCGATTTTAAGAAATCATCCAGCGTATGTATCAGTACTAAAATGAGAACAAGGAAAATAAGTCAACATTGCATATTCTCCTCTTGCTGATGGGTCTTTAACAATTGTGCACTTAAGCTGTGATAAAAGATGTCATTTATATGTGTTAAAGACGAAAGCAATCAGACAGAAACTGAAAATAATTTCGTATACATGTTTCCAAAGAGTAAAAGGATGCGAAATTAAATTTTGGATTGAATGATATAAAAAACAGCCAACCAATTTACCAGACTTTGGATGACGAAGCTTGGCTTTGGTTTGTTCGATTTTGGCAAAGCATTGAGGTCTATTTCCCTAAAGGGAGGAATGCCTTTGTGGGACTTTGTAGTAAAAATTAGTTCGTATCCAATTGAATAACGGGGAAACAATCGTGCTGCAGATCCGGAGAAGAATAAAAGTTGCAGCGGTGAATGCTGAAGATAACGATGAAACGCAAAACGACAGTGTAAAATTTAGTCATACTAAAACGTTGAGCAAAATTCTTTACACAGCAATGTACTCTTGTTGGTTAAAAAGTGTCGTGACAGTGTAACGATTGATAAAATTCAAAATTACAGAATTAATACAAAAAAAGGCGATAGATTAAAAAGAACAGTATCTCAGAAAAATATATCTAAAAAATATGAATGAAATTTCACAGTTTGGCAAATTTGATGGAGTACCTTTTATTCTATTTTATTTCATGAATATTTTTGTTACGAAATAAGGTCTTGCATGAATTATTTGTTTAACTGAAGGGCACGAATTTTGTCAGCTAATAAATGAATTTGTTAAAATGTTAACAGTAATATCGTGCATTTATTTTTTAGAATTTCAAATAAAATAGAATTTCAAATATTTCATATTCCGTATTTCATTATTAAACCAAAAGATACACTGTGCACTGAAAAATAAAATGTTTTAAAACAATTTTCTTTATTCTAGGCCTTTCTGGAGCATACGTAAAAGTTGTTATCATAGTAAAGAAATTGTAAAATGAGTTGCAGTATTCATTACAGTTTATTGTATAATTCCTATTGAATCTTAACCCTAATTCAATAGGACTGGAACTATTGATTAAATTACTGTGTTCTAAAAAGCAGTACTTTTAGTTTATCATCCAACTCATTACATGGATTTGTGAAATGATACTCTGTTTCACAAATATGAACGAAACTGAAATTAAGAATCTAGCACATAAGTTATTAATTTAGAAACCATTATCATTTATAATATTGGCAGATGTTAGTTTGGCAGTGTGAGAATTTTGTGACAACAGGATATAATAGACATTTTTATACCATTTACTATGATGTCTATTTTGAATTTACGTTACATTTTTAGTTAAATTAAAATCGAAAGTTGAAAACTAATTTCACATATGATAGGATATGCTCCGATGTTTGCCAGAAACTGTATCAGAATTCAACATTCTTAAGCCAAATTTTTAGAATATTCGGATTTTTAAATCCGAAGTTCGAAAGATATTTGAGGACCATAGAGCGCTTCTATGGTTATGCCGCTTTTCATTTTCCAATGAAGTTGAATTTGTGTCTCTAAAATTTATAGAAATTCTTTAACATTTTAGGAGACGGGAAGGGTATAATAAAACAATTCAGTCTTTGCCAAAGTTCGAAACTTGGGCCCTTCTATAACTAGCTGCACACGCTACTCACTTTCACCACGAGGGCATGAACCGAGGTATACAATGAACCTTTACAAAACAATACAAGTTTGAAGTTTTTCCTGACTTACTTTTTTGCCTATGTCTGAGTTCAGTTGCATCCTCTAATGTTCTGCAGCATAAATGCACAAGCAATTTTCTCTAATTTTAACTATATTGCTTCAGAAGGATGTGGTACACCTTTTAATGGATGCTAAATCTTACTTTAATATGGCATCTACCGAAAGCATAGAGGATGAAAACATGTCAGAAGAAACAATGCGGGGAAAACATCGTCGTAAAAATATCAGGATAAATAAAGCAATGAGAAAATATCGAAGATCTGAAATTTTGAGGTGATATTGCGTAATTTTATAACATCATTCTACAAAATAAAGAAATAAAGAATAAATGGTGTTTACAACTCGTAACAGTAATATCGTAAATTTGCATTTTCAGATTTCTAAAACTTTCGTCTGTAATTTGATTGTGAGCGGGAGTAGTAGTAAGAAACATTTTTTTCATATTATTCAGATTTGTTTAGTTACAATTATGATATTTTATTGGCAAATCAAAAAGGAAACTTTACCATTCAAAATAGGACAAAAAGTAGAACTTGTAGAATATATTGGGATTAATAAAATATTAAATGCATACAGTTAACTAATAAAAATTGTTAAGAACTTTCTCGCTCCTTACTGCATGCCTTCGCGGTGTAACTGGACACCATGAAGGCTGGCTCTACATCCGGCCGCCAATCAGGAAGCCCGAAATTCGAATCCCGTTGAAGCCATTGCTATTTTTTCATGCTTCCAGCACAGACATTAACATAATTCAACAATTATTATTTAATGAGTCCCTTTTGTTAAAAAGTATTAATATGTCTTCATAAAATATACAATATAAAAACTGTATTGTGCAGAATATTTCTTTAGACAATTAGCAAACACTGCTCATTGTCTGTAAATGTAAAATTCCTGTATCGGAGAAACTATTTTGGAATTGTGGAAATGAAAACGATTTTTTTAATCATTGACGCAAATTTTGCTGTAAATGATTCCACAATATTAATGAGAAACCGAACTCCCTTTATCTGAACAAAGCTGCGTAATTGTTTCAACAGTATTTGAGTTAAATTAAGCGAAATATTGTAAGAAATATTAATACAATCATTCCTTTACGCAAGGATGATACACACAATTTATCAATCGGCTTCAATAAGCAGTATGAAGTAATTAAGCGATGCTTGCTATTGGTGTTAAATGCATTAGGCAAGTTATTGAACAAAGGTACATTAGCTGTTGAACATTTGAAATGAATTCTTATTGTTCCGATTTGTCTTTAATGTGATTTGTTTTATTCGCTTTCCTTCGAAAAATCAACCTTATAGTAGAAATTACTGGTTAGCTTTCTTATTTCTGTACACTAGTCGACAATTTCCAGCATCAGTTCCCACGTCTACGGCAAATAAGTAATTGAGATGCCATTTCGGCTTAACATGGCTCATTCGCTTTCGTTCATTTCCTTCAGAATAGCTGTTTGAGAGTACTTTGCTAGGAAAGTATTCATTTAGGTTATTTAAGTAATCCAAAAAACATTAGCCCTGTTTGGTCTTGGCTTTATCTTGTTGGGTTTTTATGTCTGCAACTGATTTGTATTTTATTTGCGAGTAATTCAAAGCTTCATTAGAAGTATTAGCTATTTCCCAAGCAGAGAAAAGAAGAATTTGTAGTTCAATCTGCGAGAGACTTCTTAGATTATACTGCTGTTTAATACCAAAATTTAGGTAAAATATATCAGAAGTTACACCTGCCTCCGCCCCCCGTCAAGAAAAAGGCCTTTCTTTTTTGCTTTTCTTCCGTATTTCCAGTATACGGTTACGGGTAAAATCATCTAAGTGATAACAGGAAGACAAACCGAAATTTTCAAAATCGCCTATTAAAGTTTGTAGAGACATTAGGATTTTTTGGAAGCAGGAACGATGAAAAATATGCATCGCCTTCGCCGGGAATCGAACCACGGACCTCTGAATACCGGCTCAGTGTGCTGACCATTACACCACGAAGGCACGCTAAGAATGTGGGAGATATACCTTATATACTCCCCTTTTTAAAGGAGGCTAGGGTTTTAGGAGACCTAGTCGCCAAATCCTGAGTGTGGAGAGTCATCATCCACAACCCTTTTTAGTTCGGGCGCCAGTGTAGAGACATTAGGATTTTTTGGAAGCAGGAACGATGAAAAATATGCATCGCCTTCGCCGGGAATCGAACCACGGACCTCTGAATACCGGCTCAGTGTGCTGACCATTACACCACGAAGGCACGCTAAGAATGTGGGAGATATACCTTATAAGTTTTCCCTTAAAACTTTCATCATGTAAAACTGCCCACTCGAGTCAGATCCTTTAAATCCTTTATCAGCTCTATCACGTGATGAACAAGCAAGGAAATGGAAATTTGTATACGTACACCTCTTCTTATTTTATCCCGCATTTATTCTAATTTTACACACTTTGCTTCCTTTCACATTCTGGTTGCTGTGTTTGATAGTGTTATTCACCCTTAGCAATTATCCAGTAGTATACATAATTGAGAAGGTCTAAAAGAATAAAAAATAGTTCATTTATATTTCATATTCCGTATTTAATTATTAAACCAAAAGATACACTGTGCACTGAAAAATAAAATGTTTTAAAACAATTTTCTTTATTCTAGGCCTTTCTGGAGCATACGTAAAAGTTGTTATCATAGTAAAGAAATTGTAAAATGAGTTACAGTATTCATTACAGTTTATTGTATAATTCCTATTGCATCTTAACCCTAATTCAGTAAGACTGGAACTATTGATTAAATTACTGTGTTCTAAAAAGCAGTAGTTTTAGTTTATCATCAAACTCATTACATGCATTTGTGAAATGATACTTTAACTTGATGCTGTGAATATACATTAACTGGACTCATTAAAATCATTACATATTTATTTTATTTGTAATAACTATAGCCCTGTAAGCGGTAGATAATAAAATATATTTCAAACGCCATATATAACTTTTAAAAATCGTATTCTGTATTTGGTAAAATGACATTAAATGCCATTTTATCAAATACAGAACCGTTCATTATGTATATATATGTTACTTTTTAGGTTTTTCAATTTAAAATTCTTTTTGTCTTCTAAAATTTGTTAAAAAGATTCAGTAGGTTCTGAGTACTGGTTTGGAATCTAAACCGTGAATGAATATAGGATATGTGTTTGATTATAATTCCAAAAAGACCCTTTTATTTTGTACCTTGATTCCTTTGCCTTCAAAATCCATCTATACCGACATTCGATTTATCAAGAACTGGTGAAAAAATACCTGTGCAACGAATTGGAAAGCCATCCTTCTATGGGTACTTTTACTCTCAGAGCTCTTTAAGGTAACCATGAATTTGCCTCTCCAGAACACTGTTGAGCTGAAACGAACAACAACGGAAAGCAAACGATGGTTTTCATAAATGGCATATTTAACTTATCGTACGCGAAATTATTATTTCATTAGATTAATTATTTCATCAGATATGTTTAGTCGAAAGGGGCAATTTGCCTAGAAGGACTATTAATTTCGTTTTGGCATTTTGCGTTGGTTCACTATAAATGTCGATTCACTTTTCAAATTATTGCCACCAAATATTAGAGACCTGCGGCATATTTAAAGAAATTAAATAATTAATGTATGTTTCTCGCACTATGAAAAAAGGACGACACCTAGAGACATCAAATTTTGAATAACGTAGTCCTCCACGAGAATATGGGCATCTCGAAGCCAAAATTTTGAATTTTGAATTTGTTTTATTATCTATTTCATATTTTGTAAAACTTTAACGAATTTTTGATTAACAAAACTAAAGATTTCAAAGCGAGCAATGGCAACGCTGTACGAAAAAAAACATTTTTACCTCCAACGCGCTAGACTGTGTATCGGAAATTCTAAAGATATGATGATTTTAAAATTATTTTGCAATATTGCTGTTGAACTGAATTGTATGGTTTAAGTGCGAAGAACATGATATTTAATAAATAAAGGTAACACACAAAACGTTAAAAACAATGCCCCTTTGGGGGTAATGTAAAATCAGAAACCTTTCAGATTTTTTTAATTAATTTTAGTTTTTAGGTTTACAATGTATTATTCTCTATTATGTTCTTACAGAAGATAGAAATACCAAGAGGGAACTGAAAGAAGCATACGAATCCCTTCTTATCGTGAGTCTGAATCAGCCCTACTCGAAAGAATACGTTCTATTTTCTGAAAAAGTAAAAGAGCTTGCAAAGACGAATTATAACTTTACATACCTGGAGGAAGTGGTAAGATTGTGGTTTAAATATCATTTTATAAAATAACATTATAGTTTGTCTGAAAATAAAAACATATTATAATTTGTATTCTATTTGACTGGTATTTAAACGTTCCAAAATTTAAGATTGGCCCATATAAGACCTCATATTTTTGAAGATGCTCTGGAAAAACGAAAGTACGTTTGCATCTAGTGCTTTATGTATATGAACTGAATATATTTAAGATACTTAACAAAAAACGTATTTTAAACGTTTAAATGCTATGCCTTCAGCTTAATAAATAAATATGTATCATCGTAATATAAATATAAAAAACAAATGATAAATTATCTTTTTAAAGTTAGGCTGTACACACATGACGGATAATATTTTACGAAAGTAAATTTAAGATTTAAATTTACTTTCGTAAAATTTAAAAGCCTAATTTTATATTCGGAACAGTAGGGTAATAGAAAATTTTAATAACTGAATACGGAATTTTAATATGCAGTTTAATAACAGGTTTGGGGAAACTATTTAACTTATTACGAATCTTAAAGAACGGATGTGAACAAAATAAAAATACAGAGGATTTTTTTCGTTTAACTAGCGCATTACGACTCTTAATTTAGATAATTATCGCACCAATAAATATGTACTGTAGGAATTTGATATTTTTGAAGCAAGCCATATGTATAATAGTTTTCTTAAAAAAGATAGCGAGCATTAATCGTACTGTGTGTTCTTCATCTTGAACAACTTCAATAATCTTAAATTCTTGAACAACTTTAAAAATACTTCAAGAATGCACCAAAATATACTGATTTGTTACGAGAAAAAGGAAAGGCAATAAATAAAGGTAGTTTATTTACTTCTTACTATTTGTTATTTTATTATATGTGAATCTGAATGTTATTCTCTCTAAAACCCACTGCAGAATTCTACCTAGATTCTACCACTGCACAACTACTACCTAAGATTCTTCCAACAACAGTATTCTTATAAAGAAATGCAGAAATGTATTCAGAAATGCAGAAAATTCTTATAAAGAATGCTTCTTCTTTTTCGAGGTAGTTATCACATCTAACTACAATTTGAAAAGTCTTCAGTTTGCTTCTTGGTGAGGGCAAAAAAGATTAAAAGATGTTTAAATCTTTGCTTTTAAAGATGTGCTTTCAAAGATGTTTTCCCAAGGACCTTAATTATCTTAAGTCACTACTATCTTATTATCTTATTACTATCTTTACTACTTATTACTACCTTATCTTATTATTATCTTATTATCACTACTGTCTTAACGATGTGCTGGTATTAGTTAAATCTTTGCGTTGCGATTCGAACCAGGATTTGACTATCGTTGTTCAGCTCTTTTATCCTCTTTATTAAGAGAGAAATTTTTTTTTAATGTCGGAACCAAATTTGTATTTGACATTCGGAAATATAACTAGAATTACTCTAAATGAGGAACAGCATGTAGTGCTATTTGCATATCTGTATAAGGTACTACTTGTATAGAAACTCACATCAAGTGTCTTCCAGACCCTACGAGATTGAAAAGCAAGTTATTGCTTTAATCTGAAGCAATGACAAAGTCGTAAGAGGGTTTAAGTAAACTTTTTATTGAATTCTTCAAGGGTACTAACGTGCTACAAAATGTAATTCTGCTGTTTTCGGGTATTGAAAGTAACAGGATATGAACAAGTGTCTAAGGCACCATTAGAACGCCGTAGGCGAAATTGGTATAGCGGTACACTATCTAACTAGAGAAACTTACATCCGCAGAGGCCGGCAAGATCCCTGTTGCAGGAATTTATTGAAATAAATAAAGAAATTTTTAAAAAGGGGGAAAGGAGGAGAAATGAAAGAGGAAAGGAAAAAAAAGAAAAAGGAAGGTTACAGTACTTTGTACATACTTTCTGAAATATGTTTTAGGGTTTGGTTTACACTTTATCATGTGGATTGTTAATAACATTCATGGAATTTTACAAAAAAATTTTACAATAAGACACACAAAGTAGTCTACTTAAGCTGTCTCAAGAAATTAACGGCCCTTATTTTACATAGTAAGATGGCTAAGGCTAGAATAACTTCGGCGGACCTGGCGAAAGTAAGTAACTGCAATGCAAGGTGCTAGAAGCTGTAGAATATTCAAAGCACTCGGTTTAAGTACATGATAACTAATTTGCATTCTGGTGAGAACGGAAAGAAGAAGTTAAAGTAAAGTTTCGAGACAAAATAACTAGTTAATTAAAATAAAATTCAACATGTGAAGTATGGAACTTCAAAGTAGCGTAATCCGTCTACAAAGAAACGGTCCTGTACCATTTTAGAAAATGCAAATATCCATTTAATTTAATAAGAGTTAATAACACTTCGCTTTGAGTAATTAGCAAAATGCGCATATTCTTTGCCCTTAAATTTATTTAAATAGAAAATAACAAAAAAATTACATTATTTCTTATTAAAAGGCTACCAAAGACGTAATGAGCTTATTTAAAATCCCGGGAATAATAACATATACTTCTAGTTAATGTTATAATATAGATTAAACTCGAGGTTTATAAAACGAAAATGCTTTCTTTAGTACATTTTAGCCATTTTTACTTGTGCATTTTTTTGCTTTAAAACAAATTGAATTATGTCGTTCTTACGTCCCAATTAAGGATTTTATGCCTTTAGTTAATGTGTATGCAATAGTTGTAGAATTATTAACAATTTAAAGGTTTAAATAATGCTGGGCCTAACGAGGCCACCATTGGTTTACATTTGAAACTCAACAGAATAGTGAATTAAATCAGTTGGGCCATTAACTTCAGCGTATGTTTGCTCAGTGGGGCCAAAAGTTAACTTTCAATTTTGTGCAATGACAATTTTGTCTTCCTGCCCGTTAGCCCAATTGCTTTTTTCCTTTCCTTAAAAACTGGAATTTTAATCGTAAAAATTGTTTTTTATGTATTTTTAACTTGCCGCGGAGTGGGAACGGAATTGATTGAATAAGAAATATGTCTGTAATGAAATTCGAAGAAGTACGTTTAAATGAAATGCAGGAAAAGTTGTGCATAGTTTAATAGGTCGTGCAAGGAAGTCATGAGGTGTCCACATCAGATATTTTTAAATACTTTTTTACGTATTAAAAACTATAATTCCCATTGTAATTTGTAAGAGGGAAACAAATATAATCTCAGGTGGGCACATTAATATAAATACCAATCAAATGCATAAGCAGCGACGCTTTAAGCACACCGATTCACTGAAAAAAGAATCTAATTCAGAATGAGCACTTTTTATCATAAATAGTTAAGAATTCTGGTATGCAATATGTTCCCAACTTTACAAACTCCTAAATACCTAGAACTAAGCGAAAACAAAATAATTTTAAATGAAAATTTCTTTCAAATGCATGAAAAGTTTGGAACATTTCACCAAGAAACTGTTAAATTTCAATTCAGATTCTTTCTGAGGACATTTCCGGCTTTACTCAAAACACAGTCTTTTTCAGCTGTATATTCAAAACTATCGATTGTATATTTGTGTTCTTGTTGCTGCTTAGTGCATACAAAGCGGGTCAAAAATGGCACTTGGAAGAAAATAATTTAAACAGTAGCTAAGGGTATTTGCTGCTTCAAGAATAACTTTTCCCTTGGTAGCTTAGATACGGAAACTCATTTCTTATTCGTGCTGAGCAAATGATTAGTCAATAAATCAACTGCTATAAAGAATTCAATAAATGAATAGCAAAATGCTTGAATAAGAACATATAATATGTACAACAAGCTTAATTGGAAAGGGTCCTCCAAAGGAAAAAATGCAGTATAGATAATTGAAGTTGTACTGTCAATTCTTTCTTAGATATATTTACAGCATTGGAAGTATTGCTGGTAGACCTAATGAATTTGTAAAGACCGAGTATTATGTAAATGACAGAAAAAAATGAAGGCTTGTTAGCTTAATTTAATTGGATAGCAGACTCAGGCTCAATGAATCAAAGCAAAATTGACGCAAAGCAGTGTTTGAAAATAAAGCTCCAGGAAATACGATAAATTATCCCCATGTTGATGCTGTAACGGCTAGATCACGTGTCTATTCAAATTAGTTAAGACATTAGAGAATGAAATACTCGCTGCAATAAATAAAACGAAGGACGACAGGAAAGATTTTAATAAACAGTGTTGGTAAATCATGAATACAGGATTGCATCATTGGTCAAGACAATTTCTTTAAAAAATACATCTTTTTCAAAACGCGTAATGAAGATAATAAAATTAATTTCTTTACAGTGACAAGGAAATAGACGTTGTAAATTAGTTTAACTTTTTAAAAAGTATTGTAATCGTGAAAAATTTCGGGTGTCATATTTCAACGGAAATATCAGGGATTCGGGTTTGATCAAAATTGATATTTCCGTTGAAATATTATTTTAATATTTGCGGATATTGTTTGCATGACATTTGTATATACGGACAGAATAAAGGAGTTGGTAAAATGGGCTTAAAATGGATACAAAAAAGACTAACGTCTGCACATGTATGTATGTATCTCGCACAACTCAAAAATGACTACCTCGTACAATGTTGAAATTTTGTATATTGGTAAGCTATAATATTTAGTTGTGCACCTCCCTTTTCATTGCAATCGGCAGTACTAAACGTATATATATATATATACACACACCTTTATCCGGCTCAAAAGTACTTAACCAACCCTTACTTTCGCAATCATTAGTCGTATTCATATGCTTCCAGTTGCAGAAGAGGGTACATATTCATGCTTTCTCAATGTCAAATTTAAAAAAAAATAATTAATTTTTTGTAAATAACGAAATCTAGCTAGATACATAATAACAGTTTATATGTGTTCTTGTTGCTGCTTAGTGCATACAAAGCGGGTCAAAAATGGCACTTAGAATAAAATAACTTAAAGTAGCTAAGGGTATTTGCTGCTTCATGAATAACTTTTTCCTTGGAAGCTTAGATACGGAAACTCATTTCTTATTCGTGCTGAGCAAATGATTAGTCAATTGCTTTCTCAATGTCAAATTTTAAAAAAAATAATTAATTTTTTGTAAATAACGAAATCTAGCTAGATACATAATAACAGTTTATATGTGCAGTTAATCTAACAGTATTTAATATCAGTTTACTGTTGTTCTAAAAAGAGTATTTAATAAGTCGCAAAAGGAATTCATGTGGTGACTATACCAGATTTTTTTAGCATATCGTATACAAATACTTACAAATTCCCCATTAGAATACATCAAAATTATTGTAAAGTTTCTTCGGTTAACTTCAATTTCCGTTGTGAATAATTTACCGTTATAATAGAGGTTTATTTGCTTAAAATTTCTTTTAATTTTCGAACTTTCCTTCATTTGTAGGTGAATTACTTCACGGCAAGTTTTCACGATGCTGTTCTGATGCTTTGTGAAGCTATTAATGAAACGATAAGTCTGCTTGAAAATCCACAAAACGGAACAGTTATTCTATCGAGGCTGAAGAATAGAACATTCAGCGGTAAGTTGATTGCAATATAGTATTCAGATTATTGCAAATCTCCAGAAATAAATTTTATAGTCTTGTGGCTTGACTGAACACTTTTTCTTTAACTTGTGAATAGTTTCTTTTCATACTTCCTTGGGTGCAATTTCTCAGCCTAATCAAGTTATTTATTAATTATGGTTTTTAATCTTCTTGCAAATTCTACTCTTGATCTGTAACAGATTCCAGAGCAAGCCGATAAATGTTTTCTTCAGAAGCAAGGAAAGAGTTGCATTTAATATTGAACATCTTATGGAACGCTCACGTGAGAGTTTTGCATTCGTAAGTGGCATAAGCCAAGTTCCGTTGCCTGGCAGGAGGAATTTATCTAAATGTTCTAACATTTCAAATTTACTCAAACATGGCATAAGAATCGATCAATCACAGCGGCGTAAGTGATAAGTGTCTTAAAGTCGAGATTACGGTGTGTCGGGTATACGTTCACGCGAGAGTTTTGCATTTGTGACTGGCATAAGCCAAGTTGCGTTGCTAGGCAACTAGACCTTGCTACGTACAGAAAACTGGCAGGAGGAATTTATCTAAATGTTCTATCTTTTCAAATTTACTCAAACATGGCATAAGAATCGACCAATCGCAGCGGCGTAAGCGATAAGTGTCTTCCAGTCGACGATTTCAGTGTGTCGGGTATGTATTCACGGATGAGTATATTTACTTTGTAGCATTCATTATTTTAATTAACCAAATTATTTTTAGTTTGAACTTTCCTATCGAATTCTCAAAGTTTCAGTTGCTGCCCGAATTTAGCGCGAGTGAGATATTTATGCAAATCGCATATATCTGTTAGCAGTTAAAAGGCAGGAGTTAACGAGGGGAAAATCAGTGCCTTGGATTTATCGCCGTAAGGCTGTGCGCGCCAAGATTTCCTCTGTCTACTGAAAGTTCGCCTTTATAGGCATTTGCAATTACTAGTGTTTGCTAGTGAAATTCGCATTGTTGCATTTCACTAAGAGTAAGCTTCCCTCGCCGTCCTACTTAGACTTTAGTTAGGGAATTGAATTTGTTAACACACCTTATTTTAATATTATTTTAGTTCAGCCCAAGTAGTGGCTTACTCTCGATTTGAAGAGTTGTAAATATTTGAATTAAAGGGTCACTTTTAAACCCTCTTTCTGACTTTGTAGTTCTTCACACTAAAGGACATAGCCTAGATCTGCTCACTGTCCTCAACATAAGGTTTCACAGTTTATGCTCGCGAAAAGAGTCAAGAGATTGAAGGAGAAACCTTACAACTTGTCGAATTAGTTACAGCTTAGACTCTGTCTCACAGATGTGAACGAAACTACTGCCGTTTACGTCTTATAGCAATTGTTACATCGAAAAGACAGTGAGAAGGCTTTCTTATAGTTGATAAAAAAATTAGGCGCTTTTAGTTCAAGTTTCAAAACGCTTATTCTGCACAAACTGTTGCTTTCGCCGAGATGCAGGCCTATAAAATTGTCCATTCGACCTCTGGCCATATCCTGTCATACCTGTACTTTCAGCAACTCGCCTGTTTCGAACTTTACCGTGAGTTCAAACAGACTCTCGAGCGTGCTGTGCTGGGTTTTTTAATTCAAAGAAAGCTTGTATTCGAGGCAGCAAGCTAGTCAAATTAACTTGAATTATCTCCTCTCCCATAACAAAGATTTGGATTTTTCGTAATATGAACGCAGTGACGTACATTCTTTGACCTTCAACTAATATTTTCTGAAAACTTCTGCTTCTAACTTGGCCTCTCTTTGTAATAGGGAATGCTTTTAGGAGGGCATTTTTAAATATTTTGAATTTGTAGGTGTCACTTTCTGGATCACCCAACAAAAATTTGCCGATGCATTTGCACCAGTTTCCTGCCTGTCCTCTCAGTGCGGGGACTGCTGTCATGACTTTTTGAACTTCTAGATATAGTACAGAATGCGTATTTAAATGTTCAAAGAGATTAATAGCCGAATTTTTTTTCATTAAAAGTCACTGCGGGTTTCATAGAAGCCCTCATGGTATTCACAATGAAGCCAAATCCCTCCATTGGACTTACTGGTGTCGGTGGGGATTGAAGCCTTGTGAGAAGGCAGATTCAAATTTGAGCTTCTTTGTAACATGGTCCGCTATTGTGAGGTGCCACTGTAAGGAATATGCCTTTTACCAAACGTGACTTGTGCCAAACCCTTCATAACACTATAAGCGATTTATCCCTACGTCTAAAGATGGAAGAAGAAATGTAAGAAGGTTCTGAAAGACCCTTTTATTTTAAACTAACTAAGCTGAGCAGAAGGCACACCTCGTACATACAAATCAGCCAGTATTGATGGCGAGAACTAAAAGTAGAATTTAAAATTTAAAACTAAATTTAAGTATCTATATTAACCAACGGGAATGTTAGATGTTAAGCACTTTCGGCAAGCATACAGTAACTCCGAAGACAGGAACTCTTATCTTAAAATAATAAACTAGTAACGTGGCCTTTAGGCAGGCAGAACACGCTCTGTCTAAACAAACCTTCAGTTAAATACGCGCGCGCGCTAATTTGCATTCTGGCAGACAAACTGAAACAGAGAAGTGACAATACAGGTTCAGAACATAAAATAACTGGTTAATTAATATAAATAAACCCTACACAGTAATTAACAAATATTACTACTTTGTATCTATTAAATATTGCGCATTTTAAAATGTCTTTTTTAAAAGGTTGAATGATTTTTATTACAACTGTGCTGTTTTATTAAGTCTAGGTATATCAGGTGTTGTAACCATCAATTCTGAAGGAGACAGAATAGCCGATTACGCACTTTTAGATCAAGTCAATACCACCACCGGAAAATTCGAGGTAAAGAGTTTTATTTAGCAATAGTTTTTAAATTATTAATTTATTTTATTAGACATGGCATGAAAAATGATTAAAAATGGAAATATCTGAATGTGGAAAAAGTTTATTTGATAATTTCTGACTTTTTTTAAGATGCATACTGCTAAGTCGCTTTTTTCTGCCCTGTGACTATATCTAAACTTAAGTCACAAAGACAAAAGAAGGAATAACGTTCAAAATGTGTATAGTGATTCTCAGCAGTAAATTTCATTCTCAATTTATTTTGTCAAGCTAGCCCTCTATTTATACTTTTTGGCTGTTTTTTTTTAATTTCTTTTTTAAAGAATATAATTTCTTTCATTACTTACGCCTTTCCTTATATTACTTTCACCCACTTCAACAACTACAATGTAAATATATAATGGCTATGAATATTTTGATTTCTATAAAAGCAGCAACAACGTAGTTTTTACAAAAGCAATCAACATTTTGAAACTGACACCAGGCTGTTCAAAACAATATTCTTTTCCTTCTATCATTTTTTTTCGGGGTGAGGGATTTAAATTTCATACTAGAAATTCAAGCAGAAACACTATATAAAAAATACTATATAAAAAGGGACAATTTTGCTTCTGATAGAGTTTAAACATGTTATTCGGAAAATTTCAAGAGTTTCAATGTTTTAATGCTGAAGTCTAGGCTATACAAGGCGTCTTAACATTCAGCTTTACAAATTCATAGGAGAGTTAAGGTGCATCCACAGAATTTGGAATCGCATAACAAGGCAGGATCAGAAATGCTTTCCTGATACGGTAAATAACGCTGGTCCGAGTATTCTCGCAGGAAAGCTTCATTTCATGTACAGAGGAGTAAAATGGACCGTGGACTTAGCCAATTTGCATCTATCATTTCATATGACCAATAGCAGATGGGGTGCGATGTCAAAGCAGCGGTTCAATCTGTTCGGCCCCAGACAACAGCGGATTACTTCTTCTGTGGATATACGAAAACACTAATGTGTGACACTTTCGTTGATAGCGGCTATCTTCCTCGCAAGGTATTTTCTCCATCCTTCCCGCGTACTGGTGTAATTGGAAGCACGTCCGGCTAGCAATCGGGAGGTACGGAGTTCGAATTCCGGAAAAGACATTGCAGATTTCTCAGTAAGGTTTCATAAAGGTCTCTGCACTTTTACCTCTAACAGTTTCACAAGTATGCATTTATTGTGAAATGGCAAATTTACGTAAGTGGTGCCCTTTCATTTCCGGTGTTTTCTGTATGTACTTTCCGACCTTACATTGTCATGTGATTGCAAGTCATTTGGGTGCATTTCACACCTCCTAAAATTTCGATAGCCCTGATAATGAGGCACTTTGTGTATAAGCATCAGTAAAATATTTGCACTTTGAGTGGGGAAGAAGCACCAATTATCATTGAAATTTAGTGCATATTCTTTTTAAAAATGAATGTTTTACTCATGGTCCGAAGTTATCTTTCTGAAATTTTCTTTATTCAAAAAAGTGCACCTATATTCTGTATATAAGTATTTAGAATATCATATAAGGTTATCCGCATTTCTAAGAAAAGAATATGTTTTGATACGGAAAAAAAAATAATGAAACTAACAAACACTTAAAAGGAACGTTGGGTTGTCAAAACTTATTGCATCTTTTGATAATATTAAAAGTAAAATAATATTTGTTTTACCATTATACTGAATTTATATTTACCACTGCTGAGAATCGTCCGTACTAATTCTTTTCCCTTCATTTTGTTTTAACACGGAGGTAATATTAGAAATAGAGATTCTGATCCGCTTCGCTGTTCGCCCAGAATTTTAACCAGGAGTCGAGTTTGCGTAAGTTTTTCTTCAGATACACAGTACCCTAACTACGGGTCTTAACTTCCCTCAAATCCAAAGCCCTTGTAAATATCAACGATATCATAGGTTAGCTGCTTTCATAATTTAGTCACTTCTATTTATTGTCTTTAGTGAATTTTTGCTTTAGATACTTAAGAGTATAAATGACCGTGCAAATATGCGTTAATGGAACAACTTAATTTATTATACCGATCTCTTGCAGTTTGCATTAAAAAACACAATTTTAGCTCAAAGAGGCAGTTTGCCCAGAAGGGCTACATATTCCGCTTTTTCATTTTGCTTTGGCTCACTATAAACTGCGTTTCACTTTTCAAATTGTTGCAACCAAATATTAGAGCCCTGCATTATATTTAAAGAAATCAAATAAGGAAGAATCTGCATGAATGTATGTATGCTTCTAGCACTATAAAAAAACAACAGTGCCTAGAAACATCAAATTTTGAATAACCTAGTCTTCCACTCTTATATAGGCGTCCGGAAGTTCAAATTTGGAATTTGTTTTATTATCTATTTCATATTTTGTAGAAATTTATTTTTCATTCATTGTAAAATAATGTAATATTTTTTTTCATATAGTATTTTATTTTTTCATTTGTTGTGAAACATTAAGGAATTTTTGATTAACATCTCTGTAGAGTCATTAGATATTTTTTGAAAGCCGGAGAGATGAAAAATGTGTAATGCCCTCGCGGGACTCGAACCACGGACCTCTCGAATACGCGCCGAGTGTGCTGACCACCACACCACGAAGGCATGCTAAGAAGGCGGGAGAAATACCTTAAATACTCCCCCCCCTTTTAAAGAGCGAATGGAGCTTAGGGGACCCAATCGCCAAATCCTGATGGTGGAGAATCATTATCCACCACCTTTTTTAGTTCGGGCACCACTGTAGTGTCATTAGGATTCTTTTGATGCGGGAGACATGAAAAATAAACAATGCCTTCTCCGGAACTCGAACCTCTGACCTCTGGAATACGCGCCTAGGGTGCTGACCACTACATCCGGAAGGCGTGCTAAGAAGGCGGGAGAAATACCTTATAACTCAACGATTTCAAAATGAGCAATCGCAACACTGTACGGAAAAAAATATTTTCAACGTGTTTCGGAAATTCTATAGATATACTCTTTTAAAATTATTTTGTGATATTGCTGTTGAATTGAATTTTATAGTTTAAATGCAAAGAACATAGGATTTGATAGATAAAGGTAATACACAAAACGTTAAAAAACGCTCCTTTGGGCGTAATGGAAAATCTGAATTTTTTTTTTTTTTTTTGTCTGCTAAGATCAAACAAAATGTATAAATTCCAAATAATTCTGTTTGCAGTAGCAGCTGGTGTACTAAAGTAGGGGCGAATTTGAAGTTCTATTATTTTCTGAAGCACTGAAACGACGCAATATCAAATTTACTAACCCCGTTTAGTTCCAGTCTCCTGTGTGTAGATTATTAATTTCTCGCATCACAAATTATCCAAACCATCGTCAGAATATACTCATTGTAACAGACTATCGCCAAAATACTATTGCTACGTAAGTCCGTCACAAATCAGAACAGATGGAACTAAATTTGAGCTACTTATCTATATATTTTTAATTAGGCAACAATTTACACAGGTTTTGGGAGCTGAGTAATCACAAACGAAATGAAAGAATGACAGATGAAAGGGCTCCCCCAAAATACACCCACAAACAAACGAGTCTCTTAGTGCTATAGGCTTTTGACTATTTAAATTTGAACCGTACGTAACATTAATATTTAACGATTTTACTTTCATTTCATTTTAGAGCTACCAGAAACCTCATAAAATGGAAGCAAAATTTAGAATATTTTTGGTAGTGTGACACAAAACCTATGTTTAACAGTTTTCTAGTAATTTAAACTGTCACTCGTTGGCACGTGTTTCAGTGACGATGCCGTGTTAATTAATATTAGACAAATATCGATAATTAAATGTTATTGCATTTTATTCACAATTCTGACGCTTTGCGTAGTTATTTAAATTCCCTTTAACTGCGTATAATATATACTAGTAGTCAAACTAAAGTATTTTGAAGAAAGATACATTTTTTAAAACAGTCTCAGACATGTCTATAAAAAATAAGGGCTCTTTGAGAGACCACTTATTCAGCTTCAACAACCTATACAGGCGGCCCAGTTCAGATAAGCTCTTAAACGTACCACTTAATAAAACAAATTCTGAAAGCTTTTGATATCGGGCGCATTAGTGATAAGGGTGGCGAAGAAAGGAAGCTTCACTTCCGTATTTTAACGAATCTGATCCTTTCTTATTTTCATATTAAGAGCTTCCAATATTTACGCAGACTGATGCAAGTTTGAGTTGGAAGGAGTACCTGAAACACATTTATTACAAAGGGTCCTAGCATTGTGGAAAAATAGCGGTAAATATAGTCACCAAATTTTCAGCACACATTTGCCCACACCTACATAAGCACGTATATTTTGAATTTCGAATTTGTTTTTTCTAATTTATTTTATGGTTTGTGTGAAATTAATGAAATTGTGATTAAAAAAACTCAGCAAATAAAAATAACATATTGCCTCTTGGTGAAGCGTAATATATTTGTATAGCTACCCAACCGTGATAGCAGTTAGTCGCTCTGACTGCCGTACCGAAGGGTCCGGGTTCGAATTCCGGAGAAGGGATGAATATTTGTAAATGTATAGAGTCTGTGCGGCACGGGAGCACTCAAAATGAGAGACTAGTCGCAAGTTCTCTCGAAAGGTTGAAAATAGGGGAAGAGGGGTGGGATGCACTCAGACCCTCCCCCTCCCCGAGGTGCTCTCCTTCAGAATTGAGGATGGAACTGAGCAAAGTTGTACTGTCTGTCACCTGTATGTTATTCAAGGCTCTTGGAAGCGTCAGGAGCAATCGTGCCTCCTTGCCACGACCAATTTCGTAGGCGTAATGTGATATCAAACATCAATAACAACATATTTGTCTTTCAAAGTCACACAATAACAACTTATTTGTCTCCCAAATCTAACCATCAAACTCAGCGATTTAAAAGAGATGTTTTGCCATTGCGCTAAGTAAAATATTTTTAGTTGCTACCTGTCAATGCGCTGGCTTTCGGCAAAAAGCTACATAATTTTTTCTTTAAATTTAATATCTCTGTTAATTATTAAAAAATTAAGAGATTTAAAAGCTGTCCTTCATCTGTGTTATTATTAATAGCTAGCTAGACCCATGAAATTATGTTAATTGGATTCATTATAATCATTACAGGTTTTCCCTTTTTAAATTAACTGGTTTAGGTGGTTGGTCCAGCAAGTGGCTAGCATTTAAAATAATGAAACAAATTGGTCAAAAATAAGATATATTATTTTTGAAATTAAAATGTAAGGATGCTAAACCCTACTTAAATTAATTAAAAATAACTGAACGACATTACACCTTCAGTCATAATCAGCAATGATGTCGTTAGACCGCATAGGTGCGAATTATAAGTGTCATGATCATTATTTTAGTGAAAAATGATATGGATTACGTATGTTTGTATAGCACCCAGAAATAACAGCACTGATATAAATTCTTAATTAAATTAATTTTGTTTTAATTTAATTAAGAATAATTAATTTTGATTTGTTTTAAATTCTTGATATTTTAAGCTTAAGGAAACAATCAAATAATTCATATGCGAAATTTTTTTTTATATCCGCTATTATACGGTTTTTATTTTACTTTGCTCTTGCTTTTTTATGAATGCATGAAATGGGAAAGATATCAAAAGTGTACAATGTAATATTAATTAATTAGCAGTTGTAAGCCTTAAAAAAATGTGAATAAATGTGTGTAATAAATTTTAGTCTTATATATAAAATTTTCAGGTTGTTTTGACTTACTTTGGGGCTACAAAAAAGTATGTAGAAGTGGAAAAGATACACTGGCCTCAAGGGAAAATACCTGAAGATAAGCCTAAATGCGGCTTTGATGGAAATGAGCCTTCTTGTATCAAGAAAGGTACTTACTTTATAATTTTCCCTTAAAAAATAAAGATGTACTTTTAAGTGCTTAACTGAGGCGGGAAAAAAGATGTCTTGTTTGAGAGGATTTGATTTTAATAATTGTAGTGTTTCAAGTAGGTGGCTTAAGAGTTAAACTAGTGTTCGAAAAGTAATCTGTCTTCTATTTCTGCATTCTTATTTTAGATGTAACCCACCCTGTAGAAAAATAAAACAATTTAACAATAATAAAATTTTGCTGGACAAATAAAATTTTGCTGAATTTTGTGTGTATAAGTCTGTGCATGTGTACAAGTTGATTCCAATTAAGGCGATAATTTACCGCAATTCCTAAGTTATTTTGAACAAACTATCCATGGTTGGACGTAATGTTAAGAATAATTTAATTAGAAGATTTATAATTTAACAATATAGAGCCTTTGATTATCAGAAAATCCTCAGTTTCTCAATCTATAAATAAAACACCTGTTAAATAAGCTGCAGATGCGATACTATAATTTTTATAGCTTACTCTGCTTCTCAGATAACTGAATGCCATATGATAATGTTCAATATGTTTCTACAAATCCTTGTTTATATAAATAATGTGAACGACAATTTTCAAATAGTCGTGCAAATATTCGGTATTCGTCGATTCAACGCTGTAGTTCAATACATCTGTGTCTTCTTAGGTTCATGGAGTTTTCAAATTAAAGAAGCAAACGACTGTTCAAGTACAGTCTTTGTAAGAATAGATTTAAGATGAAAATTCACAACTCAAAATATTGGCAACTCAGATTAGTGGAGTAAATTTAACAACTCAAATTAGTAGAGTGCCATCTCTCCATTTTGATTCAGACTATCAACATTAATACTGTTACGGATTTCATATTTATTTAAATAATTATTTAGAATTGTAATTAAAATTGCTTTATTTTCCCGTGCAACGCAGACGATTTTTGAAGAGAAAGCTACGTCGGAAAAAAGAGCGCGTGCATTTAATCTCTACATATAATAAAACAAAGAGCGTGTGTGTGTGTGTGTGTGTGTGTGTGTCTTTCGTTCGTGTTGCGAGTAAGCTAATAGACCCAGGGCCACGAAATTTGGTACATAGGTGTATCTACACAAGAGCCAGTGCACCTCGAAGCGATTTTTGCCAAATTCGGATAAGAATTTTTTTTATTTTATGTTTTGTGACCAAATCGCGTCATTTTGAGACATAATGGGCTACAGGAAAGCGAGATTTCACTCTATACATTTCATTTTTACATCGTCGTGAAGCGTAGACACTTAGCTATTTTACGAACTTAAAATAAATTTCGTATTTCAATAAATCGATTAAATACCAATTTATTTAGGAAGGTGAGCTTAACACCTTTTCGGCGGAATTTTTTTTAAAAAAACTTATTTTAAAAAATGTGCCGTTTATTTTCCTTTGATTTTTGGACACCTTGAACTTTAATCCTTTCGACTCCTTTTAAAAAAAGAATTTTGAAAAAATAATAATATTTTGTATTTTTTTTAATTTTTTAAATGAAGCTTCCGAATACACTTCTCACATCTCAGATATTTTAAAATGTAGTTTTGGCAACAATTTTCCTTTCTTATTGTTGTTGATAGATTTTTGATGAAATTGCATCATTTTGAATAGTTTCATTCTTTTAAAAATTTCGGTTTGGCAACAATTTTTCATCGTATTTCTTATGTTACTGTTTTTAAGAGACTGAAAAGTTTAAGAAATTAAAAAGTTGTTTCTTTTTGCAACGGTAAATTGTTTAATTACTTTATTAGGATAATTAACATTTGTATCAAGGGATATTGCTTATTTCATTGTAATATTATGTTTTAATTATATATAATTTTAATTATAAAAACGTTTTGCTTGATATTTTTTAATCTGTTTAAGTTCTTAATCTGTTTATACCATTTGAGTTCTTAAGATTTTGCAAAGGGAAGTTGGTTAATTTATTTATTAAGATAAGTAATATTTGTATTAAGGGATACTGCATATTCCATTGTCATTTTTTATATATATAATACATTTTTATTGATTTCTTTTTTGATAAAGTTGTTCTGTAGAGTAAAATTATACGCGAAATGTTTCGTTTTTTGAGTTTCTTTCATGTTGTTTTTTGCTTATTTCACTGTTTGTAAGATATTGAAAAGTTTTGCATGAGCCAGTGCACCTCGAAGCGAGTTTTTCGAAATTCGAATTAGATTTTTTTTTAATTTTATGTTTTCTGACGAAATCGCGTCATTTTAAGACACAATGGGCTATAGCAAAGCGGGATTTCACTCTATTGAACAGTTTAAGAAATTGAAAGATTGTTGCTTTTTGCAAAGGTAAATTGTTTAATTAATTTATATATCTATATTTAAAAGGACGAGTCTTTCTGTGTGTAGGTGTCTTTCGTTCGTACTGCGCGTAAGCTAATAGTCCCAGGTCTATAAAATTTGGTACACAGGATGCATCTTAGCCAGTGCACATCGATTTTTCAAAATTCGAATGTTTTTTTTTATGAAATAGTATCAAATTGATGATTTTTTATCATTATATGAACAACAATGGCACGCAGCCATTGTTGCTGATATCAACACTATTGCCACCTGGAAAAATGAGGGCGATAATTCTGTGCAGTTTTTAAATTTGATGTTTCTCTTAGATACTGGATGTTTGTCTAGAGAAGGCAGCATCAAGTTGGTTAATTTATTTATTAGGATAATTAATATTTGTATTAAGGGATATTGCTTATTTCACTGTATGCTTTTTATATGTAATGCATTTTTAACTGATTTTTTTTCCGTTGTTGTTTGTTTCTTTTTCGATAAAATTGTTCTGCAGAGTAAAATTCTGTGCAGTTTTCAAATTTAATGTTTGGTGTTTTCTTTAGGTATTTTCCCGGTACACTTAAAAGCCAGACGAAGGCTGGCCGCGCAGCGGCTAGTATTTAATAAATATATATCTCGTAATTACTGTTGCCATCAGAAAAATCGAGATTGTTCTAGTGATAATTAAAAAGCTTATAAAAGCCGAACTGAAACACCTCATCTCAGTTGTTGTCGTAGTTGTAGCTGTTTAAAGCGAACTCCTGTTTGTTTACTTAATGCTGTAGCGATTTCGCTCTGAGATAGAATTAATTTATCTGTTTTGAGTTGAGTTTTGTTAAACGTTTGAGATATTGTGATATTGTGCGAATATCTCTGAAGAAATATTTCAGCGCTTTGATTTATTTCTTGTGGAAAGTATAAACTTTATTAACTTTTGAATGACTTGTGCATTCAATCTATAACGAACCCGTACGCACGCAACAATATTTATACAACATAAGTTTCTTTTTTCAAAACAATATTTTTGTTAATTCTTTTTCGTCCAAAGCGGCAATTTACCCAGAAGGACTATTAATTTCCTTTCGGCATTTTGCCGGTTCACTAAAAGCGTTGTTTCACTTTTCACATTATTCTCACTAAATATTATCGCCCTGCATTATATTTAAAGAAATTAAACGATGAAGAATCTATATAAATGTATATAAATTTCTTGCATTGTGATAAAATCAACGGTACCTAGAGCCATCGAAGTTTGAATATTGAACGTTTGCACTCGAATATGGGCATCTGGAAGCACAAATTTAAAATTTGGAATTTGTTTTATTATCGATTTCATGTTTTGTAAAACTCTAAGGAATTTTTCATTAACAAACTTAAGGATTTCAAAGAGAGCAATGACAACGTTGTACAGAAAAAAGATTTTTATCTCCAGTGCGTGAGACTGTGTATCGGAAATTCTAAAAATATACTCATTTGAAATTATTCTGCAATATTGCTCTTGAATTGATATTTGTGGATTAAATGCGAAGAACATGATAGTTAATAAATAAAGGTGACACAGAAAATGTTTAAAAAATTCCCCTTTGTTTAAAAAACTAATTTAAAATCTGAAAGCTTTCAAATTTTTTAGTGCAATTTGCTCAGAAAGTCTATTAATTTCATTTTGGCATTTTGCGTTGATTCACTAAAAGCGTTTTTTTAGAGTTTTCATTTATTTACCTGATTTTCCCAGAGTGCAAATTAGGTTGAGTTTAAATATAAAACAAATTTGTGGTATTAAAGATTAAGCTTTGGCAATGTGAGATAACGCAATTTATTTCTGAGTTGTTTAATTTTCTGCCACTCTATGTTTCATGATTAATATAAATATATATCTACATATCTAAAGAAGAATGTCTATTTCCGTGTTTGTCCGCGATTACCTGAGTCATTACTATGCACCAAACATTCTACCATTCTTTTCTGGGTCCTGGAAAAAGTCGACGTCCACTTTTTTTCCGAAAACAGAAGTAGCTAAAATCAGAGATATTAATTGAAAACTCTGAAAAATGCTTTCGCTCTCATTTTTCCGAGTGTCCACAGTCTCTCACGCTGGAGATAAAAATATGGTTTACTTGGAAAACTGTTGCCACTGCTAGTTTTCAAATCATAGAGTTTCTTAATAAAAATTTCTAATGAAATAAAAATAGCATTTCCAAACATTAAATATATTATTCCCGATTCTAAAAATTTGTGGGAAGTCATTTCAACTGTTCCCATCTTCGTACGACTTTAATCCGCCGAGATATTAATTAAAAACTCTAATTAATATCTCGCACTCATTTTTCCCAGTGGCAACAGTCTCGTGCGTTGGAGATAAAATACTTTATTTCGAAAAGTGTTGCCACTGCTCGCTTTTAAATTGTAGAATCTGTTAATGAAAACTTTGTACATTTTATGAAATTTGTATATGTATATAAGAACGTGTGTTTGTTCCTTTGTTCGCGTTATTGATTTCTGATCCATTATGATCAATATTGACACATTTAATCGACTAAAATTAAATATAAGTGAAATATTGTAAAGAACTTGAGCTTTTCCGACCAATCGATTAGAAAGACGAAAATCATTAAAACCTGCGGGCCATTACTGCTGATATAATGAGAGAAAATTAGTTTATTTTTCCATGTAAATTTTTATATGGGTTCCATATCGCATCAGACTGAAAAACGTATGACAATGAATCGTATTTTTTGCATCGTTATTAGAGAAGGATTGCAGTGGTATCGTTCTCTCTGTTGTTAGATACGTTGTTCTCAATCTAACTGAACTAGCATCAGGTAATTCCACTAGTAAAATATATTTATTTATGTGCTAATAACTGTAAATAAGATGTGACTGTTCTGTTGCATAAATGATTGAATCAAGAACCACACACACTCACTACGACAATGCACATTGTTACAAAGTAGAAAAACTGGCTACTTATGAGTCAAACTTTTTCAACCCTATGGATTAAAAAGAGCTTTCTAATGCTATACCCTAGAACGTTCCTAACTTCAAATACACGAAGTTGAAATTAAGCTTGTCTTAAGTGTAGCTCTTCAAATTAAAAAAACGCAGCAATTAGCCCAAACAAGGGCGCCATAGACGTTGATGAGCATAGCTAGTCAGCCACTCAAGATGAACAATATATCAACACACCAGTAACCTAATTATCTCTATTTTTTGTTCTATTTTTATTAAATTATTAATTTTTTGCTTTTAGAATGAGACACTGATCGAACGTAAAGCTGGTAGAAAAGAAGCATATCGCGATTTTTGTTGTTAGATAAAAAGTAAGAAAACTTGCATTCGAAGTTTTAATAGGACAAAAAATAAATATATAAATTTTGTATTATTAAAGTCCATTTTATTATCAGCAATATAGGAATATTAATTGAAAAATCGCTATTAAATTATTGCCTATGTAAATAACATTTTACGCATCACTATTCTGTTTTAAAGTTCAATATTTTTAGATTAACGTCCCTAAAATAGCTCATTTTTATGTATGAATAATAAGGGAGCTTAAGGCATAATTTTAATGGCAATATATTGAAAAACGTATTATTCAGAAAAAGCAGAACTAGTATTGGTACAAAACTGGCTCAGTGACTGAACAATTTCTGATAAAAATGGGGCCGGTAGAAGGGACCGATATAAGCATATTTTATTATGAGATATATAGGCGAAAATGACGCATTGAAGTTGTACAGAGGATCGTTGAAACAACGACGGAACAAAGCAGTTTTTCGTTGAATATACTCGGAAATCACTCTCTGTCATGGAGGTAAGAATAAAAGAAGGGGCCAACCCCGCAATACGAGTGTAGCACTGATCCCAGGCTATGGTCTCCAGATGCGGTGTTTTTTGTTTACATCCAGAGCTTCCCTGACACCGGTTTGATAGTACAGTAGAAGTCCGATAATCCGGCACGTTCGGGACCGGCTCGGTGCCGGACTACCGAAAATTCCGGTCTATCGGGCGGTAATTATAAGAACAATTAGGTTAATAATTAAACTAAAAATACAGTATGCAAATACATACAACAAAGTTTATTTTATATTTCATATAATGTATGTACACGTACTGTAAAACATATTTCACTTAGATTTAAAAAAGTCACGAATGAACAATCATTGGCCCTGTTACCGGCTTTCCTTCAGAACGTACTGCACTAAACCATTTGAACAATACACTATCTAGCTGTTCCAGTTTTGGTTTTTTTAATGTTTTTCTAGAAGCCAATTTTTCAGTTGTTACCGATTGAGAAGCAAACTTCATTAGTTCATCTTTTTGTTTTTTAATGTCATAAATAGTTGATGAGCCAATATTAAACTCATTCATTAAAACATTTCTATTCTCGCCTTTTTCTAGCCGTTTGATGATTTCTAGTTTCTGATTGAGAGTCAGTGTTACGTGTTTTCGTTTCTCTCCTTTTGAACTCGAAGGCTTAGGTTTTGAAAACATGGTCACTGTACAGTTAGAACGAAAATCACTTTTTTTATAAACAGTTTCAAAAGTTACGTTTACTGCGATGTGAAAGGACACAAAACAACAACGCACAAAAAAATGGCGAAGACGCTTCGTGATTGATTAACGGAGCTGCACTGCACCTGAATTTGTTGTGACAGCTGAGACTAGCCGGCCGCTAATTGTTTCCGAACAATACCGAGCGCTTCCGGATGATCTCGAACTACCCCGAAAACTTCCGAATAGCTCTCGAGCGGTTTTATTTGCTTTAAAGACACACTTTTGGAGGAAACCAAAATTTTTACAATTTTCCGGAGCGATGCCGGACTATCGGGCATTCCGGGCTGTTGGATGCCGGACTAATGGACTTCTACTGTATTTCCACACGCGGCAGTTCTATACAAACCGAAATACGGGATAATTCAGCATAAAAGAAACATTCATTCTTAGGTGGATAATAGAAACTTGTATAGCTTAGTGACATTTACACAAAAATCATATCTTGGTTATTTTTTGATAACTTGCAACAGCGATTTTGAAATTGATGACTAAATACAAAATTATAAATGACAAATCTTTGTTACTCAGTAGTGATAGTTTGAGTAGCAGACTACTATTTTTGAAAGTTTCAAGACATGAAAAAAGCATAATCAATGTTATTAATCTGTATATCAATATACTTTGCTTATTGTTAACTTCTGGACTACCTCGCAGTATGAAAATTTGAATTGATCAATTAGATGTTTTAACTGTTTTAAAAAATGAAGGACTATTATACATAGTAAGGCAATCAAAATTGCGATCTGATGACAGTGAGGTTAATATTTAAATGAGAAATGGATAGTCATTATTTATTATATTATTATTGAACTATTAAACTGGTAAAATAGCTGAAAGAGGTATTGAATGTTCTGCAGAAATATATTTACTAGAAAATTTGAATTTGATACTGAATGTATCCTAAAACGTGTTTTAAGTCAAAAGTTTGAAACTTGATGGCTAGATGTAAATATAAAATTTTTTATGTTAAAATGTTTGTAATTAGGCACATAGGTCAGGTTAAGTTTTTATTAAATTAGATAAGGCATGCAAGGGCTACCTGCCTAAAGGGAGAGATTCCACCGTGGAGGAATTTCGAAGGAAAACTGACTTTGAGTGGGTATTAAAAATAATACATATAATATTCATTTAAATTATATTTATATATATTTCTTACATAAAAAATTCTGTTATATGCTAAATTATTGTAAATTAATCGAAAAAGATAATGATGCAAAGAAATTAAAGATGCCGAAAAGGAAAAATATCGAATATATATGGGTATTTATACATATTCTTGTAAAAGGAATATATCTGCCTTTAACAAAATAGGTAAATATAATTGGTAATCAAGGACTTATTCATTCATAAATTCCTGCGAAAGTTACTGTGAAGAAATCTAGTTATTAAATATGTCTAAATTTATAATGATTATAAACATAATCTAAATATATAACAAACTTAACATTTAATTGTAAACATAAACTGAAATTCTTCTGACAAATACGTTTATAAAACTATTTCAGCAAGAATTGTTCGTAC